>LPNX010297193.1:330865-407809 GCA_001517045.1 Pseudotsuga menziesii | reverse complement strand
TGACGAGTAGGTCAGATATAAGTGCAGAGCCATTTCACAGATGTTAGTGATGTGATGTCCTATCATGCTGGTGAATGTGAGTGCTGGGCCTTTCTGATGAGCAGGTCAGATGTAAGTGCTGGGTGAAGACCTACATGAGGGTAGGCCTACAACCAGCATGAAAAAGGGCTGGCTCTGTAGAACTTCCTATGACGAGATAGTATACACATGATGATGACCAGCAGATATCCAGATCAAGCTATGATCCAGATCCAGTTATGATGACTCCGAGAGATCCAGATCCAGTGATGATCCAGATCCAGCAGTGATGATCCAGATCGAGTGATGATCCAGATCCAGTCCTGTGATGTTGATCCAGATCGAGTGATGATCTAGATCCAGTGATGCCATTTTATGATGATCCAGATTGAGAGATGATCCAGATCCAGATGACTTGAAGACGAAGATGACTTGAAGATGAAGATGACTCAGATGATCCAGTTAATGCAGAGAAGAAGACCAGTACTGAAAAATTGTGTCGAAAGAATACCTTCCTAGTTAAGAGGGAGTGTTGATGTATATGTAACTTCGGAATGTATTCTTCTATGTATCGTAACCCGATGTTTATTCCGGGATGTTTCTATTATGTATTTGAGTCATGTGGTCATGCCCCGATGTTCCGATCAGGAGGATTATTAATTTAATCAAGTCATGTCAAGTCATTAGGTAAGTCCCCACAGTTTAGGGGCACTTGAGTTATTATACACTAATTAAGGTGTAGGCTCGAGTAGTAATTATTAGGGTTGAGCCTACGTGTGAAATGGCAACTTAAGTGAACGGACTAATATAAATAGAGAGTGTGTGTCTCTCTATTTATCACTTGTGACTTAGCTCTCTTGCTCTCTCAAGTGTGGCACACTTTTGGAGAAGGAAATTCTTGTGCTTGACAGAAGACAGAAGGCTGCTATTGTGAAGGGAGGTCATCTTACTGTTTTGGGTTCACTTCTTGTGGTGATACTATCTTAGAGGAAGTTGAGGGGTTTTCTCCATTTATGGTTTCCCCTCCTAAAATCTTTGTGTCTCTTGTATCTTGTGATGTGCTTATGTGATTGCTGTACTTCTTATTCTCTCAGTGAAAATATCTTATCATAATGCTAGCTTAAATGTTGAAAAACTAACAAACTGAACATGACTGATTACCTACCAAGGTCAACTAAAGCAGATTGCTGGTGGCACTTTGAGTGGGTTCCTAAATTATAGAGATTGGTCCCTAGGGCTCCTAAACTCATGCAAGCAGGTGTAATAAGTGGCATATGTCCCCTAGGTGTGTTTTCCATGCACTAGTGGAGTGACTAAGACCTCCTAAGCTAGGAGAATAGACAATTAGACTATGTCATCAAAGGGAGGATTAATAATAATACCAACAAAAATAAATTATTATGTCTTAGTTAAAGTAAATATTAAGAGCATTTTATTAGTAGGTTAAAGAGTATTACCAAATAGCAGGCCTTAATAAGGATGAGAAACCTATTAAAGGGATGACTGATGAAAAAAAACCTTAAAAAACAAGGCTCTAAATAATTTTTGAATTATTTCTCTTTACTAGGTTAATAATAGGGGTCCGTTATCTAATATGTTTCCATCAGCCATCTCTATTTAGGTTGTTTGGGTGTTTTTTTATTTATATAGCCTCATGAATTTTTCTTTTTTTGAAGCGATCCATGCAAACAATAACCTTCACATCTTCTATACATACATGGTGTTTAGAGGATTTCAAGTGTTCTGCTAAAGTTAAATTCCTTGTTCTCTCGTGAATAATGTTTGTTTTATGCTCTTTTAACCTAGTGTGAACCAAGTGTCCTGTATCTCCAATGTAAAATTTATCGCAGTCACATGGTATCAAATAAACACCTTTTGTTTTTCTTTGTTCTATTATGTCTTTTGCATGGTCTATCATCCTACCTAAAGAATTTGGTGGAGAGAAAGTGACCCTAATCTTATGTTTACATAAGATTCAGGCTAGTTTTTCACTGGTACCTTGGATGTAAGGGAGGATTGTTTTTAGAGAATCGTCATTATTTACTTTAATCTTTTTGTACTCTTGAGACTTCTTAATGGTCTTACGGATTTTATTTTCATCATATCCATTTTCTTTGAAGACATAAACCAAATGTTGATGTTCTTGAGACAGATGTGAGATGTCCAAGATTCGTTTGGATATGATTGCTAGGGTATTAATAATACCCATTTTTTTGGATGGATGATGATGCAAGTTTTCCTTAATGTACTTATCATTGTACTTATTTTTACAGTAGACCTCATGGGATAGTATTTCGTCATTTTTTTTTGTGAGTAGGACATCCAAGAAAGGGAGTTTCCCATCCTCTTCCATTTCCATTGTGAAATGTATGTCCTCTGATTCGCCATTCATGTGTACTAAAAATTATTTATCTCCTCATTCCCATGTATCCAAATGAATTATGTGTTATCAACATATATTTTCCATTGTTCCGGTATTAGTGGTGATCCACCAATGGCCTTTTCTTCAAAAATTCTCCATATAAATGTTGGCCACAATGGGGGAGAGTGGGGCACCCATTATCACATCATGAGTTTGTTCATAAATGTCCCCACATAAATTGAAGTAAGTGGACTTCAAACATACTTGTACCAAATGTGCAGTCTCATCATGTGCGAGCTCTCTTATGAATTTTATAGCCTCATCGACTAGAATTTTTGTATATAAGCAAATGATGTCAAAACTAACTAAACAATAATTATTGTTCAATTTTGTTGATTTTAAATTTTCTACGAATTGTGAGGAGTCCTTAATAAATGAAGAAGAGTGACAACCTAAGGGTTTGAGTCTGTGCACAAGAATCTTTGCTAGAACATATGAGGGAGACCCGGTGGTGTAGACAATTGGCCTAAGAGGACAATCCTTTTTGTGGATCTTTGGTAATCCATATATGCATGGGACTATAGGGTTTCTTGGAATGATATTTTTCTTTACATTCTCGTTAAGGGAGGAGTTATTTATTTCCAAGGTTATATCCATAATAACACTATTTATTGGTTTAGGAGAGCGAAAGCACACAAAGTCATTAACGGAAGCACCCTATTACCACCATATTTTGCACAAAAGAGGGATCTCAAAATTTTGTCGAGTCTATCAAAATAAGTTTTATTTGAAACCTAACATAACACATAAGAAATGTGGTTAGACTACAACATCTTAGATATAATTATGATTTTACAAACAAAGAAGAGGAAAATTTCTACTTCCAATATTTTAACTTAGTTTATCTCTCCAAACAACAATACCACATAGAAGGAGGAGTTAATCCAATGCCAAATTGGATAAAAAGATATCTCGAATTTCAATAGTTTAATATGCTTCTAATCCTTGGGAATCCAATCCAAAAAATTTGATAAATACCAGTGAATCAAGTTTTAGCTCTATTCTTGACAAATTTGGTTTTTTCTACATTTTATGATGTTGTATATGAAAAGTTAACTATCACTTTTTGTGGTTGGAACCAATCTTGGGTGTTCACACATTGATTTTATGTATTGGATGTAAAATTATGATTCATGGTTTCTCATTATGTAATGGAACTCGATTTCATATTGAGTGGAGTTATGGTGTATTGAATGTCAAGATACATATTTATAATGTGACTAAAAATGAGTACGAATTACCTATCATGTTTTATAACATTACAATATGTATATTTCTACAACACAAGGTGTATTCATTAGAAATTCAATGTATTCACTATTTTTTAATTTAAAAAATGAGTAGAATTGGAATAATAGAATGTAAAGATAACTCATAATATTTGTAACTTTACCATGACAAGACAATGACCACATTATTTATTCTTAAATTCACGTGTTTTTTTATATAAAGAGAACATTTTTTAGAGAAAGACAAAGAAAGTTTTGACATGCAAAAACAATGAAATCGTACATAAAAAAATGCGTTCCTATTGTCCCACATAATATTTTTAATGAACATTAAATTCAGAATTAATCAACCTTAAAAAATTCATACATTTAAGCCATGAACCCATAATAACTTATGATTTAAAATTTGTATAAATTTTAGTACTATTAGATATCTTAGTTATATATTTTACTATTCCTTGTCATTTATATTTGTAACAATTTTAATATAATGATTATATCATTTAGGTAGTATGCAAACACATTAAATAGACATATACTCTATACATGTATTAAGTAGGTACCTCAAGATATATGTGTAAACCAATAAATATTCATTTTTTCAAATTACTATTACTAATTTTTTTACTATTACTATTACTATTACTTATTTTTTCAAATTACTATTACTATTACTATTAATCATTAGTCCCTAATTACACTACTTAGTCAATTTTATTGTTTTTTAATCTTTAATACACTATGTGGTGGACTAGGGGGGCTTAGTTGGACAAATGTCTAGTCAAATTGGGCTTTTCACGCCCACACGAGTGTTCCAGCTCAGTAAACCAGCCACATGTGTGCCCTCATCATTGATGGTGTGCTCCCATTCATTGAATGTGGACAGCTAGGTTGACTTGGAGCGCTAGAGTGGGATTTTGGCCAATTTTGGCTTGATTTGGTGCATTAAATGTTGCATTGATACTCTAAACCACCCATATTTCCACACCCACGCTATCCAAAGTCTAATAATTGATCCATGTCACTTCAGCCACGTCCATTCAGCAATTTGTGGCTGTTTGGGCTGATTTGGGGTTTGATTGGTTCATCTAGGGGGGTTTGATGCCAATTTGGCAATTTTGACTTGTATGCTCACAAATGGCTTCCAAAGCCTCATGAAACTCCTATGTTGTATTATATAACTAATAATAACATGTTTCATGGTTAGATAGTCCAAAATTATCTTGTTCCAGTTCACATTGTGTGTGTAATTTGTCTTTCAATTTATGGTTTTCTGACAATTTTGCACCAAATTTGATTTGTGAGTTTCACTCGCTCCTAGATTCTCCTGTGGTTCGAATTTCTCACATGGTATTAGAGTATATTGGAGATTTTTGAGTTGCATATCAATTCAAAGTGATTTGAGTTGCATTTTTAGTGGAGTTCCAGATAAAATCAAATTGTGTTTTTGCAAAACATGCGGAAATTTCTTCATCATCCACGAAGGAAGTAATGGAGGATAACAAAATCATGCTAACACCATTCAATTTATTTGATTGGAAGGAAGCGATAGTGATTTAGCTAAGAGCCAAAGGGATTTAC
The DNA here is from genome assembly GCA_001517045.1 of Pseudotsuga menziesii. NCBI lineage: Eukaryota > Viridiplantae > Streptophyta > Pinopsida > Pinales > Pinaceae > Pseudotsuga > Pseudotsuga menziesii. The sequence goes on along the minus strand of LPNX010297193.1, from coordinate 402,559 downwards.
AGAGTTACCATGGGCACTGAGGTGGAACCAAATTTTGCAGTTGAGAAAGCCAATTACTTCAACATATTGGATGAGGCATTTGGATTATTGTTTCTGAGCATCTCGAGAGAGATATTGTTCCACATTGACATTTTGAAAACACCCAATGAGGTCTGGGTAAAACTAGATACATTGTTTGGGAAAACTGATGAATTTTGTGGTCACCAGCTTGAGAATGAGCTTTTCAGCTTAAGCCCAACGCACTATGACACAATCCAGGAATTCTTCACCAATTTTAAGTCACTCTTTTTGCAGTTGAAGCAGCGTGGAATAGAAAATAAAGAGGACCAATTGATCTTGTCTATACTTTCGAAGTTGGGCCAAAGTTCCCAGTTTTTGTGAGTACATTCTACTTTGGCAAGTTAACACTTAAAAACTGGAAAATTCCCAGTTTAGCAAACTTCATGGAGTCACTCACTCAGGAGAAAGAAAAGCTTATCCAAATGGGCACCATCAATACCAAGGATCAAGCACTAGTAGTGGGAGTTTCAAATTCCTCAAAGGGAAAGCCCAAATCCAAGAATTCAAAGCTTCCAGAGAAGAAGAAAAACCCAAATCCAGTGATGCAAGTTTGAATCCTTCCAAGGAGAAGGACAAGAAGGGAAAAGAGAAGGCCAAACACACCTATTGCCACAAGGGATGGCATCCAGAGAGATCATGCATGAAAAATACCATTGACACCATGGCACAGCTGCTGGGGAGGAAAAACATTCCAGTCCCTGAAAACACAAGGAAGAAGGATGGAAACTCCAGTTCAAATGAAAGAAAGGAGAAATGTCATGATTTGGTAACAGGTACTTCTAACTCTTCATATTTTGTCATTGATTCGGGTGCTTCCAGGAACATGGTGGCTAAGCGATATCTCTTCTCCTCCATGAGTTCAAATGTTGGCCCAGCAGTTCGAATGGGGGATGATTCAGAACTCCAGACCAAGGGGATTGGGAGGATTTATTTAGAGCATGGATACTTTAGTGATGTATTGTATGTACCAGACCTTGCAGCAAATTTTTTGTCAGACTATCAAATGACCCATACAGGAGAGCCAAAGAGGGTGGCCTTCACTCCAGACATGGTATAGATTATAGAGATCTCAACAGGCCAAATCATTGCAATTGGATATGCAGATCACCATGAGAGGATGTCCAACTTCTCTAGCTTCCTCCCCACTTCCAATGACCAAGAACTTCTCTCACTTGCCAATGAGGTTTCGAAGCTATGGCATGAGAGGTTTGGTCACATGAACTACAAGTACTTGCAGGAACTACACAAATATGAGATGGTGGAAGGTCTTTCACAAATCAAATCATCAAATGGATCATGCATTGGGTACGTAGTTGGGAAGCATCTTGAGCAAATATATGAGAAGTGGAAAGCAAGGAGAGCAACCCAACCACTTGGGTTAGTGCATTTAGACTTGATTGGTCCATTTCCCACTCCATCATATGGTGGATCAAGGTATGTGATTACACTCATAGATGATTACTCTCGATTTTGTTGGGTGTACTTCCTTTAATTGAAGTCTGAGGTGTTTGAACACTTGAATATTTGGAAGGCATTGGTATAAAATCAGAGTGGGCATAAGCTTAAGGTCCTATATTTAATGTTGCATTGATACTCTAAACCACCCATATTTCCACAACTACTCTGTCCAAGGTGTAATAATTGACCCACATCACTTCAGCCATGTCCAGTCAGCAATTCATGGTTGTTTGGGATGATTTGGGGTTTAATTGGCCCACCTAGGGGGATTTGATGCCAATTTGGCAATTTTGACTTGTATGCTCAAAAATGGCTTCCAAAGCCTCACAAAACTCTAATTTTGTATTATATACCTGATAATAACATTTTTCGTGGTTATACAATCCAAAATTATCTTGTTCCACTTCACATTATGTGTGTAATTTGTCTTTCAATTGATGGTTTTTGGCCTGTTTTGCACCAAATTTTATTTGTGAGTTTCACTAATGATCCTAGATTCTCCCATGGTTCGCATTTCTCACAGTAGTTATATGTAAACAAAATATACATATCTCTTATAGGACTTTAGAAAAAAGGATCAAAATTAGAGCTATACAATATAAGTTCATGAATTTTTGTTTCTGTAAGTTCTTTTTGAGATACAAAATTGTAGAATTTTCCAATTCCTATGCTACGTCCTCTAAAATTGTAAATTCTAATAAATAGGATACATTAGTATATGCAAAAATACCTCGCAACATTTAGAAAGTAACACTAAGAACTTCATTCTTGGATCTATTCATCTGCTGCACCTGACTGCACAGTGGAAACTTCTTCCATAGTGGAGGCCTCTTCCTGCTCGAGCATAGGTCTGCTATTTCCTATACATAATATTTCCAAATCTTCCTGAATTTCCTTGAGAGTCTCCTTCAACTAGATAAAGTGGCATCGTTCCTCTCATTACTAGTCTTGAGATGCTTCTAATACCTATGTTTCATATCTACTATAGCCCTTTGAATGTCCTCGTTCCTTAAATTTTGAAGCCTCTCCATATCTTGTAACATACACCTTATATCCTCAACCTTACCAACTTGGACCCATGATATTACCTCAACACCATCGATGTAGGAATCGATACTTGTTATTTCAAAAAATATTTTCCTGTTCTCATCCAAAATGGATGAAGTGACCTTGAAAACACATATCAATACCTCCTTGTAGTATGACATGGTGTTTTTTAGCTCCATAATCTCACCCAACATCTTCCCCATTATGGTATCCTCCACAAATGAGAGCAGGTTCCTTTCTGTATCAAATGACTTATTACCCATCTGGCCTTTGAAAATTGTTGTTCAATTTCACCTCCCACAAATATGTAGATGGTTGAAGATCATATCGACTCTTCTAGATTTGACAAGATCAAATGCATGCAAGGGATCTCTCATATCCATGTGCTTTCTCTCCATGAAGGAATTCACCTATATTCCTTTGCAATTCGTTTGGACGAGAGCAAAGAAGGGAAATGAGACAAGATAGGAGCCTCTAATTCTCATAACACTCCACTATATTATCCTTCCATATGTCCTCTAGAGAACCATACTTATTCCACGATAAAATCTATCGCCCCCTCCCCAAAACAATGGAGGCTAGGTTGGCTTGGGCCCTCCTTTGATGAACACAGGGACTATATTTCTTATTCTCCTCAAAAATTAGGCTAAGGGACTAACTACCTATGATTTAAAACATGAAATCCATTTGATGAAGGAGCTAGAATTATTGATCAAAATTTACCATTTTCCTTACTTGGTGCCTTTAATGGAAAATCTACCATCTTCCTTGTTGTTCTAATGCTTGACATGGAAGAATTGGAACTTTGAGGTATCATGGATATAAGCAAAAATTATCTTTTGAACTCTCCCAACCTATTTTTCTTTTCCAGATTGAATGTTTTGCATCTTTTGGATGGCTATCCAAGGGTCTCCAAAAACTTGAAAAGTTCTAATGTTTAACTCTACCATTGTTTCTATTCCTTGCATTAATGTTTATTGTTCTCCTTTATTATTCGTCGTCTTTCCCAAGCCCCAAGCAAAGGATTGAATATTTATTCCTCTAGGGTCAAAGGTGACCCCTCCCACACCTGCCTCCCATGTACTATTACTTATTATATGTTGAAGAATTAATCATTAACTTGCACTTATATTCAAACTATTTCTTTTATTTCATTAAACTATTCTAAATAAAAAATTGATTTTGTCGAAATAAACATTTCATAAATGAAACAAAAATCAACAATAACATGAAAAGACATAAGTATACATGATATACATCAACATAAACATGATATACAATATATTTTATAAATGAAACTACATTAATATAACATGAAAATACATAAATATACATGAACAACATCCACATTATATACATTACCATCAACATCAATGACATATGAAACAAATAATATATATTAACAATAATACCAAAATCATAATATATCTCAAATGTACAAATCAATTCAAATATAAAGTCATATATATATACGTGTGTTGATCAATAATTGTTGGAGTAGGGTCCCGCAGCTACAGAAGAAGCTTCTAGTTTTGGCGGAATGATAAGCTTTGGCGGAAAGAAGTTAAGACAGAGCTACGACGCCGAAGCACGTTTCCAGCTGGAGAGCAGAGCCGGAAACCGTGACTTTTTGAGATACGAAAGTCAAAGAAAGGCAACGGTACCTGAGCGGCCGAGAAGGGAGAGCTCACCCACTGCATTGAAGGCAGTGGCGGAAGATAGGAGGGCTCAACGACCCTCATAAAGAAGAAGGAGCAACGAGGCTCAAGCATTGAAGACGAAGGACAGAAAAGAGAAGCGGTGCATAGTACCCATGGTCAGTGCCGGGAAGCATGGAAGACTGCAGAGAACTGTGGTGTGACGGGAAGCGGCTACCTTAAGGACAGAGAGGACCAACTGTCACTAATTAGGGTTTGGGTTACTGTTGGGACAGGCCCACAGTGTTGTAAATGCAAGACCTTCGGGCTGCTTATAAAAGAATGTAATTTTGTATTGAAAAACGTTAGCTAGTTGGTTGGGTAGATAGTAGACAGTCGTGATTAAAATAGGCAATAAGGATAAGTAGACTGTTGTAAAAGCCGAGCTCTGGTTCTGGTATTAGCTGTAGCAATCTTACTGAAACTAGTAGCTGGCTTATAGAGCATGCATGTAACGATCCACAGGGATCAACTGAGAGGGAAGAGTATATTATAAGAGAGCAATATAGAGAGAAGAGAGATCTAAGAGAGAAGATCTTGAGCTGCATAGGCGGTGCAGCAGAACTGTGTTTTACCTTCCCCTTGAGCTATAATAGAAAACACAGTTCTGTGGACGTAACTTCCATCCTGGAGGTGAACCACGTTAAAATCTGCGTTATGCGACTGGTTTATGTGTTATGTTTACTTATGCATTGCTCAGTTATTTCATGGACTTTGTTTGCAGTTTAATGGATGAATGTATTAATCAGTTCACCATAGCACAGAAGGATAATCATAAGTTAAAAGCCTTTGGCATGTTGTATGTGTTTCATTTATGTTTACGTAAATGGCTACTGGTTGCAGTATTGAATAGCTTTGTATGTTAAGTCTTGCATGTCGACATGAGCAACGCTAAGTGCACTAAACTGCGGAGTTAGGATATCACAGAGAGGTGATACCGCACCGGCAGAGAAGCTGCGGTGCGCGATACCGCAGGTTGAGGACTTCGCGTTGGGCAGGAGCTGCGTGTCGCACGGTGCACGGCGTTTCGGTAAGGCTGGAGATATTGCAAGTCAGGGGAAGTGCGCATCATAGAGAAGGACCGTACGGTGGTGTAAAGGAACATCTCACGGCTAGAAGAGCTGCGCGACAACGGGATCGCGCGATGCGAGCAAGAGGTTGCATGATGCACAGACCCAGAGGGATATCTTGCAGCCAGAAGAGCTGCGAGCCGCAAGTAGGATTGCGACAGAATCTGGTCCAAGACGCTTGAGTCCTTGGCCAACCCATTAGAATCACTTCGGGTGAGACTTCAGGCCGTTGTGCGGCCTGTCGCTGAAAGGGCCAGTGAGCTAGGGGTGTTGTTGGTTGATTATAGTAAACCTGGGTCTACCCATGCAATCAACAATAATTTCTATGAGTTAACGTGTCCACCACTTGATCCAAAGGAATTAGTACCTCCATTAGATAAAAATGAAAAAACAAACATCTAAAACATCTCTCTGTGAGGATTTATGCTACTCGATGCATCTATCATGTCTTTCAAACTAACTAACGGTGTACAAGGTGGTGGTGGGTTGATTGGGTGAGAAAGAGATGGTGATTGGTATACATGGTTTGGATGAGAGGGAATTTGATTGACATGTGGATGAGATGTTGTTGGCTTATCTTGGTGAAAAGGAGAGGTTGGTGGGTTATATTGGTGAGAAGGAGAGGTTGGTGGATTATCACGGTGAGAAGGAGATGTTGGTGGGTTATATCAGTGAGAAGGAGAGTTTGGTTGATTAATATGTGGATCAAGATATGGTGGTGAGTTGGATCAGTGAGGAGGACAGGGTGGTCAATTGACCTATGGAGTAGGATATCATGGCGGGTCACCTCGATGAGGAGGATAGGGTGGTTGGTTGAATTCTAGAGGAGGATGTGGTGGTCAGTCATCTCTTACAGGATGAGGATGAGATGGATAAAGAGATGGTGGTGGTGGTTCAACTTCACCAAGAGAAGGAGGAGATGGAGTACCACCACCCTCATAATTGAAATATGAAGAGTCGTGAGAATGCCTCCACCGTTGTAGTAGGATAGTAGAACTAAAAATATGACACATAAATGAAATCATATCACATGGGATGGTTTTTCATAACACTGAGACGTATGGGTCTTGTAGGATCTGGTTGGCCTAAACAGGGTGCACCTCATGCCAGGACAACATTGCACATAATTGATATTCCACCTCCTAGTAGAAACTACTGTCTAGAATCCATCATTGGTTAGGTCTCTGTAACTGAGGCACCTCCTCACCCTCATTCATTTCCTCATCTTGTTAGGGAGGTGCCACTCCAACATATTGTCAATATATTCAAAATGATACACACAATAATTAGACAATTTATTTAAACCATTTAAAGAAATGTTATAATAAATTACATATGCATTAAATTAGGCAGTAAAATGTGACTAGATTAGGAAAAACACAACACTAATATTACCTTTGTCATATGGTGGCTATTCATGGGTAAATAGGATGTTGGGACATCCTTTCCAATTTATCCCTGCATATGGGTATAACACAACATGAGATCCATCATGTGATCGTCCTCACTCGAAATCAACTCCAATGTCTCTATAGTGATACTACTTGGGAACTCTTACTAGCCCCTCTTAGGAAACATCTTCCCTCACATGTGCATTTGCACCTTGGTTATTGACCTAAGAGGGTGGAAGTCAAATGATGGTCAAGTGACCTGAAACCTCTAAAAATTAAACAAAAAAACTCAAAATCAAATCGGAAGTCTATCCTCCCATTAAACATGTCACAACAATTATCCAAAGAAAAAAAAAATTGTCGCAAAAAATGGTAGGCCACTTAATGCAACAGGGACTCTACACTAAATAATCAAAATAATATAATAACAGGAAACTAATGTGTTTCCTATCAGTGATGTAGTAGGACACTGTTATGGCCAAAAGTGAGAGGCACCTAACCTCCTCTACACCAAAAGAGTTATGCAGAACTGGCCACCAACTACCTAGAATTCATCAAGGGTAGTGGCAGTGTCACTAACATATATTTAAACATATGCTAGCTAACTGGATGTTGCATTGTTGGGAGGAAAATCAGGGAAATGGGGAAAATCCTCCCCTCTCTTAGATATCCTGGTAATGAAATAATTTTCCTCCTATGTGGGATGGAACCACATATCAATACCCACCTTGAATGCTTGTCAATGTTGATCCCAACAACTTCAACAACCTTAATAGTCATGAGAGACCCCTTAGTGATGTAGCCTCGTTACAATACTTGAGGAGGACAACAATATGTAATATTACATGTGTTTTTGGTGTAATAGACGAGGGAGAAAATGCCTCTCCCTCTCTCGGGTCTCCCACTCTCATATAACATTGTATAAGTCAAGGTGATTCTATTGGTCCTATTGATGCGCTCGCCACTCTTGTCTCTAATTCACATATAATTTTCATTAGAAACATATAAATAGACACATATATACATACATGAAACATAAAATATTGATTAAAGTATATTTTTATTCATCAAAACTATTAAATAGTTTTTTTTCTCAAATCTAATCACTAACATTATCAATGTGCTTAAAAAACATAATGCATCGTTAGTGGTGCTTTTATGACCTAATCACACCACTCACAATACTTTTAGAATATATGTGCACCAAATGCATTTCTCTAACATAACGACACCATTGTTAGTTCTCTAGCATTAATACGTTTTTTTTTTTAATTTGCATAGTTATGTTGTGCCATATATATACCTATCAAGCATCGTGTTGTGTCATGATATATAGAGCACCGACATGTTAGAAATTTAAGTTTTTTATTTTTTTGGTGCACTAAATATACATAGATGCATTGATAGGAGTGCAATAATATATATACAAAGCATCGAACATGTTGAAAAAAAAAACGTTTGTTTTCACTACACAATTCTCTTTATATATACCAATGCACCAAAAATGGCGCATCAATATATTTAAATATAACTGCTTAGTAAAAAATTATTTTATGGTTTCAATGGTGGTACATTTAGTTCATCAAAATGCACTGCAGACCTAAAGTTTATGTGGTTTGTATGATGATCTTGATATATAAAGGTACACCATTTTTAGTGCATATGTATATATATTTATAGAGCACTTGGGTTTTTTTAATGTCTATGGTTTCATGGTGGTGCGTTGAGTTTACTCAAACACACCGTGGACATTTATTTTTTTGTTTACTAAATGATTGTTTGTAAATATATTAATGCATTGCGGTGATGACGTGTCTATATATTTAGAGATCACCATAGTTTTCAAAATATTGTTTATGGTTTCTAAGCAGTCCCTTTCATTTACTAAAATGCACCTTGAAACATTTGAGGGTTGTTTAAGCAAGTCCTAGAGATGGAATAAGCATGTTGCTAACCTTAGAAACATTTACTATGAATTTGAAGTGTTGTTGAGTGTATTATGGCTCTGAACCATAATTGGTTTTAGGATATTATGTATATATTGTGTGAGCCTATGAGGAAACAAGAGTGTGGCCAATCAATGAGAAATCATGCCATTAGAGAGGTCAAGTAAAAGGAAGAGAAGGATAATCAGAGATGTATTAGGCCTAAGAGGTTCAGAACATTAGTTCTGGAACAAATTGTAAATCTACAAGGTTTCTTATGATTGAATGAAGAAAGAAAATTGTGCATGTTTCTGTATAAATTGTTTCTGTATAAATTGTAGAAATTTTGTTAAGTGATCAATGAAATGGTAATTCTCTCTATATCTCTATGTGTGAATGGATAAAACTAGGTGTGACATGTGAACATACATAATCTCTCTATGGATTATAGTTGAATACTAAAGATGAATATCTGTTTCTAGGAACATAATCGAATCAAGAATGATGTTAATTGATCGATTTTTTCTGATCAGTCAAATATGAATTGTGACAATTAGAGAAGTCTCATTATCTCTGTAGATGACTAGTAGGATTTGTCTTTAGAGTGAAATTATAATAATGATCATTGAAGCGTGAATGTATGGAAACGTGTCTTGGGATGACTAGGTTGCAGGGCTATTGATCGACCATCGATCACTGTAAGGATCGATGGTAATCCAACATTAAGCAGGTGTGTTAAGTATGCGCAGGTATTGACAGAGAAACAAGATCGTAGAGATACTAGTATAAAGGGATTATATCCGACGAAGAGGGTTAGAGATCAAGAAGTTATCAACTCAACAGAAGAATCAACGGTCAAAATTAGATCCCAGAGGACAGAGCGATGAGTTTGTTATAGATCCGAAACTTGAAGAGTCAGTTGTCCCATCGAGCAGAGATTGTAAGGAGGAGATACTGATCGGGGGAGATGGACGATTTGGAAGAATTCAAAGAAATGTTACAGAGGTTAACTCCATAAGAGGAAAAGATAGATGGTTGAGATCATGGCAGAGATGGATCATTGTTCGTGAGCAATTCCGTGGTTGGAAGGTCTGAGGAGGGTAACCTAGAGCTTAGACCCGAAATTCCAATTAAATCCATCTTGTGCTATTTTGAAGTCCACCGTCGATCTAGTGGGATCCAGATCGAACAGGTCAGGACTATTCCACTGATTAAAGATGCGGACTGGTTGATAGCAAGGTTGGACGTGAAATTCTTGTGAAATATAGCTCATCTCCAGTTTGAAATACTCTCTTCAACGATTGTTATGAGAAATATTTGGTCGGGTTGCTCGATTTAGAGGTTCTGCTAAACATAGAGCCTGATTAAATTCGTATATTGTAGTTTATCACTGCATATGGGAAACATGCCATTATTTTTGGTACCAGATCGTAGAAGATTATGTGTATAAAGAAAGGAGAATTGAAGTTTGTGAGCCATACCCGCATCAAAGCGCTATTGTTAAGAATTTACCAGAGCACATAAGTATTGCAGATCAATTGCAAGAGTTGGTGTAATTGCAAACAAACTGATCCTGTAGAAATGCTGGCGATATGAGGTATTTGTATAAATTGATATCTTGTTGTATAATGAAGCATGTTCTTAAGTTGATAGGACATTGAAGATTGCAACAAAGAAATTTAGCGAGTCAGATGAGGAAATTGCTTAGACAAAGAAGGTGTGGTTTAGATTGAAGTTTGATTCTAGTCACAGAAGAGTGGGAAAAAAAATCCTTTGAAGTATTTAACAGGTACAAGTATGGAGTTATGAAGCATGAAAAGAGTTTGTTAATACTCTTGAACAAATAATGGATGCAAAGAAAACTGTGAAAGGAACTTGTTTATTCAAAGGAAGACAAGATCATGAGAATATCTTTAAGATATTGATTGATGTGTTTTGTAATAACTCTGGTTGAGATTATTGCAGGTTGAAGAAAATTGAAAACAACAAACATGGCTGAGGGAAGCAATGACAAAGAACATAAGTGTTCTTGATGAAGGGGAGCTTGTGAGCTCTTAAGAAGAAGTGGCAGAACCTAGGAATTCAACAAAGTTTGGATAAGCATAGGACTATTATATGTCTTTAGAGAAAGTGGATATGCAGCAACAAGATGAGCAAGGGGAATTCCTCAATAGGTTATAGAGAGAAAGAACCAGAGATACCAAAAGGACAAGGTAAAGGAGAGATAACTTATGGAGGTATAGAAGACAGGTATGAAGACTTGTTGAGAGAATACTTGGGAGCAGTCCACAAGTGAACAAGATGAAGTTCACTAAAAAACATAGAGATAGAGATAATAACTACTAAAGTTTATTGCAGGGTTCAAAAGAAAGCCACAACAAAAGAAAAGATTTCAAGGAAAAAAGCATCAAGAGAATGAATAAAGAGTTTAACAGAGAATGGGATGAAATAAAAGTACAAATTAGTTACTTAGAGATGATTCAAAATTCATAAGTAAAAAGGAACCAGAGAAGAGGATGGAGTATGAAGAAGAAAGTCAAGTGGCCAGTAGTACAATTGTTTGAAGAGAAGATTTGGGAAGAATAGAGGAAATAAAGCATATAATGGATGCTTTGGAAGAAAAGGAAATGAAGTATAGAAGGGATTCTTTGAAAAAAAGGAACAAGTCCAAGATTAGGCCATTAACAAAAGAAGATATTCAGTATTGTGAACCAGAACAAGGAACTCGTTAGCACTCCAGGAAACTCTTCTAGGTTGCAACTCGAGGATGCCTAGTAACTTCAATTTTTTTAATGGTTTTCTATATGGATCAAGTCAGATGACCTAAAGGACCTCACACACTCAAGACATGCATAAAACTCAATCAAAAGATAAGGCTTCTAACCACCAATGTTTAGAGGGTTGATAATAAGGTGAATAAATGGAGAAATTACTATGCTGGCAGATTCATATATAAAGCAATCACATATGAATGGCTAATCATAACAAGGAAAAATACTTGTAATTCAACTCATCAACACATAAATAGGATGACAGCTATCTAGAATTAGATAAAATGAATAAACTTGAATCAAACATTCAAGCACAAGTACAGAACAGAAAAGAGATGGAACCCGAACATATAATGGCAAAAGAGCTTATATTAAATGATGAATAACATGAGAAACTTGATAACAATAAGGGTCTAAAAGTATCTGAAGTCGAAACCTTGCTTCAACATAAGTCTTAGGCTTTATAGCCTTTACAAAATTTATTTCAGATCCTGAAAAATTGGATCTGATTTACTAAAAATAAATAAAATTACTGTCTTTTGCAAAATTAGGTCAAAAAAGCCTAATTTAAGTGCTAACCTATCTAACTCTAACACTTGTTCACTCCTTGAACTCTTTGATAACTGTAGTGATCACTGAAGTAGAGTTATGACCTGTTATCTGACAGATGAGTCACGGTTTGTCAAAAGCACGTAGGGTTTGTGACCCTTTTCACCTCGATGGCACCCTCAAAACTGGAACAAGCCCCCTCCACTGATGCCTTTCACCAATTTTCAGCTTCATAATTCACCCCTGAGGTGTTTGTATCCACCAAAACTGATTCTCTGTGTAAACATATCTTTCTGCACCCTTTTGTGCTTTCGGTGGTTAAGGAAACAGAATCCTAGGTCTGTAAGCTGCCGAAAGCTCTACTTTCGATGGCTAATGAACAGCTACTGCGTTCGCCTAAGCCACCAAAAGCTCTGTTTCTGCAAAATTTTAATCAACCTTTCAATCATCCTTTTACAACTTTGTTGTTGACCTTCTGGTACTTCGTCAACTTGCATAGGGTTTGGAACAACAACAGCATCCTAGGCTGCCTCTGGATCCTGAAGGCTCATCGCTGCCTCTGCTACGGTTTCCAGCACAAGGTGAGCTTGAGAGATAGGGTTTGAGTTTTTCTTCTGCAACCTCGACAGTCTGATCATCCTATAGAGTCTGGAGTTATCCTTCATTAATCTTAGATTTCTTCTTTTCATCAGGACATACATCCCTCTCATTTCTAGAAGAGAATTGTGCAACTCAGTATTCTTCTTGGTTAATATTGCATTATTTCTTTTGATCTCTCTGTCTAAGACCTCTAGTTCATGTATTTTCCCTAATAGCTGGTTGATTCTCTGAGACCTAGGTTTGCTTGAGGAATTATCTGCCATTGGTTCCTCTTGACCTTCCCTTGGTGTTGGTGAGGGAAACTCCTCATGTTCTACTGCAAACTGCTTTATTAGGTCAACTTCCTGCTCCTTTTCTTCTTCTGAATCTGAGTAGGGTAGGTTAAGTATATTTTCACTTTGTGCTGGGGCCTCCTTCTCCTTTCCACTGAAGTCCAGATTTCTTTTGGCTTGGTTGTTTTTAGAAGTTAGAGAGGGCTGATCCACTGTCTCTAGTGAGATAGCCCTCATCTTCCTCTTGCCACTCCTGGGAGTGGTCAATTTCTTTGAAGGGGACTTTCTTTTGTCTTCTGGCTGGAAGCCTATTTCAAACTCATTCCAGAATAAGAAATATGTCCATGCTATGTTTCTTCTTTGCATCAATTCTTGGACAATGAGGTTTATCATGCCATGGTGAGATAACCTCCCTGCGATTTTGGTGGGCTGGGCCTTGACCTGGGGGGCCATCTTGGTTAGGCTCTTGTGGAGGTAGAAAGGCAGGTTTAAAGGGCTTCTGCCTGTAAAATGGTTCATCAATTTAAAATGGTATATCATCACCCTGTTATACCTACCTTCACAGGTTATATAAACCAGGATTGCTTTCAATAACTACTGCCACTTCTCCTCAAGCCAAGTGGATGGAATGTTTTTCTTCCAAACTACATTCTTGTGTTCAGGATTTAAGTAGGACCTGAATTCCACATCCTTAGTAATGGTGGTCTTGAACCATTTCTCCCCAGTCCTTGGGAGTTCTGCTACTTCTGCTATTAGGGTTTCATCAACCTGGAACTCTTCCTTGCCTATCAATGCCTTAGATCCATCAAAAGAAAGAGCAAAGGATTCTGCCACTTGCTGGTGGGAACCCTGGATTTTCTCACAGAACCTGTAACAACCTGCATCTTTGAAGAATTGGCATACTGATAGATGTGACTCAATATAGCTAATGTCACCTAACTCTTGTTTGAGGGTAGGTCCTCCTCCTTTCTTCATCTCTGGATTGTGCTTATAGTACCTACAAAAATCAAAATTCGAATTCTATGAAGGAGATTAGCTCATTGGTTTCAGGGATGGCCCAGAGCAGTGAAGATGCATGCAGAGAAATGCGGAGTGTACTGAGGATATGGTGCTGATTTTGAGGGGTTAATCAGTTGATTGGTACTTTAAGTAAGATGACGGTACAATCTGGTGAGAACCACGAGATAGCCAGTACAGCAATCATTTTTAACTAGAACTTGATGTTTCATGGTGGTTCAACTGCAGTCATGGGACAGATGGAGGGTAGGATAGGGTTTTGGTCTCTATCAGTCACTTCAGTTTAATAATGACCTTTTATTCACCAACTCATGATTTTTTGCAGTCCCCAGTCTTTTCGGCGGTTAAGTGCTTGATCATGACATTTCTCATGCTGACGGTATTTGATTTCGATAAATATGCTAACTGTTTTCCTCTTTTGGCACTTTTGGCGGTTAAGGAAATCTTAGGTCTAATTTGCAAGCTGTCGAAAGCTAGGCTTTTTGGTGGCTAACGAACCGTTGGTGCTTTCTCCTAAGCCACCAGAAGCTGCCTTTTTCAAAATTTATCCAAAAACGTAGTTAATGAGCTTTCGGTGGTTAATGTATTCTTGGACCAAATTGTTAAGCTGCCGAAAGCTGGGCTTTTCGGTGGTTAATGAACTGTTGAAAAGTCCGTCTAAGCCACCGAAATCTCCTTTTCCAAAATTTTATTAAAAACAGATTCAACAGGCTTTCGGTGGTTAACGTAGTCTTGAGTCCAAATTGTTAGCTGTCAAAAGCTGGGATTTTCGGTGGCTAATGAACTGTTGAAAAGTTCGCCTAAGCCACCGAAAGCTAAACTTTTAAATTTTTTGAAAAAACAGAACACAAGTTATTCCAATTTTGTTAATCACCCAGAATATTTCATAATATGCCCTGAAATCTTCATCATTATGTAAAAATAAATTGTCTGAGTTTGACCTATTAAAAACTAATTTATTTAGGAGATAACAAAACCATTATGGGAAAAGATGATATGAAAGAAAGACTAGTTGAAAGCCTCATGAAATATTTGGAGAGTTCATTTCAACAAGTGAATGTGTTGATAGAGGAATTAATGGGATATGAAGATCCAAATGTTTTTAAAGCTAATGAATGGTGTATGTTTGCAGGTATAGTAGGTGATGAATCTTACGAAGTTGTCACAAAGATGAAGGAATAAAAAGAAATGTATCCATGTATCCATGAAAAGGACCAGAGCCATAAGTTTTCTCTGACGATGGAGAATGGGGTGAAACGGTCTCATGAAGACAAGCAAGGGAGAGCACTTGCACATTTTGATAGTGATATTGCTGATAGACAGTCAGAAGAATCTGTTGCTATAAGTGGAAGAAGATTAGACTGTAAATACAACCAAGAGATGGATGAAGATAAGCATTCTAATGAAATGCTTACCCAATGGAGTGAAGAAATAGAGAAATTGAAAATCTGCACCATGAATAAAGACTTGCACGGAGCAGCAAAAGAAGTTGAGGTACCTATTGAGTTAGTTATTCTTGGAATTGATGATTTAATTTTATGTGCATGATTAGAGGAAGAAGTGCGGTCATTTGAAGCTATTATGGAAAATGACCTGGAAAAGGATGGAACAACATTGTTTCAGAAAAGAATAACAAGAGGGATTGAAGGAAGTAAAGGAAATGAAAATTCTGTCATGAAAAAGGAAGAGTCGGTATTGTCTCAAAAGGATGATCCGTACCTAGAAGAACTTTTTGCAAAGTTGGCTAATGAAGACAGATAGAGACTTTCTGATCTAAGGAAGTATGATGAAGAATTCAAGCTGATAGAAGAATGGTTGCTCTATCTAAGGATTGATAAAGAGGACCATTTAATGGGTACAAACATAGAACTGCTTAGTTGCAGCAGTAGAGATGAGAAGATGGAAGGCCAATACATAGAATCAATGTCTTGTAATGATATAATTTTACTGCAATAGTCAAGTGTACAATATTGCAAGGGAATGGCAGACCTAAATGGTTTTTGGATCATCTTGGAATAACTTATAGTAGAAGTATGATTGTAGATGAGAGGAAAAATCCTGAAGATATAAGAAAAGAAAGGATGCAGCAACTAGTGGATAACAACAAGGATCCAAAGAACAAGATGGACATGGAGATTGAGATAATAAGGGAGATGATGATAACAGTGTCTGAGATAAGACATAGATAGGTGAAGGAGACAATCGACAACAAAGTGCATATGACTGTACAAATGTGTAGAGAGAGTGGGAAGATGCAGAATCAGATTTGGGATCCAGGAAAGTTGCAGATAGAAACAACAAGGCAGCAAAGCAGTGGAACAACAAGAGGAATTCAGCACAAAGTTTGGGATCCAGGTGGACATTATTACAAGAAGAATCATGAAACATTATAGCCCTGGGAGTCTGATGCAGGAGCATCTTGCCTTCAAAACCTGGTACTTATGACTAGACCTAGAAGGGGTCTGAATGAATGGTTCTTTAATGTAATATTGTAAATATATTTGGTTTATAAGTGAGCTTCTACATATATGATGAGTCATTAGATAAGTGATGATTCATTTGGTGAGTTGTGTAGTAAATCCCACAACTATTAGCAAAATTTGTGGAGTATTGTTGAGTGTATTATGGATCTGAACCATAATTGGTTTCAGAATATTCTGTATATATTGTGTAAGCCTATGAAAAAACATGAGTGATTCCAATCAATGGGAAATCGGGCCATTAGAGAGGCTGAGTGAAAGGAAGAGAAGGCTAATTAGAGATGTATTTGGACTAAGAGTTTAGAACACGGGTTCTGGAACAAATTCTAAATCTACAGGGTTTCTTATGATTGGATGAAGAAAGACAATTGTGCATGTTTATGTATAAATTGTAGAAAGTATGTTGAGTGATCAATGGAATGGTAATTCTCTCTATATCTCTCTGTGTGAATGGATAAATCTAGGTGTGACATGTGAACAAACATAATCCCTCTGTGAATTATAGTTGAATACTTGCTGAAAGATCAATATTTGTGTCTAAGAAAATAATTGAATCAAGAATGATGTCAATTGATCGATTTTCTGATCAATCAAATGTGAATTGTGATAATTAGAGAAGTCTCATTATCTCTGCAGATGACTGGTAGGATTTGTCTTTAGAGTGAATTTAGAATAATGATCGTTGAATCATGAATGTATGGAAACATGTCTTGGGATGACCGTGTTGCA
Organism: Pseudotsuga menziesii; assembly: GCA_001517045.1. Lineage (NCBI taxonomy): Eukaryota > Viridiplantae > Streptophyta > Pinopsida > Pinales > Pinaceae > Pseudotsuga > Pseudotsuga menziesii. Next base: position 385,493 of record LPNX010297193.1, on the reverse strand, counting down.
GGGTTATTGATCAACCATTGATCACTGTAAGGATCAATGGTGATCCAACATTACATAGGTGTGTTAAGTATGTGCAGGTATTGACAGAGAAATGAGATCGTAGAGACACCAGTATAAAGGGCTTCTATCCGATGAAGCGGGTTAGAGATCAGGCAGTTCTCAACTCAGTAGAATGATCAACGGTCAAAATTATATCCTGGAAGACATAGCCACGAGTTCATTAGAGCTCCGGAACATCAATAGTCACTTGTCCCATCGAGCAGAGATTGTATGGTGGAGATCGTGTTCAAGGGAGATCGACGATTTGGAAGAATTCTGCAGAAAGAAATGTTACATAGGTTAAATCCAGAAGAGGAAACGATAGATGGTTGATATTGTGGAAGAGATGGATCGATGGTAGTGATAAATTATGTGGTTGGAAGGTGCAACGAGGATGACACAGAGCATGGTCCGAAAATTCCAATTAAATCCATCTTGTCCTATTTTGAAGTCCACCATCGATCTAGTGGGATACAGATTGAACGAGTCAGGACAATTGTGCTGACTGAAGATGCGGACTGGTTAATAGCAAGGCTGGATGCAAAATTCTTGTGAAATCGATCTCACCGCCAGTTTGAAATTCATTCTTCAATGATTGTCATGAGAAATATTTGGCCAGGTTGCTATATTTTGAGGTTCTGCTAAACATAAAACCTTACTAAATTCGTATATTGTAGTTTAACACTGCATATGGTAAACATGACATCAACTTCTCATTATAAAGAGAACCATCATGTATTTTTATTTTTACAAAATGAGAAGAGATTATCTTTATCGACGCATTATAGTGAGTAACACATTTCCGCGTTACTAAATTTATAACAAATTGGGGTCTTTATATTGGAAAAACTGAAAAGTTTTTCTTTCAATCAAGGTCGATATTTTTTTGACATTTTGTTGTTCGATGCATTGGTGTGTTAGCATTATTCCCATGCATCGGACAAGTTTGACATGAAAAATAAAATGAACATATATTTACAAGTTTCATCGAGTTATTTAGACATCGGTGCTTTGTTTCAATATGCACTTCAATGCGTCCTTGACGTAACACACCAGTGTGGCAAGGTACATTGGAAGATTGTTTTTTAAAAATAATTAGAATTTATGCTTTTATGTTTTTTAAATGGTGTGTTTGACTCTTTATGTGCATCTATTTTTTTAGCATGCACCACTGAGATTTGTCAAGGAGTAAATATTATATAGTTTTTTGAAATGGAACCAAGCTTTTATCACTTCGATGTGCTTTCTATTTAGATGTACTAACTTGTTGGCTCTTTTAGTAATTCGGTGAAATGTTGAGTTGGATTCTTAAGTGCATTGATGTATCTAGTATGTTTATGGGCATATAAAGAAACCTTGGCCTACACACCTTCACTAGAATACTCCATTATAAATCGATAAATGGGTTCTTTTTTGGGAAGGGTCCGCAAAACCCTCCATTAGAAGGTGTTTTCCTTGTTGTTTATTAATTATATTAACTCTCATACCTTAAATCAATGGACTTTGACTTACATAATGTACTCTAAGAATAAGGATCCTTATCAAATGGTTCCTTAGATATGTCAATAAATGAGGTTGATAGAATATCAATGGAACGCTATGATAGATAAAATATATTGTGTAAATGCAAATGAATAGTTGCAACAAACCATTACTTATTAATGAAAAAGATGAAATGTGCCTATAGTTAGAGAGATTTTTCTCCTCCTCATGTTGCTGAACTCCTTAGAGTAAATGGATAAATGGATAAATATGTTGTTACACATACACATTGTAAAAACACCTCTAATGTGAATACACACTCAAACAAAACAAATGTAATACAACCAACATGTAGTTTCTTTTTTATTTAATTATTATTATTATTTAACTAAATCAACACATAAGTGTTACCCATATACATATGAGACAACATATAGTCATGTTGGACTATAGACTTCCTCTTAGTATAATGGAAATTGTACATTCAATTGAAATCAATACAATAACTATATATAATCGACAATTCTTTTATCAATCATTGATGATTCATTTTATTATTTTTCGGTTCTCTACATTCATGAGGGTTATCAATTTTATCAAATATTATAACTACTACTCAATGGAGTTAATGAGGAACTTTTTGTATGGTCTAAAAAGTGGGAATTGGAAATAAAAGTTATTTCCATAATTTAATCACCTTACTTGCATTAAACAATTTAGAAATACACACACTCAATTTTAGTATTATGCCCACTTCATTGGATCAAACAAATATCTTTTGGGACTTTGCATGATTAAATTTAAGTAATCTTCATTCACACATGAAAATAATTAGTTTTTTGTAGGGAAAATTGAAGTCAAGAAACAACAACAATGATTTAGTCTCAAATTTTCTCTGATTTATAAAGACCAAGGAAAAAAATTGAAGCCTTAAGATATGGGACTTTCAAAATGTTGGAGAAGGCGGGAAATAATACCTACAAACTCAATCTTCCACCTTATATTCCATTTATGCATTATTAAATGCAAAGAAATTTAAACTTTACATACCACCCATGCTCATTGAGGATGAAGAGGGCCAAGTCTTACCTTCCATTAAATATTTGGTGCTAGATGCATAGGAAAAGTTACCAAAGGACACAATACTACAAAAGAATATCACAATGAAATTAAGGGTCCAAAAGGATCTTTAGCAAGTGGGATTGAAGGGTCAAATATCGACTAAGGACAAATGGAATTACATGGATAAACTCAAGGAATTGTTTCCTCATCTCCTTCAAATATTAAGCTTGTGGGGACTAAAAACCTCATAAAATAGGGTGTGATAATACAAAATGGATCTACATACACACCATGTGAATTTAATGATGTTACAGATGGGGGATATTAAATTTTAGGACATCTTAGAGATGCTTCGATCATCAAAATTTCACACATTTTTGGGGCCCTAAACAATTTTTTTGGGCTTGGTGTTGACTGACGATCGCTATAATTGCCTCTTCCAAGGTGAAAATTCTTCTTCTAATTAATATATTTCCAATAATATCCTATTCATGTAAAACCAAATTTATATGAAAAATGTATGGCCTCAGGAATCCACTAGAGCCTTCTAGAAGAATCATAGAGGTTCCAAGAGGATTATGAAACCCTAAACCTAGCCCTAAACTATAACTATCAAAAACCTATCAGACTAGGGAAAATGTAAATTTTAAACCTGTGAAGAAATAATGAATATAGATTCTTAAGCAAAATAGATATTAAACAATGACACATATACAATGCATAAAGATTTACCCTGGAAACCCTTAATGGGAAAAACCAACAAAACTTAGAGTTACGCTTCTATCTTTCTCATTAGGTTTCTTAACCATTCACAATACAATATATAGGTTATTTGTAGCATCCAAAATCCTAATTTGTTAACTTGGACTATATTACATCCTTAATCCCTTGATTAGGATTACACTATATATTTTCTGGGAAAACCAAAAAAAAATTCCTTGCCTTCAACTCGTAACGACAAGGGGATATCTCCCCTTTCCATTTTCCTCTTTGTGGAGTATGGGAATGATCCGAAAACAAGATCTTTGCTACTCTATGACGTTAACATGAAATGCATAAAGAGCATGAATGAAGCTCACAAATCCATAAGAAGAGAACCAAACAGCATAGACAATACGCACATAAAGACAACAAGTTGATAACGGAGTTCGTCCAGGATGGACTACGTCTCCAAGCCTGCTTCTCAATCGGAGGGCCGATCTATAATCTCAGCAAAAGGAAAAATACATGGCAATGATACAATGATACCTTGGTGACAATGGTCAAAAAGAGAACCGCTGCCCAAAACACAACAAGACTACTTCCAGCAACTCCAAAGCCTGAAGACGGTGGAAAATGAGTATAAACACTCGTACCTTCCTCCTACAGAGCTACGCAATCTCCCTTCTCTCCTTTAGCTACAAAGTCTCCACTCCAAAGAATGAGTGGCAATGGAAATCAAGGGGGTTTATATAGTTTGGCTTGCCCCTCTTCACATTTTCCTCATGTTCTCTTTGGTTACAACAAATTTGCCTCAATGGGCATGGAGTTACAACTCCTAAGTTGGTTCTCATGTGGTTGGGCTTTTTATTAAATAATAAACAAACATATTTAAAAATACCCTTTTAAAATGGCATATCCTTTTGTTGGCTTTTAATATGGTTAAAACCATATTATAATAATAACCATACAAACCCACCTTTAAAACTTTAACCCAAAGTCTGTTATGCAATATGTGGTGGCGCTCCAACCCTATGGTTATAAATACACATATATTAGGTGGCATGTAATCCGTTTATAAATATGTGGTGGCTCTCCAACCCTATGGTTATAAATACACATATCACATGGGTCGTCCACTCCAACGTGATCTTTGTGGGTTGGAGTTGTAACAAACCTTGTCGCATTGAAAACCATGGGTCGGGGCTTGCCCCGGCCCATTTTTGCGCCAATATAAACTTCCTCAAGTTTATATACAAGAACCTAACCACACATACCAAGAACCACACGTAGCCCGGGTGGTGAAGGCGCTCAGCATTCTTTGCAGAGGTCATGGGGTCGAACCCCGCAGAGGCCATAATTTTGTATTATAGTTATTGGCCAATCCCGTGCTTCCATGTGGCGGCCTGGGATTGGTCCACCTCATGCCCAGTCGGCATCCAGTCAACTACCAAGTCACTGCCCGTACTGCCACGTGTTCAATATCCATTGGTCTATACATACATGCCATGTCACCTCGTCCATACTGTATAGATTCCACATGTCACCCTACCAATGGTGCCACATGGCACCCCTATTTTGCCAAATTTGCCTGTTTCATCAATACAACAGAACGCGATAACTTTCTCATACAGAGTCCGTTTGAGGTGAAATGAACGTCGTTGGAATCATCTCGACGAGCCCTTCGATCTGGTGCTGGTTTTGTTGAGATTGGAGGACTTCAAAATTTTTCCTTCTTGGATCCTCCTGAATCATTCCTCCCCACTGAGAAGCTTTTGGCCTCCAAAAGCCTTTACTAATCAACAGATAGGTGAGGGAATTGCTCCCTCACTTTCTCCTTCTCGATCCACTTGGCTTTGCTTGGATGAGTGCCTATGCTTCCCACTCGAAGATAATCAACATCACCTCTGCAAGAAGTCCTTGTCCTTCTATCCAAGATGACATCTTCCTTTAGCTCATCCATGTACTCAGGAGCAAATTCATCAACTAATGGCAATGAGACATTCTCCCTTTTATCCATGATCATGGGAGGCTCATAGAGTTTCAAGTTCTCCACATTCACCACTGAGTAGATCTGCATGTATGGCGGTAGCTCTAAGCGAAAGGCATTCGTCCCAATCTTCTCCAAGATGGTGAAGGGACCATATCTAATGGGCTTGAGCTTCTTGCCTTCTCCTTTCATCCTCTCCTTGTTGATGTGAAGCCACACTTGATCTCCTACCTGAAACTAATGATAAACTCTATGTTTGTCATGGCGAGCCTTGTACTGGGCTTGACTCTTCTCCAACTGCTCTTGCACTTCTTGATGTACCTGTTGAACTCTCTAAATGAACCTGTGGGTTTTGTCTTCATCCTTGGAAGTGCTTGAACCAACCTCTCTCCCATATGTCAAGTCCAATGGAGTCTTTGGAAAGTACCCAAAGCATGTCTCAAATGGCGAGCTCTGAGTGGAAGAATGCATAGCCCTGTTGTAGGCATGCTGCACATACTGGATCTGCTCATCCCATAACTTAGGATGCTTGTTGCAATAACCTCGAAGCAAATGAACAACTGTCCTGTTGACTACCTCTATCTGTCCGTCGGTCTATGGATGGAAAGCGGTGCTCATCTTCAGCTTGGTGTCCATCATACACCATAACTTTGTCCAAAACTCTCCAAGGAATCGGGAGTCCCGATCCGAGATAATGGACATAGGAAGTCCAAAGTGAACACATACATGCTGAAAGAAGAGAGAAGCAGCCTGCTCTGTAGTGACCTGCTTTTTACATGGCATAAGAATACACATCTTTCTAAACCTATCCATGACCACATACAAGTAGTCATGACCCCTCCTAGACATAGGAAAACCCCCCACAAAATCCATGGAAATGCTTTCCCAAGGATGGGAAGGAACAGGAAGTGGTGAGTATAGCCCCAATTTTCTATTAGTGGTCTTACAAGTAGAGCACATCACACACCCCTTTACATATTTTGTTACAATGTCTTTCATGCGAGGCCAATACACAAGTCTTTGCAAATGAGCCGAAGTCTTACCTACCCCAAAATTCCCTGATACAAGAGAAGTATGAGCTTCTTGTATTACATGGACTCTTTCACTGATAGGAACACATAACTTGCCCAAATGATAGAGCAACTTTCCCTTCAAATAGTAGTCTTCCACCTGTGTGCCATTGGTTAGCTTCTCATAAATCTCCTTGAAATCATCATCAGTAGCATACTGCTCAATATAACTTTCATGGGATAAAGAAGCATTTTTCAAAACAATAGATGCAACAATAGGAGGTCTAGAAAGCATATCTACCACTTTGTTACTAGTACCCTTCTTGTACTTGATCACTAGAGGGAATTGTTGAAGGAATCCCATCCACTTGAAATGATGAGCTTGTTGGAGCTTAGTGTGGGACTGGAGATACTGCAAGGGCTGATGATCGGTATGGATGATCGTCTCCTTACCCATCAAGTAGTGTTTCCACTTCTTGACACTCTGAACCAAAGCATACAACTCTTTGTCATAGGTGGGGTAGTTGATCACTACTTGAGTAAAAGTCTATGAATGGTAGAAAATAGGCTTGTGGTGCTGCATCAATACTGCCCCCATGGCATATCCACTGGCATCTGTCTCTATCTCAAATGGCTGCTGCAAATCGAGCAAGGCTAGGACTGGGGCGGTGCTGATCTTTCCCTTCAATGTGTCGAAGGATTTCTGCTGCTTACCTCCCCACTGGAAAGATTTCTTCACACTTGTTAAGGCATGCAAAGGAGACGCTATGTATGAGAAGTTTTGAATGAACCTCCTCCAATATTGAACCGCTCCTAAAAAGCTTCTCACTTCAGTAGTGTTAGTAGGCTTAGTCCAATTGACAATTACATCAACTTTTGAAGGATCAATTTTTAAATTTCCACCTCCTACAATATGACCCAAGTAAACTAATGAAGTTTTGTCAAATTCACACTTTGACAATTTTACATACAATTTCTCCTTTTTCAAAGTATCTAATACTTGCTTTACATGCCCCACATGTGCTTCCCAATTTTTGCTAAAGACCAAGATATCATCTAAGTATACAATGACAAAATCATCTAAGAATGGCCGGAAAACATCATTCATTACCCGCATGAAGGTTGCAGGTGCATTGCAAAGCCCAAAGGGCATCACCACCCACTCAAATAGACCTTTGCTTGTTCTTGAAGGCCGTCTTCCACACATCACTTTCTGCAATTCTAATCTGGTGGTATCCACTGCACAAATCCAACTTGGTAAAGAACACAACATCTTTCAACTGGTCGAGCAAGTCATCTATGTGAGGAAGCGGGTATTGATTCTTGATCATGATCTTGTTGGGAGCCCGATAGTCAATGCACATCCTCCATGTGCCATATTTCTTCATCACCAACACAATCAGTGAACCACATGGAGAGGAGTTGGGTCTTATCACTCCTTGGTCCAACAAGTCTTGAACCTGCTTCTTAATCTTTGCCATTTCAACTGCGGGCAACCTGTACATGCCCACATTAGGAAGAGGGGCATCCTACTAGAGATGAACCTCCTGTTAAATCTCCCTTTTGAGAGGCAAACCTGTAGGTTCCTGAAATATTTCATCATAGTTAACCACAATATCAATCATAGCCTTTTTATGAGAAGGATCACAACCTTTGAAAGCATCGGATGCTTCAGCATCTTTTGCTCTCACAACCATGAGCATGTATCTCTTATTAGTGTTGATGAGTCTCTTCATTTGTCCTGCACTAACAAGAGTGGTGTTAGCCTTCATACTATGAGCTCGTGACAATGTACTCCACCCCATTTTTGGTGAGATGGTACTTGTTCTCATGATGGAAGAATACTGCTTTTCGATCATACAAGTATGGGCTTCCCATTACGATACCGCAGATGTCAAGAGGAACAACATCTCAGTCCACCTCATCGATCAACTTTGAAGCAATAGCAAACCTTAACCTACATTGCTTAGTCACCTGTAGCTTAGCATTATCACATACCCATCCAAGAGGATAAGGCTTGGGGTGAGGTTTAGTATGTATGCCCAACTTCTTAACAACTGATTCTGAGATCAAATTTACTTGAGAACCCGGATCAAATAATGTTTCAATATTTGTATGCTTAGACAAAAATCTGATGTGAAACAACTCACTACTTATTTTTTCATTTTCTTTAGAAACATGAGTAGAACTTGAACCAGTATGAGGAGTTTTGTTACCTTGCATTCCCATGGCTGTAATCCTAGTTTCGTCACCTAAGTCGGAACCCAAATCTCGTTGTGCTGTTACAACGGTCCTTTTCTTATTTTTTCCTCCATAATGCTTTGGCCTCTATTCAGGATGCAACTTCCAACAACTTTCTTCATCATGCCCATTAGTATCGCAATGTTTGCAATGGACCTTTCCTCCTTCCTTCTTGGCAGTAGCTGTCTTCTTGCTCTTGTCTTTTTTTTTGGACTTGTGGTTGTTGTTGGGCTTGAAAGGCTTCTTCGGATGGTATTCTTGCAAATGCTTCCCCCTGATCTCAAGATGAGTAGCCTGAACACTTTCTTCATCCACACTAGTAGGATTCAACAACAACAAAGTATGGCATAGATAATGATGAAGAGCACCAATGTACTTCAAAAGAGTGTCAGGAGAATCTAAAGAAATATTCAACTCTAGAGATATCTTTCTAAATTCTTCAATAAAATTCTGAACACTCTGACCCTTTCCTTGTCTAAAACTTTGCCAATCCATCATATCCTTTTGAACATAACCCAACGGATAAAATTGCTTACGTAAAGAAGAAATGAAAGCAGAACACGATGAGAGAAGATTACCCATTTGTTTGCTACCTTGCTGAAGCTTGCTTTCCCACCATACAAGTGCGGTGCCTATCAGCCGAAGTGAAGCCAACTGAATCTTCACATCTTCTTTTTTGATCTGCTAGACTCAGAAATAGACCTCAATTTGCCTTATCCAATTGTTCAACTTCTCTTCATTCGCTTCCCCATTGAACATGGGAAAATCAAACTTCACATCGAGCTTCAATAAGGGCTTCTTTTGAGGCTCTTTGTGAGGAGCCTTGGAATGCTGAGAATGAGATGAGGAAGAAGCACTTGAACTTATGCTTGAAGCTGAAGGTGAAGAGGGAGGATCAGGAGGCTCTTCACCACCTCCTCCTTGGTTAACTGAAGCGTTGCCTTCGTCCTTCACTTCTTTGTCTTCCTTCTTTACTTCACTACCTTTTCTTTCTTTTTCCATGTGTTCTTCATAGTCTGCAAACAACTTGTCTACCTTGTCGGCCATCATGTAGAAGACCTTGTGAAATTTTGCCTCCATATTGATGCGGGCATCATTAGCATCCATCTTCCTCCTTCGGTGTGCATGTCCGATCTCGGAATTGTAAGGCTCTAATGTACCCTCACCAGCTTGCAGTTTAGCCCTCGTGAGCATCCACACTCACAATCCAATGTCAAATAAACCTGCTCTGATACCACATGATCCGAAAACAAGATCTTTTCTACTCTATGACGTTAACATGAATTGCATAAAGAGAATGAATGAAGCTCACAAATCCATAAGAAGAGAACCAAACAGCATAGACAATACGCACATAAAGACAACAAGTTGATAACGGAGTTCGTCTAGGATGGACTAAGTCTCTGGGCCTACTTCTCAATCGGAGGGCCGATCTATAATCTCAGCATAAGGAAAAATATATGGCAACGATACAATGATACCTTGGTGACAATGGTCAGGAAGAGAACCGCTGCCCAAGACTGCTTCCAGCAACTCCGAATCCTGAAGACGGTGGAAAACGAGTATAAACACTCGTACCTTCCTCCTACATAGCTATGCAATATCCCTTCTCTCCTTTAGCTACAAAGTCTCCACTCCAAAGCATGAGTGGCAATGGAAATCAAGGGGGTTTATATATTTTGGCTTGCCCCTCTTCACATTTTCCTCATGTTCTCTTTGGTTACAACAAATTTGCCTCAATGGGCATGGAGTTACAACTCCTAAGTTGGTTCTCATGTGGTTGGGCTTTTTATTAAATAATAAACAAAGATATTTAAAAATACCCTTTTAAAATGGCATGTCCTTTTGTTGGCTTTTAATATGGTTAAAACCATATTATAATAATAACCATACAAACCCACCTTTAAAACTTTAACCCAAAGTCTGTTATGCAATATGTGGTGGCGCTCCAACCCTATGGTTATAAATACACATATATTAGGTGGCATGTAATCCGTTTATAAATATGTGGCAGTACTCCAACCCTATGGTTATAAATACACATATCACGTGGGTCGTCCACTCCAACGTGATCTTTGTGGGTTGGAGTTGTAACAAACCTTGTCGCATTGAAAACCATGGGTCGGGGCTTTCCCCGGCCCTTTTTTGCGCCAATATAAACTTCCTCAAGTTTAAATACAAGAACCTAACTACACATACCAAGAACCACATGTAGCCCGAGTGGTGAAGGCGCTCAGCATTCTTTGCAGAGGTCATGGGGTTGAACCCCGTGGAGGCCATAATTTTGTATTAGATTTATTGGCCAATCCCGTGCTGCCACGTGGCGGCCTGGGATTGGTCCACCTCATGCCCAGTCGGTGTCCAGTCAACCGCCAAGTCACTGCCCGTACTACCATGTGTTCAATCTCCATTGGTTCATACGTACATGCCATGTCAACTCGTCCATACTATACGGATGCCACATGTCACCCTACCAGTGGTGCCACGTGGCACCCCCATTTTGCCAAATTTGCCTATTTCATCAATACAACAGAACGCGATAACTTTCTCATACGGGGTCCGTTTGAAGGGAAATGAACGCCATTGGAATCATCTCGACGAGCCCTTCGATCTGGTGCTGGTTTTGTTGAGATTGGAGGACTTCAAAATTTTGCCTTCTTGGATCCTCCTGGATCATTCCTCCCCACTCAGAAGCTTTTGGCCTCCAAAAGCCTTTACTAATCAACAGATAGGTGAGGGAATTTCTCCCTCACTTTCTCCTTCTCGATCCACTTGGATTTTCTTGGATGAGTGACTCTGATGCCCACTTGAAGATAATCAACATCACCTCTGCAAGAAGTCCTTGTCCTTCTGTCCAAGATGACATCTTCCTTTAGCTCATCCATGTACTCAGGAGAAAATTCATCAACTGATGGAAATGAGAAATTCTCCCTTTTATCCATGATCATGGGAGGCTCATAGAGTTTCAAGTTCTCCACATTCACCACTGAGTAGATATGCATGTATGGTGGTAGCTCTAAGTGAAAGGCATTCGTCCCAATCTTCTCCAAGATGGTGAAGGGACCATATCTAATGGGCTTGAGCTTCTTGCCTTCTCCTTTCATCCTCTCCTTGATGATGTGAAGCCACACTTGATCTCCTACCTGAAACTGATCATCAACTCTATGTTTGTCATGGCGAGCCTTGTACTGGGCTTGACTCTTCTCCAACTGCTCTTGCACTGCTTGATGTACCTGTTGAACTCTCTGAATGAACTTGCGGGCTTTGTCATCATCCTTGGAAGTGCTTGAACTAACCTCTCTCCCATATGTCAATTCCAATGGAGTCTTTGGCAAGTACCCAAAGCATGCCTCAAATGGCGAGCTCTGAGTGGAAGAATGCATAGCCCTGTTGTACGCATGCTGCACATACTGGATCTACTCATCCCATAACTTAGGATGCTTGTTGTAATAACCTCAAAGAAAATGAACAACTGTCCTGTTGACTACCTCTGTCTGTCCATCAGTTTGTGGATGGAAAGCGGTGCTCTTCTTCATCTTGGTGTCCATCATACACCATAACTTTGTCCCAAACTCTCCACGGAATCGGGAGTCCCGATTCGAGATAATGGATGTAGGAAGTCCAAAGTGAACACATACATGCTGAAAGAAGAGAGAAGCAGCCTGCTCTGTAGTGACCTGCTTTTTACATGGCATAAGAATACACATCTTGCTAAACCTATCCATGACCACATACAAGTAGTCATGACCCCTCCTAGACATAGGCAAACCCCCCACAAAATCCATGGAAATGCTTTCCCAAGGATGGGAAGGAACAGGAAGTGGTTAGTACAGCCCCAATTTTCTATTAGTTGGCTTACAAGTAGAGCACATCACACACCCCTTTACATATTTTGTTACAATGTCTTTCATGCGAGGCCAATACACAAGTCTTTGCAAATGAGCCGAAGTCTTACCTACCCCAAAATGCCCTGATACAAGAGAAGTATGAGCTTCTCGTATTACATGGACTCTTTCAATGATAGGAACACATAACTTTCCCAAATGATAGAGCAAATTTCCCTGCAAATAGTAGTCTTCCACATGTGTGCCATTGGTTAGCTTCTCATAAATCTCCTTGAAATCATCATCAGTAGCATACTGCTCAATATAAATTTTATGGGATAAAGAAGCATTTTTCAAAACAATAGATGCAACAATAGGAGGTCTAGAAAGCATATCTGCCACTTTGTTACTAGTACCCTTCTTGTACTTGATCACTAGATGGAATTGTTGAAGGAATCCCATCCACCTAAAATGACGAGCTTGCTGGAGCTTAGTCTAGGACTGGAGATACTGCAAAGGCTGATGATCGGTATGGATGATCGTCTCCTTACCCATCAAGTAGTGTTTCCACTTCTTGACACTCTGAACCAAAGCATACAACTCTTTGTCATAGGTGGGGTAGTTGATCACTGCTTGAGTAAAAGTCTCTAAATGGTAGCAAATAGGCTTTCGGTACTGCATCAATACTGCCCCCATGGCATATCCACTGGCATCTGTCTCTATCTCAAATGGCTGTTGCAAATCGGGCAAGGCTAGGACTGGGGCGGTGCTGATCTTTCCCTTCAATGTGTCGAAGGCTTTCTGCTGCTTACCTCCCCACTGGAAGGCTTTCTTCACACTTGTTAAGGCATGTAAAGGAGACGCTATGTATGAGAAGTTTTGAATGAACCTCCTCCAATATTGAACCACTCCTAAAAAGCTTCTCACTTCAGTAGTGTTAGTAGGCTTAGGCCAATTGACAATTACATCAACTTTTGAAGGATCAAGTTTTAAATTTCCACCTCCTACAATATGACCCAAGTAAACTAATGAAGTTTTGCGAAATTCACACTTTGAAAATTTTACATACAATTTCTCCTTTTTCAAAGTATCTAATACTTGCTTTACATGCCCCACATGTGCTTCCCAAGTTTTGCTAAAGACCAAGATATCATCTAATTATACAATGACAAAATCATCTAAGAATGGCTGGAAAACATCATTCATTACCCGCATGAAGGTTGCAGGTGCATTGCAAATCCCAAAGGGCATCACCAACCACTCAAATAGACCTTGCTTGGTCTTGAAGGCCGTCTTCCACACATCACTTTCTGCAATTCTGATCTGGTGGTAGCCACTGCGCAAATCCAACTTGGTAAAGAACAGAGCATATTTGAACTGGTCGAGCAAGTCATCTATGCATGGAAGTGAGTATTGATTCATGATTGTGATCTTGTTGAGAGCCCGATAGTCAATGCACATCCTCCATGTTCCATATTTCTTCATCACCAACACAATCGACGAACCACATGGAGAGGAGCTGGGTATGATCACTCCTTGGTCCAACAAGTCTTGAACCTGCTTCTTAATCTCTGCAATTTCAACTGCGGACAACCTGTACATGGCCACATTAGGAAGAGGGGCATCCTGCTGGAGATGAATCTCATTTTGAATCTCCCTTTTGGGAGGAAAACCTATAGGTTCCTGAAATATTTCATCATAGTTAGCCACAATATCAATCATAGCATTTTTATGAGAAGGATCACAACCTTTGAAAGCATCGGATGCTTCAGCATATTTTGCTCTCAGAACCATGAGCATGTATCTCTTATTAGTGTTGATGAGTCTCTTCATCTGTCCTGCACTAACAAGAGTGGTGTTAGCCTTCATACTATGAGCTCTCACAATGTACTCCACCCCATTTTTGGTGAGATGGTACTTGTTCTCATGACGAAAGAATACTGCTTTTCGATCATACAAGTATGGGCTTCCCAATACAATACCGCAGATGTCAAGAGGAACAACATCTAAGTCCACCTCATCGATCACCTTTGAAGCAATAGCAAACCTTAACCTGCATTGCTTAGTCACCTGTAGCTTAGCATTATCACATACCCATCCAAGAGGATAAGGCTTGGGGTGAGGTTTAGTCTGTATGCCCAACTTCTTAACAACTGATTCTGATATCAAGTTTACTTGAGAACCCGGATCAAATAATGTTTCAATATTTGTATGCTTAGACACAACTCTGATGTGAAACAACTCACTTCTTCTTTTATCATTTTCTTTAGAAACATGAGTAGAACTTGAACCAATATGAGGAGTTTTGTTACCTTGCATTCCCACGGCTGTAATCCTGGTTTCGTCACCTGAGTCGGAACCCAAATTTCGTTGCACTGTTGCAACGGTCTTTTTCTTCTTTTTTCCTCCATAATGCTTTGGCCTCTGTTCATGATGCAACTTCCAACAACTTTCTTCATCATGCCCATCAGTATCACAATGTTTGCAATGGAGCTTTCCTCCTTCCTTCTTGGCAGTAGCTGTCTTCTTTCTCTTGTCTTTTTTTTTGGACTTGTGGTTGTTATTGGGCTTGAAAGGCTTCTTCGGATGGTCTTCTTGCAAATGCTTCCCTCTGCTCTCAAGATGAGTAGCCTGAAAACTTGCTTCATCCACACTAGTAGGATTCAACAACAGCAAAGTATGGCATAGATAATGATGAAGAGCACCAATGTACTTCAAAAGAGTGTCAGAAGAATCTAAAGAAATGTTCAACTCTAGAGCTTTCTTTCTAAATTCTTCAGTAAAATTCTGAACACTCTGACCCTTGCCTTGTCTAAAACTTTGCCAATCCATCATAGCCTTTTGAACATAACCCAACGGATAAAATTGCTTACGAAAAGCAGAAATGAAAGCAGACCACGATGAGAGAAGATTACCCATTTGTTTGCTACCTTGCTGAAGCTTGCTTTCCCACCATACAAGTGCGGTGCCTATCAGCCGAAGTGAATCCAACTGAATCTTCACATCTTCTTCTTTGATCTCTTGGACTCGGCAATAGACCTCAATTTGCCTTATCCAATTGTTCAACTTCTCTGCATTCGCTTCCCCATTGAACATGGGAAAATCAAACTTCACATCGAGCTTCAATAAGGGCTTCTTTTGAGGCTCTTTGTGAGGAACCTTGGAATGGTGAGAATGAGATGAGGAAGAAGAACTTGAACTTGTGCTTGAAGCTGAAGGTGAAGAGGGAGGCTCGGGAGTCTCTTCGCCACCTCCTCCTTGGTTAAATGAAGCGTTGCCTTCGTCCTTCACTTCTTTGTCTTCCTTCTTTACTTCACTACCTTTTCTTTCTTTTGCCATGCGTTCTTCATAGTCTACAAACAACTTGTCTACCTTGTCATCCATCATGTAGAAGACCTTGTGAAAGTTTGCCTCCATCTCGATGCGGGCATCATTAGCATCCATCTTCCTCCTTCGGTGTGCATGTCCGATCTCGAAATTGTAAGGCTCTAATGTACCCTCACCAGCTTGCAGTTTATCCCTCATGAGCATCCACACTCACAATCCAATGTCAAATTAACCTGCTCTGATACCACATGATCTGAAAACAAGATCTTTGCTACTCTATGAAGTTAACATGAATTGCATAAAGAGCATGAATGAAGCTCATAAATCCATAAGAAGAGAACCAAACAGCATAGACAATACGCACATAAAGAAAACAAGTTGATAACAGAGTTCATCCAGGATGGACTATGTCTCCAGGCCTGCTTCTCAATCGGAGGGCCGATCTATAATCTCAGCATAAGGAAAAATACATGGCAATGATACAATTATACCTTGGTGACAATGGTCAGGAAGAGAACCACTGCCCAAGACTGCTTCCAGCAACTCTGAAGACTGAAGATGGTGAAAAACGAGTATAAACACTCGTACCTTCCTCCTGCAAAGCTACGCAATATCCCTTCTCTCCTTTAGCTACAAAGCCTCCACTCCAAAGCATGAGTGGCAATGGAAATCAAGGGGGTTTTTATAGTTTGGCTTGCCCCGCTTCACATTTTCCTCATGTTCTCTTTGGTTACAACAATTTTTCCTCAATGGGCATGGAGTTACAACTCCTAATTTGGTTCTCATGTGGTTGGGCTTTTTATTAAATAATAAACAAACATATTTAAAAATACCCTTTTAAAATGACATATCCTTTTGTTGGCTTTTAATATGGTTAAAACCATATTATAATAATAACCATACAAACCCACCTTTAAAACTTTAACCCAAAGTCTGTTATGCAATAATGTGGTGGCGCTTCAACCCTATGGTTATAAATACACATATATTAGGTGGCATGTAATCCATTTATAAATATGTGGTGGCGCTCCAACCCTATGGTTATAAATACACATATCACGTGGGTCATCCACTCCAACATGATCTTTGTGGGTTGGAAATGTAAAAAAACCTTGTCGCATTGAAAACCATGGGTCGGGGCTTGCCCTGGCCCCTTTTTGCGCCAATATAAACTTCCTCAAGTTTAAATACAAGAACCTAACCACACATACCAAGAACCACACATAGCCTGGGTGGTGAAGGCGCTCAGCATTCTTTGCAGAGGTCATGGGGTCGAACCCCACGGAGGCCATAATTTTGTATTAGATTTATTGGCGAATCCCGTGCTGCCACGTGGCGGCCTGGGATTGGTCCACCTCATGCCCAGTCGACGTCCATTCAACCGCCAAGTCATTTCCCGTAATGCCACATGTTCAATCTCCATTGGTATGTATGTACATGCCATGTCACCTCATCTGTACTGTATAGATGCCACGTGTCACCCTACCAGTGGTGCCACGTGGCACCCCCATTTTGCCAAATTTGCCTGTTTCATCAATACAACAGAGCACGATAAATTTCTCATATGGAGTCCGTTTGAGGTGAAACAAACGCTGTTGGAATCGTCTCAACGAGCCATTTGATTTGGTACTGGTTTTGCTGAGATTGGAGGACTTCAAAATTTTGCCTTCTTGGATCCTCCTGGATCAACTTGTAATGACAAGGGGATATCTCCCCTTTCCATTTTCCTCTTTGTGCAGTATGGTAAGGCACTAGTTTATCCCCCCATACAATCCCCCTGGGAAAGTGACACATGCAAAATTCGATGCATACAACATAGAACTATATTTTTCTAGTCTTTATAAATCCCACTTGTTTTTTCTTTTCAATCCCACTTGTTTTTTCTTTTCAATCCCACTTGTTTTTTCTTTATAAATCCCACTTGTTTTTTTATTTTCAATATAGTGGGCCACATATTGATAGGGTCACAAGTTCAAGGAAGCAATTCCCATCGATTCCCTACACCAAGAAAACTTCTCAGTAATTACAAACTTCGTTAATGAGTCTACAACATTCTTCAAGGTGTCAACCTTTTCCAACAACACCTTTTTGTATTCAACCATATCTTTCACAAATTGGTACTACACATCAATACGCTTTGTTTTAGCATGATAAGCAAGGTTCTTTATGAAAAAGCTGCACTTTGAATTTCACAATCTAACCTTATAACTTTCTATACAAACACAGTCTTTGAAACCATAAAAATTATTTACTTATATGCGTGGATCCCATGTATTCAAATTCTACAATTGAGAGTGCACCTATCTCTTGATAATCCAACTAATAGATCCTCCAAATAGGTTAAACACATAACCACTTATATATCTTCTATGATCAATATCTCCATCCCAATTTCCATTAACAAATCCATGTACGTCTATTACTATGTCTAGTCCAAGTATTCCTTGGTAACAGAATATTGCATAATCTATGGTGCCACACAAATACTTGAAGACTCTCTTTACAACTAGCCAATGTTGATTTCCTTGTTTTGACATATATATATTCAAAACTCACACTACGTGAGAAATGTCCAGTATCGTACATACCATTGCATACATCAAACTACCAACAACACTAGCATAGGGAACTCGTGACATGTATTCTTCCTCTTCCTATGTCTTGGTACATTGATCTATAAATAACTTTACACCGATAGGAATAGGGGCCTTGAGTGGCTTACTTTCTTTCTTACTAAATATCTATAGTATCCTCTCAACATATTTTCTTTGATTCAACAAAAGTTTCATGTTTGCCTGATCTTTTTTAATTTTCATTCCCAATAGGAATTTTGCATCACTGAGACCCTTCATGTTAAATTTGGAGTATATATGTGATTTCACCTCCCTTATAACATTCATTTTGTTTCCAATCAACAAAATGTGATCAACATACAGTAACATATTAATGAAGTGATCACCAACTTGCTTGGAATATACACCAAGATCATCCTTGCTTCTTACAAACCCCATTCCAATGATGTATGTGTCAAATTTTTGGTATCACATCCTTGGGTATTGCTTATACCATAACGAGACTTATTACCGCACATACTAAATCTTTCCTTCCCTTTACTATAAAAACTTATAGTTGTTTCATGTAGATTTCTTCTTCAAGATACCCATGAATCATTGTTGTCTTCACATCCATATACTCTAATTCAATATCAAAAGCAAAAACAATAGAAAGAAGGTTTCTTATTGAATTTGATTTATAAATTGGAGAAAAAAACTCACCAAAATTAATTCGATCTACTTGGGAATATCCCTTTGGTACTAAGCAGACTTTGTATTTCTCCACTTAACCTTATTCATTATACTTCTTCTTAAAAAACCATTTGCAACCAACAAATTTTCTTCCAACTAATAACTCAACTAGATTCCAATATTCATTTTACCTAAGCCATCCACTTATTCAACCATGGCCTTCTTCTAGAGATCACTATACCCTAAATCAATAGATTCCTTCACATTTCTATGATCATCATTAGTAATATATAAAGAAAACAAGGCCAAAAATAAGGAGGAGAATACCTCTTTGGTTTCCTTTTTTCTCAATATGATCTCCTCAAAACTACATTATGAGGTTCTTCTTCTTTTGATTAAACTTCATCACTGAGTCATATTCTTCACCCTCCAACTTAAACTCTATTTTCTTTGGTTCCTTTTCGATTGGAGTGACTTTTTTTAGGAACATTTTTCACCTCTCTAAAAGCAACATCTCAACTGTAAACATTTTTATTAGTTACTAGGTTCCAAAGTTTAAAACCTTTCACACCATATTTATAACCAATAAAGATACATTTTTTACCTTTATTATCCAACTTACCCATTTTTACCTTTGGAATATGTACATAAGTATCAATACCAAAAAAATTTAGATGTTTAATAGAGGTTTTCTTACCAATCCATACCTCATGCAGAGTTTTGTCAACCAATGCCAATGTGGGTGACCAACTTACCAAGTAACATGTAGTTTTGACTTCATTTGTTTGGAATTATTGTCCTATCCTAACACCACTGGGCATGCTCCTTTCCTTTTTCATCAACATCCTATTGATTCTTTCTACAAATCCATTATGTTGAGGTGTGTATGGTGTAGTATTCTACCTTTCTATTATAGACTTACATGATTCCTAGAATTCATTCTTACATAACTCCCCACCATTGTCTATCCTCAACACATTTTTTTTTTCCTGATTCTCTACAAGAGCCTTAAAATCCTTAAACTTATCAAACACTTCATAGTTCTTTAGAAGGAAATAAATCCATGTGTTCCTTGAGAAATAATAATAAATTAAAAACAATACATAGATATGCCTAATGATGGAATAAGAATTGGTTCAAACACATCACTATGTATTAACTCTAAAATTCCCTTTGATCTTGTAGCACCAGATTCAAATCTTACCCAATTCTATTTTCCATATATGAAATGTTCACATAAGTTGAAATATAGTGTGTAATCAAACATACCTTTAATATACCTTTACCTTGTAATGCTTGAAATCCCTTGTCTCCAATATTATATTTGATTCCATATCATTATCTTTAATCTAGAGACAATAAGGATTTGTCTTCTTTATCTCCTCCCTCGCGTTGAATAGAACTGTTACACCCATCGGTGACTATGATTCCCAACAATTACAGAGTTCCACTATGAAATCCCCTCATCAAGACCATTGATCCTCAAACCAATTTGCTTGTTTCTTTTTCAAACACGGCCTGTATACCTCCATAACCCATATTTCCAATGGATATAAAATGTTTAGCTAGAGCTGGAATCTGTAAAACCCCTGGGATATTTCTAATCATTTCATCCTTGCGATGCAACTTAATTATTCCACGTTTGATGGTTTTGGTTATTGAATCATCTCTTAATAAATCATCTCCTCCATTTCACTTTTAATATTCATGAAACCACTCCCTGTGAGGAGTCATATGAAAAGACACTCCTGAGTCAATTATCCATACATCACGATCAAAATAGGTACCTGTAGGGGGCAAGGAGCATCATCATATCCATTCACATTCTAAACATTTATAGATCTACATTCCTTCGTATAGAGACCATATTTACCACATTTCTAGCATTTCCTCAAATATTTTCCAGGATATTTAGACCTACCCTTATATTTAGACTCACCCCCCTTAACCTTACTTTTATTTCTCTCTTAGGGACATTTTCTCACAAACAAGGAATCCATACTATGACTATCCATAGTTTTTCTCCTCATTTCCTTTGATAGTAGGGGGACCACTATTTCCTCAAAGTTTCTTTAAGGTGTCTTGATTATCACTACATATTGCTACAATCAAATTATCCCAAGAATCTAGAAAATACAATAATAATGTAATGCATTTATCTTCTTTCTCCATTTTAATACCAATAGAGGTGATTGAATTACCAGAATATTGTAGACATTTAGATGATCTATCATTTTTTCGTTGTCAACAACCTTGAAGTGATACATATTCTTTTGAAGAAACCACTTGTTTAGTAGGGACTTTGATTGATACAAACTCCCTAGCTTATTCCATATTGTCAACACATTATTTTTTCCAGATACATTCAACAATATTGAATCTAATAGGAAAATTTGAATTGTACTCCTCTCCCTTCTTTCTAGCTGATCACAATATTCTTTTGTTGATCCAATAGGTTGTGTACCTAGATCCACTTCAATCCACTACTCTTGATCTATGAGAATATCTTCCATAAATCAAAGTTCTGACCATATCGATTCTCAAACTGCTTGCCAACACTTTTCATCACACGAATCATCGTTTCAAATCTCTCATAGACCTAGGTTTTTCAAAGTCCCAAGATCTATCAAACACGTTGAACCCTCAACGAAAAATGAATCCCATTGAAACCAATAATCAAGCTCAGATTACACAGACAAGTTTTAAACCTATGAAGTGAAATAATGTGTACAAGTTCTTAAGCAAAATAGAGATTACACAATAGCACACACACACACACACTACACATAGATTTATCATGGAACCCTTTAACGAGAAAAACCAACAAAACTTAGATCTGCATCTCTATATTTCTCATTATGTTTCTTGACCATTCACAATATAATATATAAGTACTATACAACATCCAAAATTCTAATGTGTTAACCGAAATTATATTACACCCCTAATGCCTTAACTCGTAATGAAAAGGGGATATCGCCCCTTTCCATTGTCCTCTTTGTGGAGTATGGGAAGGCACTATTTTACCCCCCCATACAACCCCCCTGGGAAAGTGTCATGTGCAACATTCGATGCATACAATATAACACTATATTTTTCTATTCGTAGGTGACGCAACCCACATGCAAATAATATAACACATTGTTATAGCTGAAAATGACACATCTCTTCCTACGACCACTTTTCCATGATTTCGTTGCATGTTGACACTTCCATGACGACACTTCATGAAAGTCATGGAAAGTCATTGAAAAAACACCTAACTTGGAGCACCCATATCTTGATTTTTGTAACTCTGTTTGACCTCATCTCTACACCTTTGGAAAGATATTTCTGTTAGCTAAAACTTTCCAGAAGACACCAAAGTCTGAAAATTCCCAGAAGTACCCTAAAAATGAGAATTTTTTATGTGTACACGAGTTTCCTTAAGGAAACCCACATATGTACGTGAGTTGCTATATATAATACTCGCGTATGCCTTAAATACGTGACTTTCTACATTGCAACCCATGTATACTTCCTTGTGTCTGCGACTGTTGTCTCTGCAACCTGTGTACGCCTCTTGAAAATGTCAAAAAATACGTATTTTGAAATTCATGTAGTTTGGTTAGTTATGCAACTGACTCCTTCAGTTGTAACTACTTTGTCTTCGACCCTAACTCTTCATAAAGCATATAAAAAGAGGTAGGGAGGTCCATGAGAGGAGACTTGAATCTTTGCATTGTTATGCTGGAGGATTTGGAGCTCTCTTTGCCCACACCTTTTCCCTAGAAGCTTTCTCCTTATGTTGTAGAGCTTGGAGGTTGAGTTCCTTGGAGAAGAGAAGCAGCAGAACCAGATCAAGGTTTCCTGAGGTGCCGAACTTGAAGAGAAGGTATACTTGTACTTGTTTTCAAGATTAATAAAGATGCGATGTCCTTCTTCTTCCCAAATCATTGTTCAATGTGTGATTGAATCTCTGTTTATGATCAGATGTTGATGTTAATCAGATTATTATTTCATGTTTATTTGATTATCATTGCTTTATATTTGGTCATAATGGTTTGAGGAAGGTATAATTTGTTTTGCAAGTCTCTTGGAGCAAGAGGAGCAAGAAGAGGATTGAAGGGCTGCTTGGATAAACCTTTGTTTGGATAAGGTATGAACCATTCTAATCGTTGATCTTTATTGTATTTACTTGCATAACCATTTGCATCTCTCTTTCAACCCCAGTATGTTGATGGCCTCTTAAACCCTAGCTATAGGAAACATTCCTTTACAACAGAACTGGTGACTCCGCTAGGGATAGCCTTGTCTGTTTGAGGTTTCTCTGTATTTCTTTCAGCCTTTTGTAAAGTTTCAGGTCTTTCTTGCCACTTAGGAACACTTTATCAATCTGATAGAACATCTCCCCTACCTTCCTAAGGCAGTTTTTTACCTTTTTGGGATTTTTTCCACCCATACGTGAGTTGCAGACTGAGCAGTCGCGTGTCTAGTTTGGTACATGTGACTTTCTATACTATCAACCCACGTACAATACACGACTTGTCAGTAGTACAACCCACATGTTCTTGTACATGCGACTTGCTATACTGTCAACCCATGTATGACACACGACCTGTCAGTAGTACAACCCGCGTGTGCCCCGAAAACAATGTTTTTTCCTCATTTTTGTGGTTTTTTCTGCTGTTGTGGGCTGTTTGGTAGGTATTTTGGTGTCCTATGTAGGTGCATGACTCTAGGGAGTTAGTGTCATCCCTTTTGGTTGTTATTTATCTATGTGGTAAGACTTTTTATAGAATTAGGGTTTGCTCTTTGCTCCTTCCCCCCACCCCCTTTGCTTGGCATGATTTTTGGCTTATGTTTCTAGTCAGCCTTTGTTAGTGATCTTTGTCTGAGTTCAGAAGCTTGTTGGTGTTTGTTTCGTTCTTATTTTGTTGGTTAACTTCACCATGCCAAAATAGTTGACTTGTCTCTTATGCAAGCTTTCCTTCCAAGTAGGGTTTATACTGACTTTAGGGAATTCTAGATTTTGTTTGGTGGTTGTATAGCAGAGTTCCTTTTGCTTTGTTCTTGTCATCTACATGCTTTTGTTTGTAGGTATTTTTTCTTTTGCATTTATAAAAGAAAAATAAAAAGAACATATAATGTTTTAATATGCATGTAGATTAGGGTTTTTCTTTAATACACTGCATATCATTATTTTCGAAAAAAATAAAAATAAGTTGTTCTTTTGTGGATTTCAAGTTTCTATTTGAAAAGAAAGAGAATATTTTTTACTTTTTGCATTTCATTTCACTTTGCTTAGTCATTTTGTTTCAACTTTGAGTCCAAACATCACATAAGTTTCATGCTATTTACCCTTTGACTAAAAACAACCCTTAAAATAAACGATATAATTTAAAAATTATTAGTAAGTTTTATTTTATAGGCTCATACACCAACTAGCTCAGGTTAGACTTGTGGTGTAGGAAGTTTAAACTCCCCACAAGTGTTAAAATTCAGGCGTAGTTGGCCAATCACTAAGTAAACCCTT
Organism: Pseudotsuga menziesii; assembly: GCA_001517045.1. NCBI lineage: Eukaryota > Viridiplantae > Streptophyta > Pinopsida > Pinales > Pinaceae > Pseudotsuga > Pseudotsuga menziesii. The sequence continues at coordinate 361,059 of LPNX010297193.1, read as the reverse complement.
TTCTATGTTGATTGTATCTAGGAAGCTCCTCTCAAACGGGAGTTAAGCACGAGGCCACGTGGAGACTTGGACTGAGGAGATAACCCTCTGATTCCTTATCAAAGCGTAGACCAAGGTTTTTGCGCATCTGTGGATTCTGTCTTAGATAGGGTTTCGGGATTTGCTACCCTGCCCATGCATATGAGCCAGGCTTGCGACTGTCCCCCCAGTTGTCAATATAGTTAAGGTAGCCTTTAGTCTCTTTGACATCTAGGGTTCATACACAGGTACACCGAAAGGCTATTTCTGGTTGACCTTGGATGAGCTTGGAAGGTAACCCCGGTAGAAGGTGTGGGAGGGTGGTGGGTGATTCCTCCGCTTGTGCCTAAGAACATCTACAAGGACTCTAAGTATTTGTCTATCAGCTTTCTTCTGGAAAGCATATCTTATACCTGTTTGTCTGTTTGGCTTTAGGAATTTCAGTGAGTGCTCTGTGGTTTGTCTATACTTAGTCTGCCTTCAGGTGTGTGCTTTGTACTTTTGGTTTCATATTGACCTTATAATTTGTCTTATTGTTTGAAACTATGGCTAACACCCCTTTGAACACCAACCAAGAGATCCCCATACTGGGAACTCCTTGTACTATTCCTCTCACAAGGAATGTTGGTGTTCCCTTAGTGGCCACCCTGAATCTACCTGGATTCACTCTAGGGCTACCGGTGTGGTTTTTTTCCACTCCAACTTCCCTAAATGCTCCTGATGCTTCGCAAGTAAGCTCCTTATATCAAGGACATCAAAACATTGCTTCCCCTTCACCTGTAGTTGTTTCTCCTTGTCCTTCTGCCTCATTCGGTGAAAGTACTGATACTAGTAATTGACAATCTAAAAGGAGTAAAAGAAGAAGGAATAGGAAGAAGGCACATAAGCAAGGGGGCACTCGTTCAACCTCTATAGGTCAAGTTGAACCTCATCACCTAGCCTCTGCAATTCATGCTAGGGGCACCTATCCAACCTCTGCAGGTCATGTTGGATCTAAGCACTCAACCTCTACAATTCAAGTTGATCTTCACCATCCAGCCTCTGTTGATCATGCTGGTGGGATCCTTCCAACCTTTCCAGGTCACGTTGGATCCAGTCACTCAGTCCCTCCAGTTCATGCTGAGGGCACCCATTCAACCTCTGATGTTCAAGTTGAACCTCCCCATCCAACCTCTGCAAATCATGTTGGATCCATCCACCCAGCCTTTGAAGTTCATGCTGGGGGCACACACTCAACTGTTGCAAAGCATGTTGATCCTAACCATTCATCCTCTGTTGTTCATGCTGTTGGTTCCCATCCAATATCTGTAAGGCATGTTGGACCCAGTCTCTCAGCCTCTGTAAGTCATGCTAGGGGCAGTCTCTCAGCCTCTGTGGTTCATGATGAAGACAATCCGTCAGCCACTGCGAGTCATGTTGACATTGTTGAAAAGACTATCTGTTCAAAACACAAGCCCAAGTTCCCTTGTAATATTTGTGAGGGAGACCACCTTAATTATAAATTCCCTTCCATTGTGGAGGTGTGAAGAGTTTGGTTCCAAGGTCATCCCGTTTTTGAACATCCTGAAGTCTCTCAACAACCAGCCTCTCTTAGTTAGTTTGGACCCAGTCACCCAGCCTCTGGTGGTCATGCTGGGGGAAAACTCTCAGCCTCTGCAGGTCATGCTGTGAGAAAACAGTCAGCCACTGCTAGTCATGTTGACACCATTGAGAAAACTGGTCATTCGAAGTGCAAACTTAAGTTCCCTTGTAAGCTATGTGAGGGAGATCATCTTACTCACCAGTGCCTTTCTATCGCAGAGGTGCGAAGAGTGTGGTTGGAGACTCAAGAATTTCCTTCTCCTGAACAACCTATAGTTTCTCAACAACCTACTCAACCTTTGGTTGATGAAGTGGTCGAACCAATATCAAATTTGGTTAATCCCACTCTTCTTTCGGAGAGTGATCCTGATGTGATTGAACCAATGTCATCTTTGGTCAATCCCACTTTCCCTTTAGAGAGTGAATTTCAGGAAGCGGTTGAATCAATTTCATTATCAATAAATCCCACTCTTCCTTGGGAGAGTGAAGTGTCTGCTAATCACATTTTCTTCACTGCCAGCTCAAAACTTACTGAAAAAGGGGGCACTAAAATCGCTTCAGATCAGACCCCACCAAGCTCCCGAGTTGCTTCCTTTGATTGGGATAGCCTAGTTGAGCCGCACCTTCCTTCTAATGCACCTTTCGAGATAAAGGTCAAAGTTGAACCTTACACGATTGCTCGTTGTATTGTTGATGAAGGAGCCTCAGTTAGTATTTTATCTTCCCGTGCTTAGCGAGGCATGGGATCTCCTAGCCTTGTGTCGACTGCTAGTCAGTTACTGGCATTTGATAGAAGAAATTGTATAGCCTTGGGAATTCTCACTCAAACACCTATTACTTTGGGTGGGAAGACCGTCTTAGTTGACTTCATGGTGATAAAAGACCCCTTGGACTTCAATATGCTCCTTGGACGTGATTATGTCTATGCCATGCAAATTGTGGTGTCAACATTCTTTCGTGTGATGTACTTTAATCATGGCAAAGAAATTTTCACTATTGATCAGTGGGATTTTCTTGATCCATCTCCTGACCCAACTAGAGACCAAGTCTTTCCTTTATTTATTCCTAGTGTTTCTATAGACACTACCCCACCACAGGTGAGCTATGTGGCCTCATTTCCTTTGCATTCAATTGCTACTGAGAAGCAGCCTCTGTTTTCATGCTTACCTTCTCGGGACTTGGTCCCAGCAGTTGACCAGTTGAGTCATCCTATACAAATTGTAGGGCCTAATATCCACTCAGTCAATCCATTTGAAAGTTTAGGCATGTGTCCTATCTCGGATGATCTCCTTCCTTTGAATGAAGTCTTCCTAGAGTCTTTGATACAGTCTGACCTTATTTTGGATGTTGGTTTAGTTGTGACTAAGTATAACCCTGATTTTCTTAGTAAGCCTGGCCTTTCTTTTTATGTTGGTATTGTTGAGACTTTTGACTCTTCCTTTGAACAACAAGTCAGTGATCCTGATGAGTTTGATTTTTCTTATGAATTTTTAAACTCCCATGATACTGAGTTTGTTCCTGCAGAATCTATATCCCTTGTTGATTTCTACTCTCCTTTTGAGGTTGATCTTACTGATTATAAACCCTCTAGCCTTGGTGCTATAGAATCTTGTTCAGACAATTCTACCTTGACTTTACTTTTTGTAGAAGATAGCAAAATCACATGTGTTTCTGCCAAAGTGACCCACATCAGATCTTTCTTCTGAATATGATCCTGATGTTATTGTTTCTTGGAGACATGATTCTTAGTTGGATTCACAACTATTTACTAGCCTCATCTTGTTGTTCAAGCTGTAACTGCATTTTCATGTGCCCTGCTCGCGCTTATGAGCCTAATGCCGACTTCCATGCTTTTAGCTCATTGTATAAGCCCTCATCCTTGTTCTCATCATTGCTAAGCCTTGTATCATTTTGCCTTTGCAGCTTGACACCTTTTACCTTGATGAGATATACCCCGAGTGTCTTTACCTTGCTCATGTTCCTTGCATTATGCATAGGTTTGTTGCTCGCGCTTGGAACTAGTTTCTCTTGCCTTTGACACTCACCTCCTCGCATTTAGAGCATTCTTTCTGCTCTCCTTCGAGCTCGTTAAAAACAGTAAGGAGGCCGCGAGTTGACTTTTCTAGACTCATTAAAACTTCATGGGAAAGATATTGAGTTTCTTTAGGCCCAGTTCTGACTCCTCAAAATAGACTTGACGACAGAGTAAACTTGTCCGTTCAGGCTCGTTAAGAATATGTGAACGAGAATCCACATTGGTGGTAGGTTATCTCTTTCTCAGATCATGTGGAATAATACGAGAAAGGAACACTCTCTTTTCTTAGGAATTGAGAAGAGTATTCTCAAGCATAGGTTTATCACTTTTCCAGACCTGAGGGACTAAACTTATGGAAAAGGAACCCCCAGTATGAGATTAGTTCTCTTTTTCGTGCTCTGGACCAAAAAATGAAAAAGATTCCAAGTTTACTTTATGTCTTTTTCATGCTCGTTAAACCCTAAAGAACAAAGCATCGAGTTTATTGTTGTAAGCCCCATTTCTCATAATCAAATGGATCTTTCCGAGTGATCTTGCCTTCATTCACACTCGTAAAACTCAGGCTATATGCTACTTTTGAAGGAGTGTTGGGTAGGTGGTAATTTAACATTTTTCGGACCTCCCTGACTAAGTACAAAAAAGGTGCGCCTTTTCTTCTTTGGAAGTTAAGAGAGTTCTTCTTTGGTATGTTTTATACTTTTTTGGCCTCAGGAGACTAAATTGGACGAAAAATCCCTCCCCCCTGGAGTCTTCTTTGGAGTTTTCAGACTCTCTAAACTATGAAAACACCATCGAGCATGTACTAGTTTGGGCTCGTAAAATCCATGAATCAGTGCTTTATCAAGCATTCTTGTGTCTCTTCTTTGAGCTTTCCAAAAATGAAGAAGGTCCCAATTTTTCTTTCTTGGACTCGTTAAACCTTTACAAGAAAGAGGGGAAGGGAAGTTCTTTCACATGTTTTTTACATCATGGCAGCAAGTCTTGTTTCCTTGAACACAACACCAGTTTTGAGTCTATCAATAGTTGGGTCCTAGTATTTTGGCCTTATCCTGATTCAAATTTTTTTACTCCTCCGGTTGCTTTCTTTTCCAATTATATGGGGAATCTGTCGATGTCTCCTACATTGCAGATTTTGGTCATTAGTTCTTTTGTGTCAAAAGCTGCCTAAGTCACTTTTGTGTCATGCTCACTGTTCAAGGATTAAACCTTTGTCGGCCACTCTACATTTTCCTAGACCTTTTGTGTCGGTCATTCGCTGGTATTAGTTCATTACATCATGTCTTCGACGGTCCTTGTCGTGAAATTCAGTACCAATTCCATATCCAATTAGTCTTTGACTTACCTCATGTTGGATGATGAAGGATTCCTTAATGCCTTCCTTCCAACGTATCTCTTCCTATTGATTGCAACACATCTTTCTCTCGGAATGCAATTTAGAGATTTTATGACAGTACCTTGGGGATTTCAGTCATCAGTGGCAATTTCCCTCACTATTGGGTAGTGGGAATACCTTAATGTTTCCTACTCTATGGATTCTTCAAGTGTTCGACTTCAAGTTCTTGTATTCACACTTGTTATAATGTACTAGGTACCTTGGGGACCATTTTCATTAATGGTGGTTTCCCTCGCGTTTGTTAACGATTCTCATTATTGACTGGTAATCAAATAGTTTCCTCCATGTTCGACTTCAAATTCTTTATTCGCATGGTTAGGATTCGTATCTTTTGGGCGGTTTGGATTGAAGACCTTGGGCCTATAGTAGCATCATCATTTTTTTCTATTGCCCGAGTTGCGCAAGACCTTATTACACTTTATATGACATTTTTCTAAGACATAGATCCACTTTTTATTCTTGTGGCTATGATCGACTGTTGAGCATGGATCCACCTTGTTCATTTGTGGCCATGACTCCTTTAGATTTGATATGGCACCTTTTTGCATATTGAGTGACCATGATAGTTTCATCAGTTATACATATGTTGGATCCACCTACATCTTTATGGTGATGTTTTGTATGTGGACTTGTATGTCCTAGAGATCAGTTTTTTCTGACATTTATCTCTCTTTTAGGTACCTTTGTTCGAGCCTTTTGATCTTGGATTCTCTGCTCTCTCCATACTCGGCTATTTCCTTTATAATGTATTTTGGCTATTGTCTTCCCCTCTAACCTCATACATTAGGGGGCATTTGTTATAGCTGAAAATGACACATCTCTACCTATGACCACTTTCTCATGATTTCTTCGCATGTTGACACTTCCATGACAACACTTCATGAAAGTCACTGAAAGTCATTGAAAAAACACCTAACTTGGAGGACCCATATATTGAGTTATGTAACTCTATTTGACCTCATCTCTACACCATTGGAAGGATATTTCTGTTAGTTAAAACTTTCCAGAAGACACCAAAGTCTGAAAATGCCCAGAAGTACCCTAAAAATGAGATTATTTTTATGTGTACGTGAGTTTCCTTAAGGAAACCCGCGTATGTACACGAGTTGCTATATATAATACTCACGTACACCTTAAATACGTGACTTTCTGCATTGCAACCCACGTATACCTCCTCATGTACGCGACTGTTGTCTCTGCAACCTGCGTACGCCTCCTGAAAATGTCAAAAAATACATATTTTGAAATTCGGGTAGTTTGGGTAGTTATACAACTGACTCCTTTAGTTGTAACTATTTTGTCTTCGACCCTAACGCTTCATAAAGCATATAAATAGAGGTAGGGAGGTCCATGAGAGGAGACTTGAATCTTTGCATTTTTATGCTAGAGGATTTGGATCTCTCTTTGCCCACACCTTTGCCCTAGAAGCTTTCTCCTTGTGTTGCAGAGCTTGGAGGATAAGTTCCTTGGAGAAGAGAAGCAGCAAAACGAGATCAAGGTTTCATGAGGTTTCGAACTTGAAGAGAAGGTATACTTGTACTTGTTTTCAAGATTAATAAAGATGTGATGTCCTTCTTCTTCCCAAATCATTATTCAATGTGTGATTGAATCTCTGTTTATGATAATATGTTGATGTTAATCAGATTATTATTTCATGTTTATTTGATTATCATTTCTTTATATGTGGTCATAATGGTTTGAGGAAGGTATAATTTGTTTTGCAGCTCTCTTGGAGCAAGAGGATCAAGAAGAGGATTGAAGGGCTACTTGGATCAACCTTCATTTGGCTAAGGTATGAACCATTCTAATCTCTGATCTTGCTTCTATTTACTTGCAGAACCATTTGCATCTCTCTTTGAACCCCAGTACGTTGATGGCCTCTTAAACCCTAGCCATAGGAAACATTCCTTTACAACACACATACCCAACCTTCTCCCACTTGTTTTTTTCTTTGCAATATAGTGGGCCACATATTGATAGGTTCACAAGTTCAAGGAAATAATGCCCATATATTATCTACACCGAAAAAACTTCTATGTAATACCAGACTTCGTTAATGATTCTACAACATCCTTCAAGGTGTCAACCTTTTCCAAAAACACCTTTTTGTATTTAACCATATCTTTCACAAAGTGGCACATCAATATGCTTTGTTTTAGCATGATAAGCAGGGTTCTTTCCAAAAAAATTGCACTTTGAATTTCACAATCTAACCTTATAACTTTTTATACACACACAATCTTTGAAACCATAAAGATTCTTTACTTGTATGGGTGGATCCCATGTATTCAACTTCTACAATTAAGAGTGCACCTATCATTTGATCATCCAACTAATAGATCCTCTAAATAGGTTAAACAGATAACCACTTATATATCTTCTAGGATCAATATCTCTATCCCAATCTCCATGAACAAATCCATGTACACCTATTACTATGTCAAAGTCTAAGTATTCCTTGGTAGTAGATTGCATAATCTATGGTGCCACACAAATATTTGAAGACCCTCTTTACAACTAGCCAACGTTGATTTCCTTGTTTTGACATATATATATTCAAAACTCACTTAAGGAGAAGCCAAAAACGTATTCTTCTCCTTAACGGGACTTACTTATCTCACATACTAAATATTTCCTTCCTTTACTATAAAAAATTCTAGTTGTTTCATGTAGATTTATTCTTCAAGATCCCCGTGAAGGAATGTTATCTTCACATCCATATACTCCAATTCAATATCAAAAGAAACAATAATAGAAAGAAGGAATCTTATAGAAGTTTATTTATAAATTGGAGAAAAATTCACCAAATTTAATATGCTCTACTTGGGAATATTCTTTTGGTACTAAGCAGGCTTTGTACTTCTCCACTTTACCTTATGCATTCAACGTCTTCTTAAAAAACCATTTGTTACCAACAAATTTTCTTCCAACAAGTAACTCAACTAGATTCCAAGATTAATTTTTACCTAAGGATTCCACTTATTCAACCGTGGCCTTGTTTTAGAGATCATTATCCTATAAATCAATAGATTCCTTCACATTTCTATGATAATCATTAGTAATAGATAATACCAAAAGGCCAAAATAAGGAGAAGAATACGTTTTTGGCTTCCTTTTTTTCTCAAACTGATCTCCTCAAAACTAGAGTATTAGGTTCTTCTTCTTTTGATTCAACTTCATCATTGAGTCATATTCTTCATCCCCCAACTCAAACTCTATTTTATTTGGTTCCTTTTTCGACTGGAGTGATTTTTTGTTTGGGAACATTTTTTCATCTCTCTAAAAACAACATCTCAACTGTAAAAAAAATTCTTAGTTACTAGATTCCAAATTTTAAAACCTTTCACACCATATTTATAACCAATAAAGATACATTTTTTAGATTTATTATCCAACTTACCCATTTTTATCTTTGGAATATGTACATAAGTACCACTCCCAAAAAAATTTAGATGTTTAATAGAGGGTTTCTTACCAATCCATACCTCATGCATAGTTTTGTCAGCCAATGCCAATGTGGGTGACCAATTTACCAAGTAACATGTAGTTTTCACTTCCTATGTTTGGAATTCTTGTCCTATCCTAACACCATTGAGCATGCTCCTTTCCTTTTTCATCAACATCCTATTCATTCTTTCTGCAAATCCATTATGTTGAGGTGTGTATGGTGTAGTCCTCTACCTTTCTATTCTACACTTCTTACATAATTCCTATAATTCATTCTTATATAACTCCCCACCGACAGTGTCCGTCCTCAACACATTTATTTTGTTTGTCCCATTCTCTACAAGAGCCTTAAATTCCTTATATTAATCAAACACTTCAAATTTCTTTGTAAGGAAATAAATCCATGTGTTCCTTGAGAAATCATATATAAATTAAACATAATACATAGATATGCCTAATGATGGAATAATCATTGGTCCAAACACATCACTATGTATTAACTCTAAAATTCCATTTGATCTTGTCGTGCCAGATGCAAATATTACCCAATTATATTTTCCATATATGAAATGTTCACATAAGTTGAAATATAGTGTGTAATCAAACATACCTTCAATATAACTTTACCATGTAATGGTCGAAATCCCTTCTCTCCAATATTCTCCAATATTTGATGCCATATCATTGTCTTTAATCTAAAGACAATAGAAATTTGGTCTTATGTATCTCCTCCCTCATGCAGAATAGAACCGTTACACTCATCGTTGATTATGCTTCCCAACAATTATAGAGTTCCATTATGAAATCCCCTCATCAAGACCATTGATCCTCAAATCAATTTGCATGTTTCTTTTTCAAACACGGTTTGTACACCTGCATCATCCATCTTTCCAATGGATATCAAGTTTTTAGCTAGATCTGGAATGAGTAAAACCCCAAGGATATTTCTAATCATTTCATCCTGAGATGCAACTTAACTCTTCCATGTTTGATGGATTGAATCATCTCTTAAGAAATCATCTCCTCCATTGCACTTTTCATATCCATGAAACCACTCCCTCTGATGAGTCATATGAAAAGAAACACCTGAGTCAATTATCCATACATCATGATCAAATTAGGTACCTATAGGGCCCAAGGAGCATCATCATATCCCTTCATATTTTAAACATTTATAGATCTACAATCATTCTTATAGATCCCATCTTTACCACATTTATAGCATTTCCTCAAATATTTTCCAGGAGATTTAGAGCTACCCTTATATTTAGACCACCCCGCCTAAACCTTATTTTTATTTCTCTCTTAGGGACAATTTCTCACAAACAAGGAATCCATACTATGATTATCCATGGTTTTTTGCCTCATTTCCTTTGATAGTAGGGGCACCACTATTTCCTCAAAGTTTCTTTAATATGGATTGATTATCACTACCTATTCCTACAATCAAATTATCCCAAGAATCTTGCAAATAACATAATAATGTAATGCATTTATATTCTTCCTCCATTTTAATACCAATAGAGGTGATTGACTTACCCGAATATTGTAGACATTTAGATGATCTATCACTTTTTTGTTTTCAAAAATATTGAAGTGATACATATTCTTTCGAAGAAACCACTTGTTTACAAGGGACTTTGATTGATAGAAAATCCCTAGCTTATGCCCTAGTTTCAACACATTATTTTTTCTAGATACATTCAACAATATTGAATCTGATAGGAAAATTTAAATTGTACTCCTCGCCCTTCTTTCAATATTATCCCCGTCTTCTTTTATTGATCCAATAAGTTGTGTACCTAGGTCCACTTCAATCCATTATTCTTGATCTACAAGAATATCTTCCATAGATCAAAGTTATGACCATATTGATTCTCAAACTGCTTGCCAATACTTTTCAGCACATGAATCATTGTTGCAAAGATCCTATGGACCTAGGTTTACCAAAGTCCCAAGATCCATCACACACGTTGAACCCTCAGTGACAAAGAATCCCATTGAAACCAATAATGAAGATTTGTTTCCATATACAAGTTTTAAACGTATGAAGTGAAATAATGTATACAACTTCTTAAGAAAAATAGAGATTACACAATAGCACATACACACTACACATATATTTATCATGGAACCCTTTAACGAGAAAAACCAGAAAAACTTAGAGCCACCTCTCTATATTTCTCATTATGTTTCTTGACCATTCACAATGTAATATATAATTATTATATGACATCCAAAAACCTAATATGTTAACAAAAATTGCATTACACCCCTGATACCTTAGCTCGTAAATATAAGGGGATATCGCCCCTTTCCATTGTCCTCCTTTTGGAGTATGGGAAGGAACTAGTTTACCCCCCATACAATACCCTTGGGAAAGTGACACGTGCAGCATTCGATGCATTCAAAATAGCCATATATTTTTCTAGTCGTAGGTGACACAACCCAAATGTAAATAATATAACAGATACCCAACCTTCTCCCACTTGTTTTTTTTCTTTGCAATATAGTGGGCCATGTACTGATAGGGTCACAAGTTCAAGGAAACAATTCCCATAGATTCTCTACACCAAGAAAAATTCTCAGTAATAACGGACTTTGTTAATGAGTATACAACATCCTTCAAGGTGTCAACCTTTTCCAACAACACCTTTTTGCATTCAACCATATATTTCACAAAGTGGCACATCAATATGCTTTGTTTTAGCATGATAAGCAAGGTTCTTTCCAAAAAAAAATGCACTTTGAATATCATGATCTAACCTTATAAATTTCTATACAAATACAATCTTTAAAACCATAAATATTCTTTACATGTATGGGTGGATCCCATGTATTCAACTTCTACAATTGAGAGTGCACCTATCTCTTGATCATCCAACTAATAGATCCTCCAAATAGGTTAAACACATAACCACTTATAGATATTCTATGATCAATATCTCCATCCTAGTTTCCATCAACAAATCCATGCACGTATATTACTATGTCTAGTCCAATTCTTCCTTGGTAATAGATTGCATAATCTATGGTGCCACACAAATATTTGAAGACCCTATTTACATCTAGGCAACGTTGATTTCCTTGTTTTGACATATATCTATTCAAAACTCCCACTGCGTGAGAAATTTCTAGTCTCGTACATACCATTGCATACAACAAACTACAAACTACACTAGCATAGGGAACTTGTGACATGTATACTTCCCATTCCTATGCCTTGGTACATTGATCTATATATAAATTTACACCTATAGGAATAGGGACCTTAACTGGCTTAATTTCTTTCTTACTAAATATCTATAGTATCATCTCAACATATTTTCTTTGATTCAACAATAGTTTCATGTTTGCATGACCTTTTTTAATTTCCATTCCCAATAGGAAGTTTGCAGCACAGAGACCCTTCATGTTAGATTTGGAGGATAGATGTGATTTCACCTCCCTTATAACAGTCATGTCGTTTCCAATCAACAAAATGTCATTAACATACAGTAACATATTAATGAAGTGATCACCAGGTTGCTTGAATATACACCATGATCATCCTTGCTTCTTACAAACCCCATTCCAAGGATGTATGTGTCAAAATTTTGGTAACACATCCTTGGAGATTGCTTAGACCGTAACATGACTTACTTATCTAACATACTAAATCTTTCGTTTCTTTTACTATAAACACTTCTAGTTGTTTCATGTAGATTTTTTCTTCAAGATCCCCATGAAGGAATGTTATATTCACATCCATATACTCTAATTCAACATCAAAAGAAACAACAATAGAAAGAAGGAATCTTATAGAAGTTGATTTAGAAATTGGAGAAAAAATATCACCAAAATCAATCTGCTCTACTTGGGAATATCCCTTTCGTACTTAGCAGGCTTTGTACTTCTCCACTTTACCTTATGCATTCAATTTATTCTTAAAAAATCATTTGCTACCAACAAATTTTGTTCCAAATAGTAACTCAACTAGATTCCAAAATTCATTTTTACCTAAGGCATCCACTTATTCAACAATGGCCTTCTTCTAGAGATCACTATCCTCCAAATCAATAGATTCCTTCACATTTCTATGATCATCATTAGTAATATATATAAAAAAAGGCCAAAAATAAGGAGGAGAATACATTTTTGGTTGCCTTTTTTCTCAAAATGATCTCCTGAAGACTACAGTATGAGGTTCTTCTTCTTTTGATTCAACTTCATCATTGAGTCATATTCTTCATCCTCCAACTCAAAATCTATTTTCTTTGGTTCCTTTTCAACTGGAGTGATTTTTTGTTTAGGAACATTTTTCACCTCTCTATAAACAACATCTCAACTATAAAAAAATGTCTTAGTTACTAGGTTCCAAAGTTTAAAACCTTTCACACCATATTAATAACCAATAAAGATCATTTTTTAGAATTCTTAACCAACTTACCCGTTTTTACCTTTGGAATATGTACATAAGTATCACTCCCAAAAAAATTTAGATGTTTAATAGAGGGTTTTATTACCAATCCATACCTCATGCAAAGTTTTGTCAACCAATACCATTGTGGGTGACCAATTTACCTAGTAACATGTAGATTCCACTTCCTCTGTTTGGAATTCTTGTCCTATCCTAACACCATTGAGCATGCTCCTTTCCTTTATCATCAACATCCTATTCATTCTTTCTGCAAATCCATTATGTGGAGGTGTGTATGGTTTAGTATTCTATGTTTCTATTCTACACTTCTTACATAATTCCTAGAATTCATTCTTACATAACTCCGCACCATTGTCTATCCTCAACACATTTATTTGTTTTGTCCGATTCTCTATAAGAGCCTTAAATTCCTTAAATTGATCAAACACTTCATATTTATTTGGAAGGAAATAAATCCATGTGTTCCTTGAGAAATCATATATAAATTAAACATAATACATAGATATGCCTAATGATGGAATAAGAATTCATCCAAACACATCACTATGTATTAACTCTAAAATTCCCTTTGATCTTGTAGTGCCAGATGCAAATCTTACCCAATTTTGTTTTCCATATATGAAATATTCACATAAGTTGAAATATAGTGTGTAATCAAACATACCTTCAATATACCTTTACCTTGTAATGCTTTAAATCCCTTCTCTCCAATATTCCCCAATCTTTGATGCAATATCATTGTCTTTAATCTAGAGACAATAGAGATTCTGTCTTCTTTATCTCATCCCTCATGTAGAATAGAACTGTTACACCCATCGATGATTATGCTTCCCAAAAATTACAGAGTTCCATTATGAAATTCCCTCATCAAGATAATTGATCGTCAAACCAATTTGCATGTTTCTTTTTCAAACACAGTCTGTGCACCTGCATCACCCATCTTTCCAATAGATATCAAGTTTTTAACTAGATCTAGAAGGTGTAAAACCCTAGGGATATTTCTAATCATTTCATCTTTTATATGCAACTTAACTCTTCCACATTAGATGGTTTTGGTTATTGAATCATCTCTTAAGAAATCATCTCCTCCATTGCACTTTTCATATTCACAAAACCACTCCCTATGAAGATTCATATGAAAAGAGACACCTGAGTCAATTATCCATATATCACAATGAGAATTTGTACCTATAGGGGTCAAGGAGAATCATCATATCACTTCACATTTTCAAACATTTATAGATCTACAATCCTTCTTATAGAGTCCATCTTTACCACATTTATAGCATTTGCTCAAATATTTTCCAAGATATTTAGACCTACCCTTATATTTAGACCCTCCCCCTAAACCTTATTTTTATTTCTCTCTTAGGGACATTTTCTCACAAACAAGGAATCCATACTGTGACTATTGAAGGTTTTTCTCCTCATTTACTTTGATAGTAGGGACTCCACTATTTCCTCAAAAAAATTCTTTGAGGTGGCTTGATTATCACTACCTATTTCTATAATCAAATTATCCCAAGAATCTAGAAAATAACATAATAATGTAATGTGTTTATGTTCTTCCTTTGTTTTAATACCAATATAGGTGATTGACTTACCATAATATTTTAGAAATTTAGATGATCTACCTCTTTTTTCGTTGTCAAAAATCTTGAAGTGATACATCTTTGTTTGAAGAAACCACTTGTTTACTAGGGACTTTGATTGATACAAACTCCCTAGCTTATTCCATAGTCTCAACACATTATTTTTTCAAGATACATTCAACAATATTGAATCTGATAGGAAAAGTTGAATTGCAATCCTCTCCCTTCTTTCTAGGTTATCCCAGTCTTCTTTTGTTGTTCCAATAGGTTCTGTACATAGATCCACTTCAATACACTATTCTTGATCTACAAGAATATCTTCCATAGATCAAAGTTATGACTGTATCGATTCTCAAACTGCTTTCCAATAATTTTCAGCACACGAATCACCATTGTAAAGCTCGCATGGACCTATGTTTATGAAAGTCCCAATATCTATCAAGCACATTGAACCCTTAGCGACAGATGAATCCCATTGAAACCAATAATCAAGCTCTGATTCCAGAGACAATTTTTAAACGTATGAAGTGAAATAATGTATACAAATTCTTAAGAAAAATAGAGTTTACACAATAGCACAGACACACTACACATAGATATATCATGGAACCCTTTAATGAGAAAAATAAGTAAAACTTAGAGCCACATCTCTATCTTTCTCATTGTGTTTCTTGACCATTTACAATACAATATATAAGTAGACAGGAAAAAGGAAGACAGTGGTAGGGAAGAGGAGGATGAGGAAGAGGGAGGAGGATGGGGGAATAAGAGAAGGGAGGGGGGGTTAGAGGAGGGAAGAAGAGGAGAGGGAGGGGGAAAGGAGGAGGAGAATAAGGGTGGAGGAGGTTGGAGGAGGAAGAGGAGGGAGGAGTAGGGAGGGGAGGAAGATAAGGGAGGAGGAGGGAGGAGAGGGAACTATGAACTATTCAACAATAATGAGATCAAAAACAAATTTTTAAATTCTATATCATGGTGTTAATTATATATAAAACAAACTACACTTTCATCACTACATGATAACTTCAACACGTTATTTTTGGTTAATTATAACTCTTGATATTAATTTAGTTTTTGGTCATATTTATGAAATTGTATGGTGATGTAGGTAATTGCATCGAGAGAAGCGAGGTGTTCTCAGACTAGTATGGGGAGATCCTGTCACGTTAGTCACGTTATGCTAGCCGACATAAAAAAACATTATATTAACCTACATAAATAAAAAAATAAAAAAATTATATTCTTGATTCATATATTTATATAGTGTAAACAAAAAAGAATATAGAGAAAAACGTGTCGCCTAAATTATCAAATAATAAAACTAAAAGAAAAGTAATTAAAAGATATATGTTAACCCCAGATTTACCAAACACTAAAGCGATAAAAATGTTTGAGGTGTAATTTTTTATGAACATTTAAAAATTTAAGATAAAAATAACTTACACCTAAAGAAATTGGATCCCTCTGGTGCTTTCTAGATCCAGGTTTAAGATGGATCTATGCTGGTATAAATGTAGCTAATATTAATAGAAATTATGTATAATTACGCCAAGAGGCACTCTACAACCCATTATGAGGGAGATCTTGTAACATTTGTTGAGTAAGGTTTGTTACTAAAAAAATAATAGTAAATAAATAAATTTAATTATCCGCCCAAATAAATGTCGGCCAAAAAAAAACCTAATATGAGGGAGATCTTGTAACGTTTGTCGAGTAACGTTTACTACTAAAAAAATAATAAAAAATAAAAATTTTAATTATCCTCCAAAATAAATGTCGACAAAAAAAAAACCTAATATGAGGGATATCTTGTAATGTTTGTCGTGTAACTTTTGTTAGTAACAAAATAATAAAAAATAAATTTTTTAATTATCCACCAAAATAAATGTCGGCCACAAAAAAACCTAATATGGGGGAGATGTTGTAATGTTGCTACATAACAAAACAATAAAAAAATTGAAAATTTAATTATCTGCCAAAAAAATTGTGGGTCAAAAAAACAACACAATATGGGGGAGATGTTGTAATGTTCCTACCTAACAAAATAATAAAAAATAAAAAATGAATTATCAACAAAAAAAATGTTTCCCTTGCACATGGTTTTAAAACCATGTGCAAGGCCTCCTAAACAACCCATGGTTTTATTGTACATGGATTAGGAGGGCCTTGCAAATGGTTTTAAAACCATGTGCAAGGACTCCTAAACAAACCATGATTTTATTGTACATGGTTTAGGAGGGCCTTGCAAATAGTTTTAAGACCATGTGCAGGGCCTCCTAAACAACCCATGGTTTTAGGAGGTCCTTGCACATGGTTTTAAAACCATTTATGGGGGAGATATTTGTAATGTTCGTTCCAAACAAAATAAAAAATAGTACAAAATATTATATGTTGGCCATAAATAATATTAAATATTAGTAATAATAATATTATATGTCGACCTTAAATAAAAAGATGTGTCTTTTGGTTTGAATAAAATAAATGGCTATATATAGGACACACCAAAGTTGATAGCTCCTTGAGTGCAATACTTAAGAAGAGTTTTGCACCTCGAGAGATTTGATCCCTCTCGACGCTTGATAGAGCCTAGGATTTGGATCTATGCTGGTGATAATTACACCCATGATGAAATATGTGGACAAAACTGAACATAAATGAACAAATTACAATGTTAACCATTGATGTTTAGCATATTTTAAAGAAACAATGCAATACATTTTCCCGAGACATGCTTTTTATAAACATAGTACTCTCTTTTATATCTTCTTGTTTTGTCCAATGTATGCCATTTATATAGAGATATTCCACAATGTTTCCTTTTGCAGCCGAAAAAAACACAATTTGACAGAATTATAACAAAATATATAATCTAAATTTCAATAAATTATAACAAAATATATAATCTATATTTCAATAATTTATAGAGATTTCCAAATGTTTCCTTTTGTGTAGTGAATAGTAAACTTCATTCACACATGAAAAAATTTATCTTTTCGTAGGGAAATTTGAAGTCAATAAATAACAACAATGATTTAGTCTCAAATTTGCTCTGATTTATAAAGACTGAGGAATACAATTGAAGCCTTAAGATATGGTCCTTTCAAAATATTGGATAAGGTAGGAAACAATTCCAGCAAACTCAATATTCCACCTTATATATCTATTTTCTCAATAGTAAATGTAAATAACTTGAAACTTTACATTCCATACATGCTCATTGAATATGAAGACGACCAAGTGTTACCTTTCATTAAATATTTGACACCAGATGCCTAGGAAAATTTACCAAAGGACGCAATACTGCAAAAGAATATCACAATGAAATTAAGGGGACAAGATGATCTTTGGAAATTTGGATTGAAGGGAAAACTATTGACTAAGGCCAAATGGAACTCCAAGGAGAAACTCAAGGAATTGTTTCCTCATATCCTTCAAATATCAAACTTTTGGGAACTAAAATCCTCATAAAATGGGGAGGGATGATCCAAAATGGATCTACATACTTACCATGTGAATTTAATGATGTCATATCTAGGGGATATTAAATTTTGGGACATCTTAGAGGTGGTGATTGTTAAATTTCAATCATTAACTCTTCAAACATCTTTGGGGCCTTAAAATAAATTTGGGCTTGGTGTTGAATGAGGGTCGTTATATACTTGCCTCTTCCAAGGTGGGAATTTTTCTTTTCATCATGATATTTCCAATGAAGTAAAATAATGCATACAAAATCTTGATCAAAATAGATATTACACAATATCACACACACAATACACATAAATTTATCATGGAACCCCTTAATGGGAAAAAACAACAAAACTTAGAGCCACACCTATATCTTTGTCATTTTGATTATTGACCATTAACAATACAATATACAAGTAATATAAAACATCCAAAAACCTAATCCATTAACCCAAATCATATTACACCCCTAATACCTTAACCAAAATTAAATTACATATTAAAAAAAACAAAACCCAAAAATAGCCCAAAAAAATTGCCTCACCTTCGGCTTGTATCGGAAAGAAATGATAGCCCCTTTACTTTGTCCACTTCGTAAAGCAGGGGGGAGGTGTCGACATGTCTCCCAACCCCCCATCCCTCCCTATAGCACCCCTTAAGTTAGTGCTAGGTGCAACACCGAACATATATGACAAAGGACTATACTATTCTAATTGTAAGTCCCACATGCAAAGAATATAACACATGCCCAATAGAAAAAGGGTTGATTTTTTTCACTAGCCATCAACTATTACATAGTATGAGCATGAGTGTGGAGGAGATGTTGATAAAAAAGAGAGACATAGGTATATTATAGAGAACTATACAATTCCATAGTGTCTCTCAGCCTCATAGTAAGCTTGGAAAGTTTTGTAATATGCATAATAGAAGAAGATGACATGCATGGTCTTTCAATGAATGTGTGTTTCCTGTATAAGTTTCTAGGTAAATGTTTGTGTTCCATTTTTCATGTTTGTATTCAATTGCATATGTAGTAGTAGTTAAATAATTTGAATGGTGGTTTAATCTATGTTAAAGTGTTAAAAACACAAAATATTATGGCACAATAGAGTATAGTCTCATTGTTGTAATTGTAACTTTAGATCCATTTTGGGATCCAATCGTTAGAATATTCAAGATAGTCTAAGATAATTGAACCTCAATTTCCCATTGTACCCATAACCAATGGGGTGACACACATACATAAAAGGAATAATAAGTTGATTCAATTTGCTTGGATGAACACATTGTGGAAGATGATGCATAGTCACCAACAATCTAATACGAAACTGTCTACCTTCTTAAAATACGTGGAGGAGGTTGAGGCCTTGAGATAGATTCTTAAGGTGTGTATGTGAAGGAGCATTCAACTACACCATTTTATAATGATAATTTCTAGAAAATGCTTGCCACATATCTTTACAAAGGAATGCACATGCATGTGTTGGTGGGTAGGTAGTATAAATACCATTTATTTCAACAATTCACCTTTGTTTTGTATAGAGTTAATGATGGAATTTGCGACAAAGTGTCCTACATGTATTTCCTTGTAAATTATCGATTTCCGTATTCATTTTTCCTATAGAAAAACTATTATTTTGGTAATATGGTATACAAATTGTGAATTATTGATTTCCATCTTCGTTTTTATGTTTCCCATACTTATTATGATTATTTAATAAGTGAACACTCATCAATTTAGGGATTCCTAAGTTTTTGATGTAATTATTTGATTTTGTACACCATTTGACACTCTTTCCTATGACACTTATCTTGGGATTTACATTGACATAATTGGAGGGTTAAGATATCTTCTTAAGCAACACTCCATATATGCACATTATTCCAGGTTATTGGATCACCATTTGAGAAGTTTGGTAGCATTTTCACATAGATCTATGTCTTTATATAGGTCATTATCCTAGAGATTATTGTAACAACAAAAGAGGACCCTTTTGCACACATATATATGGTATTTATTGAGGGACTAGTTGGTTATATTCTTAGAGAAAGTGCCTTAACTTCTTCTATTTTAGGAATAAGGTTGGTTTATCAAGATTGTTGACCCATCATATTGGAAATCACTCCAGTTTTCTTGACTCTTGTACATTTGTTGATAGCATTAGTACCTTGGAACACTCTTGTAGGGTGCACTTCTCTTGGATAATTATTTTGTTGAAGGATGGATTTGAGCAGTTTCCCCCTTGAGAGCTTAGTTGAACATATCCTATGAAGGAAATGGAAAGTTAAGGTTTTTTTGTTTGTTTGTTGATGTTGTATATCTAATTTGATGAAATTTAATGTGGGAATATAACTTCATCAAGTGTGTTATGAATTCCTTAAACCAGGTGACTTTATTCATTTCTTAGAAGAGTTTTTATGTTGTTTATTTCCCTCATAAGTTCTTTGTGTTTTTTACTATAAATTCTAAATTAACATCATATTGTTTTATTAGAATTGGCTCGAATTGCATCCCATAGGTGTAAGCACACCCTCATGCACATTTGACAACACTCCATTAGGGTTCTTGAAGTTAAAATTATGCACTAATGGACAACAAGTTAAGGGTGGGGGAGGAAGAGGAGGGGAAGAGACAAGGTGGGTAGGTAGTGTAAAGACCACTTATTTCAACATCTTGCCTTGATTTTGGCTAGTAATTAGTCATTGGTTAATGATGGAATTTGTGACGGGGTGTTTTACATGTATTTCCTTGCAAATTATCCATTTACATCTTCATTTTTCCTATAGAAAAAAACTGTTTTTTTGGCTATATGGGATACAAATGTGAATTATTGATTTCCATATTCATTTTCATATTTTCCATACTTATGATTATTTAAAAGATTTATTCTCCTCCTTTCCTTCTTCTTCAATCCCATGTTTTATTTGTTGCAACATTAACCCCAACATTCTTCACATTCTCCTCAATTGCAAACCATGAATCATTAACATTATTAATATCTCAATTGAAGTGATGCAAAATATTGCACACCTCAAATTCCAAGATAGAAATCACATTGCAAAAAATTGTTATAAATGTTCAAAATTGCGTACTTCATAGATTTTCCAAATATTAATAATTTATTGTAACTAGGAAATCACTATTGTGAATAACTTAGTAGTATTCCGTAGTTTGAGTGATAAAGAACTAGAACAAAATTTGTTGATTAACAAGAAATTTTATACTACGTAAGAAATGGGATAGCTGGAAACCTACCTCTGCATATATGAACTTCATGAATTGAAAAAAGGGTTCTAAACCAAAACAAGTATAATTGACCTAATCACCTATACACTAGTTGGTACCCATCTAAATAATGACGAAATTCCCCTCTAATACCATGTAGAAATAGAGACTTGATGCAAGGAAGAAGCACAATAAGTGGATCTTGCTACAGGATAGAACTCACAAGCATGCACAAGGAAAATAGAGAGCATATAGAGAGACTGAATCACATGAAGAAGAGATCAATATTGGAGTGTATCCTTCCATTGATTAATGATGAATAATGGTGTACATAAATAGTACATCCCTCATAGGTAAATTTAAATTGCATAGGAGACAACTCATTTAGCTCAGAAATCAGACTTACTAAATATGATAAACCCCTATAGGTGACTAAATCACTTTCCCAATCAGTCAAGGACCTCATGAATTAGATAAAGCATGAGTGAGTTGCCATGAATGATGGAAAAACATGATAATCCTAGAATCTAGAGATAAAATCATGGAGGATGGGTTGGAAACAAAATATAGCAGTTTCCTAGTTGACTAGCTTTATACCTTATCCACTAAAAAACTGGAATAAAGCAGTATAAAGACATAATCTGCAAGAAGGCGCGGTTACTAATTCTGGAATCCAATAAGGTTGGAAGGATCTAACCAGAATCAGGATAAGTTGCTCCTATGGTATATATGACAAGTATTGACCAAGTGGTGTAAGTGGATTACAACTATCTAGGCTAGTAGGTAGGAATTTAATCAATAAATATTAAATATTGTTATCCTAAGTATGAAGTGGGTTTATAATATCCCAACACCCCCTTTTAAGTATGACTTTATGATGATATGTATGAAATAATCAGATGCATATAGATGCATATAGGTGCATATAGGTTTATATATGTCCCAACAACAAGGCTATGGTCACCCTTTACAATTATTCATGTCCAGAAAAGATGAGAAAAGAGGCAAAACCACATGGGTAAAATCCTCCCTCAAGAAAGGACAAGGAAAAAAAATTGAACATGTATTCAATATGTATTCATATTCACTTGAATGGGCCGAGTGAACTACTTCTGGTGAAATAATTTGATCAATAAATTGTAGAATCCATGATCATGTGCTAGAGTGTAAAAATTGCAAGAAAGAAGAGGAGAGACTCCTTTTATATCATCATCTAATGAAGTAGGATAATTATCTGAATGCTTATTGCTTCTTTCATACCTTTATCTGAAAACACAATCTGAAAATGAAAAGAGATATGTGCATACTCCTTCCAAAAGAGTACAAAAATGATGACAATCAGTTACACAATCAATTCCTTGTATATCTGCAAAATTGTGATGTGGAACACATATATTTCTTCAAATATGATGTACCACCTTCCCATATATGATATTAGGATGAAAATAATCTGATATATCAGAAATATTATCATATGGAACAACAAAGACCAAAGATTCAGTGTCTCCATGAGGATATGGGGCTAAGCTAGGAAAAGGATGAGCAACTAGGAAAAACTGATGAGTGTAAAAATATGAATGATGTATGGAATTGAGATCCGAATCATAAGTGTTTAGAACATATCCAAACATGTGTAATATAATTCCAATGATGACTAAGGTCATGGATAACCAACCAATGAAAAATAGACAAGACTTGAAACCATTTGATATAAGTAACGTTGCATAGGAAACCAATGAGGAATCGACTACTGAACTTGGAGTTTGTATAGTACTAGGAGTATTTAGAGGTATGGTAGATGGTATGGATCATGTCATAACATGCATGTTATCCTGAAAATATCTTCTAAATCAGAATTATAACCATTTGAATGAAGTGAGGAAGAGTTTCTTAAAGACAAGTCAAGATCTAGTGAAAAATCATAAGTATTGGGAGATGAATCTAGAAGATTGATAGATGGATTATATAAGAAAGAAACTGATATTTATGATTCTAATATATCAGAAATTAAATTAATATCAAATATGTGAGGAAATTATTTTACTTTGGCACTCAAGACATAGTTTATATCACCTTGGAACTATGCACTATGACAGTGTTCTAAGGATTCAACAAGATTCTCTAGCTCATCTGGAACTTCGATGTTGTGCTTCTCAAGAAGATGAGACATGATGTCCATATTATTCTTCAAACATTTATTCTCAGGATGAAATATCTTGCTGCAATAATAAACTTGGATGTGCTCCCTTTCTTCTTGATTTTCTTCGTTGAACCTTCATCAGTAGGCTTCAAACTTTCATCTTCATTATCTGACATTGGCTTCTTCTCTTCCACTATCCATAATTGGTTTGGAGTGGTAAAACCATATAGATGAAAAGTGTATTGGGAAAAATAGAGAGTCAAAAAAATCCATAGGATTCATCCAACCTATTATGCCACTTATATTTCTCAAGAAAACAATTTGGTTAATTTTCTAAAGCCATATAAACTCTATAAAGTGCCTTACTGCTCAACAAAATGCCAATTTTGGCCTTCCATTCATGATAGCTTAAGGGAGTTAGGATCATAGCTGAAGAAGAATCCATACTAAGATGTTGATGTGCTCAAGGAGATACTCTCCGCAACCTGCAAAAATAAAACTAGGAGAACATCTTGTAAGCTTAATAAAATTTCTTCTTCAGAGAGGAATAGGAGACTAGATGCACTCTAATAGAGAGAACAGATAGCTACTCTAATAGAGAGAACAGATAGCTCCTAAACTATGTATAAATTGAAGAACCTTGAACTCTAACACAATGTATAAATAGAGCCTTTATGTAAATAAGAAGCACATGAAGTAGATCTTTCTACAGGATAATTCTCACAAGCATGCACATGGAAAATAGAGAGAAGGTAGAGAGACTGAATCACATGAAGAAGAGATAAATATTGGAGTGTATCCTTCCATTGATTAATGATGAATAATAGTGTACATAAATATTACATCCCTCATAGGTAAATTTGAATTGAATAGGAGACAACTCATCTAACTCAAATCGTTTTCACTAAATATGATAAACCCCCATAGGTGACTAAAGCACTTACCTAATCATTCAAGGACCTCACAAATTAGCTAAATCATGAGTGAGTTTTCATGAATGATGGAAAAATATGTTAATACTAGAATCTGGATAGAAAATGATGGAGGATGAGTTGGAAACAAAATATATCAGTTTCCTAGTTGACTAGGTTTACCTTTACCACTAAAAAGCTGGAATAAATCAGTATAACGATATAATATGTAGGAAGGCGTAGTTACTAATTATGCAAGTCAGTAAGGTTGGAAGGATATATCCAGAATTAAGATAATTGAACTCTTGGGGTATATATGGAAAGTGTTGACCAAGTGGTGCAAGTGGATTCCAATGCAACTATCTAAGCTAGTAGGTAGGAATATGATCAATAAATATTAAATATTGTTATCCTAAGTATGAAGTGGGTTTATAATATCCCAAAAAATAATTTGTAATATCTCTGATCTGATTACAGATCGAATATTAATCAATTCTGCAAATTTATATTTAAATTTCTGAATTACAAAATCTACCATTCGGTGCACTGATAGAGTAGGGAAATCAAGGTTTCAGGTAGGGAAATTATGCAAAGGTAGAGTGGGCAGAGGAAATAAATCAAGGGTGAGTTAATATTTGGAAATATATTTCCCTAACACATTTATATCTAGGACCATTGAGATTTCAGAGTCCATGCCGCGGAAACTTACTTTCATGTTGCTAGGTCACCAAACCGTGAAACTAGGGAATATCAATCCATCTTACGACTAGAAGCTTAATAAATTTTAAGAGGTGATATTCAGTCATTAAATAAGGTTATTTACTGTTTATAACACTTTCGGACAGCTCATAATAGCTTGGGGTCAATTTGGGAAAATTAGGCAATTTGGCCTAGAGAGGCCCTGCGCAGTGGAGGGTTACAAAGGATAGTACAGCCACAAAAAAGCATTTCTAGAGTTACGCATGGAATTGGGTTTTCAAGTGACCCATAGGAACTTATGGATCATTTTTTGGATGAGCATAACTCTGTTTATGCAAGATATAGAAAAACTAGTTATTTAAGACTAGCTTTCTAGCTTGGGTAAGAAATTAAGTAGATAAATCATTGCAGATTTCTTTACGTACTGATATGAAATATAAAAGAGATATATGAAATTACATAAAACATATATAATCCACTCAATCACTCCCACAACTTCATATAATATTTATTGCACTGAATTTCATCAAAGTCCCCCCATATGCTGATAAAACAAGCTTTTAATGTGAAATAACGAAGGTGGAATTTAATGACTGAGTTATTTTGACTTGAGGAAATAAAATAAATATTTATAATATGTTAAAAATTTATAATACATATGATATAATTACCCATACAAAGGAGGCTCAAAATGATGGGCAGGAGGCCCGAATTCTCACTAGAAGAGGGCTGTGAGCATAGGTGAAGCATGGGATTCACTAGAGCTCGACCTGTAGGTGATGGAGGATGAAAATTAATTATGGAATAATATTCACTATCTGACCTTTGCGTTCCATAGACCTTCAATAAATAGAAATGGAAATGGAAGAGAAGGGAGGAGGGGTTTAGGGATCATCACCCAATGGTTTGTGGCACAACACTCAGAGAGTATGCTCACATAGCATAACAACAATATCAAAACATCCAAACTGAATCAATGGGATCCAATCCACCTTTAATAGCCATATGGATGACTTTCTTATTAAGTTAAGGCCAATGGTGACTTGTGAGAGCAAGTCAGCCCAATGGGTGACCTAACCCTAGCCACATAAGCACCCCATTTGGGAAATTTGGCAAGTAGGACCATGTGGAATTGTTTCCAACTCCAAATCATCCTTCACAATTAGAAACTACACCCTCCCTTAGTCAAAAGATGCTTCTTTTGAGTTATGACAAATTTCTGCTTTTCCTGGGTCATAAGGAAACCTTTTCATTCCTTCAAAAACTTTCCTTCTTTTCTCTTATAGCTTTTCTGAGCTCCATAAGAGGAAAATGCACCCTCCCCTTTGAAATAATTTGATGCTTTTAACTATGTCTTCTTTTTCTACTTTTAGGCAACTTCCCTTTATTCTCCTATTTGCTTTTGTCATGGACTTTCTTATTTTCACCAAGGCAAGGTGACTAGATTTCCCCAATGCACCCTCCTCACATGGCAGCCTTAATTCCACATCATTATTTTGTATCATAAATAAAATTAAATACATGCCTTAAAACAATTATTAGCAAAATTTATCCTAGGAGGAATAATTAATATCAATTTTGAGCCCCTAGAAACTTAGCATGGTCAACAATTTTAATGGTCAATTTGAGGGGACATGACAGTCCTCTCCTCCAAAATATGCTTGTCCTCAAGCAGCAGCACTCTAGAGTGCTGCAAATTTGTTCATCATGTATGAGAACTGGAGAATTAATCCATTGTGCAAAAAGGTTGACTTGCTCCATCAAGCCATCCTGTAAAGTTTCTCCAAAACAAGCAATGCCAAGGTCCCATTGCTTGCATTCCACCCCCTTCAGTGAGAATGCCTTCCCACACAACTTATCAGGAAAATTTATTCATAGATCCCGTTTTCTAAACTGTAAGTGTCCAAACATTAGAATCCACCATACAAATTTATCATCACAGGAAATGACATTCATGATGTGGAAATCATACCAATGCACTAAAAAGCTGGATATTCTCAATGCAAAGTTGGAAATCTATCAGATTTCCCCACCCAACATAAAGTTCCGTATGTGCTTGATGCACATCAGCATGGAATCTCACAATTATGTTGCTGAAAATACATAGGTGTGAGTCCCATGTCCAACCCCAATGAGTATAGACATCATCTAACCAACAAGGGTGCCCAAACTGCTCACAATAAGATGATGCATCACAATTATCTCCAAAAATACAAGCTGGAAAAACAAATGAGTGTCCTCTCATCCCACCTGATAAGGTACTGACACTCCTACTAAAAGGTCCATGTGAACGCTTCCAATGGATCAACTCTCTGCCACTGGTCAAAGAATGCAAGAATCTATCCAATTGTGTGGATTTCCTCCACAAATACCACATTATGCAATATTGTTTCCTCAACAACTTCTATTAGCAGTTTGCTTGCTTATCTGCCTTCCACTGATCATGTGTAGAAATTTTTCTGCATGAAGATTCCATGTGTGAAATGTAATCTTCCACCCAATCCACATGTTGCTGAATGGAATCAAGTGACAACCACATGTGCCTATGTGGCTTATGGGAGAGTGATGGTGCATTCCACAAGTCATCATGAACACCTAAGAAAGCCTCCAGCTCTTCCGGTTTCACCAACAAGGAAAATTCCTTCTCCCAAATTTCATTCTCACTTGATGAGGATGAAATAGAAGTGCGGGTAGAAATTTGAATTAGAACCCTGCATACTCATCCACCCAAATTATGGCTTCCCAATATTCATCCTCATTTGACTCTCGCATTGGGAAGAGACTCCTTCCAGAAAACAATTGCAGTTTTTTCTGGAGAAGACCAAGTACTTGGTTCTCATCAAAATTGTCTGCACAGTCCTCAAGCACAAAAAAATCAGAATTCACCTCATGTGCATGTTTATGGAAGGTATCCAATGGCTTCAAATTAAATCTTTGTGGCTGCCCACATGTCAAGACAATGTCAGTCCCAACAAAAAACTTATTGTAGAAATTAAATTCTTCACCTCCCACATTATTCACTCCAAAGGCATTTCTATCCACCCAATCAATGGATGAATAAGGAATTTTATTTGCTGATCCATGAGGAATTTTATCAGCCCTATTTATGGTAGATAATAACACTTCATCCTTCCTCTCGACCTTAATCAGTGCTTGGCCAAAATTGTCTTCCTCATACCTTTTCACAAGCACCTGCAAATCTACCCCTTCCTCATCGTTGTCCTCCACACGATGTTCCTCCATTAAACCCAAAACATTTCCTTCCATGCAACATAAAAGGGGTGACACATTCGAATCCCTTTTAATTTGAAATATCTGCAACTTTGACTCTTGAAGGGATCTTTGTGTGCTCTTCAATAAGTCATTAGTTATCTCTAACTTATTAGTGAACCTTTCTAATTCTTCTTCTTCCTTATTGACTGCACAATGATACATTTAATCCATTATGAGGAGATGATCTCTGTCAAAAAGTAGGTTCATATAGTTCTCCTTCATCTTGGCCATGCCTTCTTTCATTTCTATGCACTCCTCCAGAAAGGATTCTCCTTCCATTTCTCCTCCAAAATATTTCCAATAACATTTGGCCACCAAGGCATTGATGTCAACAAGTTTTTTCAAGGCTTCCTTAAGCATTTCTTTGTCCTCCTTAAGTGGTCCACTCAAATGATGTGTCTCACAAAGAATATCCTGCACCAAGGTTTCTTCCTCTAATACCTGACATATAATACTACTTTTCTTGTGGCATGGATCCACAACACAAAACTCATTCTCATCATACAAGTCAGCCTTAGAATTTTCTGTAAAATCACTTCCATGGTGTGAAGTGGAGGGTTTCTCTAAAGGATGGAATGACATGTGATTTGTACAAAAATCAGAAAGAATATCATTCCTTGGCATTTCAGCTTCATCATACTGCAAGAGAGTCCAAAATTCTGAACTATGCTCATCTCTCTGCATTAGAGTTTTCTCCTTCAATTTCCCTAGTTCACACCCGACTGGTGGGGGCTTGTATTTCACTTCATTGGGAAGTTCAGATGATGTCTTTATATATGATATATGTTATTCTTTTGGATTGATATAAAATATACCTCATCACCATTGAAAACATCACCCTCCTTTGCCATGGTTTTGTGATCACCAACATAAAAGCAGGAGTAATTTGATCTCCCTCACAATTGTCCTTCATATTACAGTCCTCAGATTCAAGTGAAGACTTTTTATCCTCCCAAGGATCATATTGTTGTGGGTGTACATGGCTGCTGCAAAAATCAGATATTTTACTATCCATTTTTTTAACCTTATCATCTTTCTGTACATATACTTTGGTGGCCCGCTCCTCCACCAAATTGTTTTGTTCACACCTGAACGGTGTGGCCTTGTTTTCTTCTTCATTCTGTGGCTCAGGAGGTGACTGTAAATCTGATTTGTGTCACCAATTTTGAATCTGATCCAAAATATGTCTCACCACCCATACATGAGAAAACACCTTGAGTAGTGATCTAGAGATCACCCACCCAAAAAATTTAAGTGCCTTCATCTTCAATTCCTTCACCTATGCAACCACCTTGTGGTGATTTGCACTTCACCTCATGGATATTTTATTTTCCTTGATCACTTGAATAACTAAGTGAATCATATCCTTTTGCCAAAAATGAGAATGGATTTGGGACCTCATCCTTCTCTTCATCCTTCCCATCCAGATGGTTTGGACCAACAGACCCTTCTTCATTTTCCTCATCAATACTTCCATTAGAAGCACTACATGTTTCTTCCTCTGGAACGTTTATGACATTCTCCTTTGAAGGGTAGTTTGTCAGTGGCTCTTTCTTTTCCAAGAAAGTTGATGAAACTTCATTTTTCTGGAATAGTACTCCTGTCACAACTTTTGGGAGATCTACGAAAAGAACACTCAAACAATATCATAATTCTTGGACCAACAGATGTCTTTGTTGCATCTTATCTTTTGGATTTTCTTTCTTCTTCCTTACTCACATAGTTGGAACAAATTGGTTCCACTACGGATGATTTTCTACCATTGAAAGAATGTTCATCCAGATCCTTAGGATCAAATACAAATCTAAAATACAAATAATCTTTGAAAGGAATAAATTTACAAATATGTTCCCCCAATGCAAGATACTCTTTGTAGTGGTGGGGCAAGTTTTCACTGACATCTATCATCTTTGCTAAATCCTTCTTAGGATTAGACATTGGTGGTTCAACTATTCTGTATTCATACTCCTCATTTTCACAAAAGTAAACATCATGGT
>LPNX010297193.1:292810-329767 GCA_001517045.1 Pseudotsuga menziesii | reverse complement strand
TAATTCCAAAGGTCTTTTTGAAGTCCGAACAAGTTAACCCTGTCCGGTTCACCAGGCTCATTTGATAAAAACCACTAAGTACAACTTAGGTGGTAACAGGTCTCTTGACATTTGCAATCCATCATTAACATAGATCACCTCTTCTTCTTCAATCACTGGTAGCAACCTCATGGTTGCAATTTTGACTTACTGATCTGCAATGTTAGTCAACAGAGATCCTTATTTCCATAGGATTGGAGGAAATTTCTATGATACCACTATAATATCTCTGATCTAATTACAGATCAGAATATTAATCAATTCTGCAAATTTATATTAAAATTTCTGAATTACAAAATCTACTATTCGGTGCACTGACAGAGTAGCGAAATCAAGGTTTCAGGTAGGGAAATTTTGCAGAGGCGGAGTGGGAAGAGGAGATCAATAAATATTGGTTGAATATTCAAAAATTCATTCCCCTAACACATTTATATCTGGGACCATTGATATTTCGGAGTCCGCGCCGCAGAAACTTACTTTCATGCTGTTGGGTCACCAAACCATGAAACTAGGGAATATCAATCCATATTCCCACTAGAGGATTAGGAAATTTGTAGAGGTGATATGTCATTAAATAAGGTTATGTACTGTTTATAACGCTTTTGGACAACTCATAATAGCTTGGGGTCAATTTGGGAAAATTAGGTAGTTTGGCCTAGAGAGACCCTATGTAGTGGAGGGTTCCAAAGGACAGTACAACCACACAAAAAGAGGTTATGGAGTTATGTTTGGGGACTTGGGTCTGTCAGTGACTCACAAAAAATTACGAATCAGTTCTTGGATGAGCAGAACTCTGTTTATGCAAGATATGGAAAAACTGGTTATTTAAGACTAGCTTTCTAGCTAAGGTAAGAAATTAAGTAGATACATGATTGCAGATTACTTTATGCACTGATATGAAATATAAAATAGATATATGAAATTCCATTGAACATATATAATCCACTCAATGACTCCCATAACTTCATATAATATTTATTGCACTGAAATTCATCAAAATCCCCCCATATGCTGATAAAACAAGTTTTTAATGTGAAATAAGGAAGTTGAAATTTAATGACTGAGTTATTTCGACTTGAGGAAATAAAATAACAGAGTTATGAGCTGTTCAAAATTCATAATACATATGATATACTGATCCATACAAAAGAGGCTCCAAAATGATGGGCAGGAGGCATGAATCCTCACTGGAAGAGGGTTGTGAGCATAGGTGAAGCATGGGATTCATTGGAGCTTTACCTGTAGGTGATGGAGGCTGAAAATTACTTCTGAAATAAGATTCACTGTCTGACCTTAGTGCTCCACAGACCTGCAATAGATATGAATGTAAATGGAAGAGAAGGGAGGAAGGGTTTGGGGATCATCACCCAATGGTATGAGGCACAACACTCAGAGAGTATGCTCACATAGCATAACAACAATATCAAAACATCCAAAATGAATCAATGGGATCCAATCCACCTTTAATAGCCTTCTGGATGACCTGCTTAGTAATTTAATGCCAATGGTGACATGTGAGAGAAAGTCAAACCCATGGGTGACCTAAGCCTAGCCACAAAAGCACCCCCTTTGGGAAATTTGGTAAGTAGGACCATGTGGAATTGTTTCCAATTCCAAATCATCCTTCACAATTAGAATCTATGCCCTCCCTTAGTCAGAATATGCTTATTTTGAGTTATGACAACTTTCTACTTTTCCTGGGTCATAAGGAAACCTTTTCCTTCCTTCAAAAACTTTCCTGCTTTTCTCTTATAGCTTTCTTGAGCTCCATAAGAGGAAACTGTACCCTCCCCTTTGAAAGACTTTCCTGCTTTTACCTCTGTCTTCTTTTTCTGCTTTTAGGCAACTTCTCTTTATTCTCCTCTTTGCTTTTGTCATGGACTTTCTTATTTTCACCAAGGCAAGTTGACTAGATTTCCCCAATGCGCCCTCCTGACATGGAAGCCTTAATTCCACATCATTCTTTTGCATCATAAATAAAATTGCTGAAATAAAATTAAATACATGCCTTAAAACAATTATTAGCAAAATTTATCCTAGGAGGAATAATTAATATCAATTGTGAGCCCCTAGGAACTTAGCATGGTTAACACTTTTAATGGTCAATTTGAGGGGACATGACATAATTCTAGAGCACCAACAATCTGAATGAACTTATACTACTATATGTTAAATGTACAACATCAGGAGTCATTCTCCATGAGACTTATTTTGCATCAAGTTTGAAACTTATGTTGTATTAAGTTCAACAACCTCTTCATGAGACTTGTGTTGTATCAAGTCCAGAACTTATGTTGTATTAAGTTAATCAACTTATGTGGTATTAAGTTAAGAGATTGTGTTGTATCAAGATAGGATGTTGAGGGTATGAGAGATGCATGTACTATGATATTATGTTGTATTAAGATTGGGATCTTATGTTGTATTAAGATCTGGACCTTGTGTTGTATCAATTCATGAGTATCTACTATGTGATGTATGGCTAATCATGGTCTCCAGGTGTTATAAGTCTCCTTTAGGGATTAGCTACCCCTAGAGTGATTTACTTAAGCATATGAATATATGACCCGAGGTAATACATATGATCATTATAGGTTAGGAAAAAATTCTTCTGAGTATGATATGATAAAGATGATTAATTAATTAAACACTCGTGGACCATGCATAATTAATTAATGATAAATGAGATGAGCATGGATATAGAGTAAATATTCAAATTGCCTATGTCTAACCTCCTATGAAATCGAATTTCAAAGACATCAGTTAAGTCTAAGTTGTGGAAAACAAGTTTAAGCTAATTAAGGAATCTACTTCTTTATTTATGCAAAGCGTTTGTTGAGGATGGAACTAATGGTGAAGCACTAAATAAATTCAGTTAAACTCATAACCAATGGTCAAAAAATTAGTTAATCAGTTCACATTTAGTTATGATTAGTTACATTCAGTTATGTTCAATTATAGTCAGTTCCATTCATTTCAGATTAGTTACATTCCGTTTTGTTCAATTACATTCAATTCAATTCAATTCAAATTAAATACATTCAATTATGTTCAATTTCGTTTAGTTACATTCAGTTTTGATTCATCTCAATTCAGTCACATTCAGCTCCATTCAGTTTAGTTCAGTTCAATCAGTTAACACTTAGTCAGAGCAATTAAAACTAATGAATTAATGGAGTGTGCATATCTTTAGTGTGGGAGGTAATTACAAGGTGAAAACTTGGCACCAAGTCAAGGAAGGAACAAAATTTTAGTGTTTTCATAGTTACTAAAGGAATGCAACCATTCACTACCTCTCATTGTATGATTGAATAAGCTTGTTATTAAAGTGATATGCACTTGGCAGGGCTGAGACAGTATTCTGACTGATCTCTATTCTCTAGTGTTGCTAAGAAATCTCTTATAAAGCAATCTGCAAGTGTTGTAAAATTATTCTCTACATTTATCTATCATACTCAAAGGATTGTTTGTTGGGTTTTTCATCCTCCGGATTTGGATGGTTTTCCCAGGGTACATCATGTGTCTTATGGATTGAATAATTTGTGTGCTTTATTTGTGCATGATATCTACATGCACTGTAGTTTCTTATCAAAAGTTTTAAAGTTCTATCATATCCATTATTGGTCAAACGTTAGCATGGTATCATAGAAAGGGCATGCAAGAGTTTAGTTTTTCCCACACAAACTAAATCCTATGTGATCTTGAGGAGTTGATAAAAATATTGGAGCCATGGCATCGATCTCCATCCAACTGGAAGACAAACTTGAAGGTACTTCCAAATTCAAAACATGGAATTAAAGGGTGTAAAGAATTCTTTAGGAGCATAACCTAGATGCTCGCGTGAACTCGGTTAGTGAGGAGTATTTATCCAATGCAAGACAAATTCAAGAGAAATTCAATATGCACAATTTCTGTCACTTTTTAGGAGACAAATTTCATGGATCATTTATGATCAATCTGCAAGGAATCAGAAAAAACCATTTAAAACCCACTCCCCAATGGGATGATTTAGCTTGACTTTAAGCAGATTTCAAAAATTCACAACTATTTGAGAGATACGATCAGAGTCTTTGAATATGTAATCCTCTGAATTTGTGTTATGGTCGTTTTCCCAAAGTGGACGAATTGATGGAACAACCCTGGGATCTATGGTTTGGATATTAGAATTATTCAATGGATCTTGTGTATAATGAGAGACTCGTAGAGTTGAGAACTCATCCGAAGAAGAGGATGATCATTGGAAAAAAATTTACTTGAAGAAGAGAATTCGCTCTAGGTTGCATGAGATCCTGTTTCTCCATGCAGAGACTCACTACCTCTTGAATGTACTCAAATTTGCAAAGATATCAAGACCAAGGGACTCTAGTAATCTCCGTAAGGAAGCAAAGATCAAGACAGGAGCACACAAAACAATAAAAGATAAGTACTTGAATTTTTTATATGATTTTTAGATCTATATTTTTTTGAGTGTTTTCATTATAGTTATATAGAGATTCATATTCCTGGGATTAGGAATTGTGAGCATATATATTGAGTGTCTTTCCTTTATTGGAAAATAAAAAAATTCACAAGAAGATGAATATAAAGCATTCATGATTGTTTCATAAGATATTTTTATAGAGCTGCACGATTGTTTCATAAGATATGAATATGGAGCTGCATGATTGTTTCATAAGATATGAATATAAAGCATGCATGATTGTTTCATAAGAGTTGCATGATTGATTCATGAGATATGAATGTTGGAATGCATGATTGTTCATAAAGATATAAATATAGAGTTGCATGATTATTCATGAGATATGGATGTTGGGCTGCATGATTGTTCATAAAGATATGAATATAGAGCTGCATGATTATTCAAGAGATATGAATGTTGGGATGCATGATTACTTGATTATCATATGATTTTATAAATTTTTTTTTTTCATTACAATCTGTATTCTCAGGATTCTGAATGATGTTATGGTATAAACATGATTAAAATCATATGTTTCAATCTTTCTAGTTTATTGGTAAATAGAAAAAATCATGTTAAGAAGAATAAGGGTTTGCATAAATCTTCATGAGATCTAAATATAAGACTGATATAGAACTACAAAACATTACATGAAATGTGAATGAGGTTATGTCGAAACATTGATTTTATGTGTGCATAACTATATGAACCACTGCAAATACATTGAAGTATTCGTGTAATTAAAACTCATGAAATATGGTTATACTGAAACATTGGTTAAAATGTTTTTTCATGTCAGTGTGTGTTGTTTGTTATTTTATTGAAATTATTGGATTATGCAAGGTTGTTAATAACTTGATTGAATTTAGCTTGTAGGAAAAATATATATGCCCTGACATACAAGAAAAATGACATGTAATGAATGAAGGGAAATTCCGATGGATGATTTAAAAGAGTGAGGGATGTTGTGAAGCAAGAAGCTTCTAGTAGCAGACCGGGAGGTTCCTATGTATTAGAAAGAAGTCAGAATAGCGTCCCTAATCCTATTCTGAGAGATGTAAATACACTTGAAGATAATTAAATTATATTATTTACATTCATGTATCAAGAAGAGGTTCAGACATAGTTGAGTATGAGTTTCTGTGATGGAGGATCCAGATTATGATTCTCGCATCCTGATGGTGAGAGGGAGTAACCAGATTTGCCAACTCCTAAAGAACTAGTAAAACTGGTTGATGCATATTCTATTAAGAGGAGACTTGCATGATGCTCATATTCAGAAGGAAGCTAATAATTATATTCAAGAATCTTGTTATCATTCTTATGATTATTGGTGTGGCATGTTAGGATTATTAATCCTCCCTTGGTAAAATGTCTATTAGATTAATTTATCCTAACTTAGGAACCTTAATTAATTATTTGGGTCCACTAGTACCATTGGGTCCACTTGTCCTAATAGGGCCACATGTACCAGTTACTAGAGTGTGGAGAACATTGCTAGAGGTTAGCTGCCACTTACTACATGTGCATGCATCAGTTTGGGTGCCTCCTAGACCAATACCTACATTTTAGGATCCACCGGGA
The DNA here is from genome assembly GCA_001517045.1 of Pseudotsuga menziesii. Taxonomy (NCBI): domain Eukaryota; kingdom Viridiplantae; phylum Streptophyta; class Pinopsida; order Pinales; family Pinaceae; genus Pseudotsuga; species Pseudotsuga menziesii. The sequence goes on along the minus strand of LPNX010297193.1, from coordinate 323,685 downwards.
GTCCTGACACCAACCTCCTTCAGTTAGTTGGAGTTGGAACTAGTTAGTCTTAGTTTTCCTCCACTTACTTTCAGTTAGTTCACAATCAATTAGCTAGCGCTAGCTATGCATGGCTAATGCATGGCTGCATGTGGAGTAAGTGCCTTTTCCCACCTACCACACTCAGTTGCACTGAGTTAACTAGATGTCAGTGATTGATTGAGTTGGTTGGACATCTGGGAGTTGATCTATTGGACTCTAATATTGATTAAGACACCATGAATTAGATGGTCAGTTAGATCTAGTGGATAGATTTGAATTTCTACCTAATGCATTCGAATTATTTTCCTATGTAAACTATTATAACACCGAATTTTATTAATGTGAATGATACTATAAATTCTTAAGCAATACTCATATGTTTCCTGTGTGGTTTGTTTTTTTTAGTTTGTATCTTCATTATCCATTTAGTTTAATCATAATTCTGAACTATCTGCTTGAATATCTAAATGGCATTGAAATTATAATATGGCGGTCACCAGACAAATATTTTCCCTAGTTAAGAAAAATGTGTAGTAAAAGAGCTCGAAGAGTTTCATAATGATGGACTATAAATCCATGTCCACACATATTAAGATAAATATTAAAGTTTATAATTTTCAAATCATATTTGGAAGATCTCAAAAGTCAGTTGAGATGTATTTGGTTAGTCACAGGTCCCAAGATCTATTATATGCATTGCAGTCTGTACATAGACATGTACAAATCATGTGCTGTAGTACCTACTACAAGTATATATTGAATCAGATATGTCTTGGTTATTGAAATAAAGTTTTAAAGATATATAAAATATGACTAGTATAATGATCGAGGAAAGATCACATGTGTTGCTCTAATAGAGCATGTTGAAAAGCAGTAAAGCTTTATGAGGTTTATAGTAAGTTATATTTGAGACATCATACATATACACATATGATAACTATTGTCAATATTCAGTTATATCTGAGAAATGGTACATATCCACATATGAGCAAGATTGTCAACATTCTTACTAAGCCTCTATATGGGACAATCTTGGTATAGTATAGAAAAACTCCTCAAGTTAAAGAGGGAGTATCGATGTGTCTTTATAGGTAGCAACAGATAAAGTCCCCACCAGTTAGTCATGGTACATCACTCAGGAATTCAGTGGTTTTGATACCTTGTGGAGAGAATCCACATGAGTAGAGACATGGGAAAAGTCTAAGAGACTATTCATAGTCAAGAAGAGTTATAGTTTGGACTATTAGAGAATAGTTAAACCTCTCAAAGAGGTAGTTGGGGTGTTGTAGTATAAAGAGAAGAATCACTGAGAAAGTGATCAGGAATTGAAGAAGACCATAGAGAATGACAAGCTCACAGACAAATTCTCCATATAGAAGAAGATTCAGAAGTCAACAGATGTTCAAAAGTGAAAGAAAATATGAGACTTTCTTTCTGCATGATATTACACATTTATTGTATAATGTTGTATATGATGGATTTAAAATCCATGGTTTCTAGTTTAAATAAACTATATTCTATATTGGATCCAGATGATGCTACTATGTGTAAGTATTTGGTCGGTATTTGAGAAGACCTTTTTATTTTATGCTTATTACTATGCATATGTTTGAGTACCTTTGAGGTACATTAGAATAGACTATTTATTGGATTTTGATACATGGCAGACCTATTATATGATTGTGTTATCCTGCTAATGTTTTAGCCTGATATAAGCGATGTAAATTGTAGCTAGTACTACAAAATCTAAGTGTATTGTGTCTAGTACTACAAAATCTAAATGTAAATTGCAGATAGTACTACAAAATATAAGTGTATTGCAGCTAGTACTACAGAAGAAAGATGTATGTTAGAGAGTACTACATAAGAAAAATGTGTTTTGCGGATATTACTACATGCCGAGGAGTAATGTAGCTTGGGAAAATACCTACTAGGGTGAAATACTTGGGCCTACAATTATTAGGTTTTAATAGTCAAGATTTTTGAAAAACCCTATGTGTGTTATGATAAAACACATTGAGATGAAGTTTTACTTCATTGAAGTCATGGTCATGCAAAATGAATTCCGATACATATCTACTAATGAGCTTGGTATGGCAGGAAATTCCTGCTAAAGAAGAGAATGTCTACCTCGTTGAGAGGGAGTGTTAAATGTACAACATCAAGAGTCATTCTCCATGAGACTTGTTTTGTATCAAGTCCAGAACTTATGTTGTATTAAGTTCAGGAACCTCTTCATGAGATTTGTCGTATAGCAAGTTTGTAACTTATGTTGAATAAAGATAGGATGTTGAGGGCATGAGAGATGTATGTACTATGATAGTATGTTGTACTAATATCAGGATCTTATGTTGTATTAAGATCAAGACCTTATTTTGTATCAAGTTCAGAGACTTATGTTTTATCAAGTTTGAACTTATGTTGTATTAAGTTCAAGAATCTTGTGTTGTATTAATATTGGTATTGTATCAATACAATAGGACTTGTGTTGTATAAATTCATGAGTAGATACTATGTGATGTATGGATAGTCATGGTCTCTAGGTGATATAAGTATCCTTTAGGGATTGGCTACCCCTAGAGTGATAAAATTTAGCAGATGACTATATGACCCAGGGTAATACATATGATCATAGGTTGGGAAACAATTATTCTGAGTATGGTATGATAAAGATGATTGATTAATTAAACACTCATGGACCATGCAGAATTAATTAATGATAAATGAGATGAGCATAGAGATAGAGTTAAGATTCAAATTGCCTATGTCATACCTCATATGAACTCAAATTGCAAAGAAATAAATTAAGTCTAAGTTGTGGAAAACAAGTTTTATTTAATTAAGGAATATACTCCTTGATTTATGCAAAGTTTTTGTTGAGGATGACGCTAATGGTGAAGCACTAAATACATTCAATTAAAGTCCTAAATAATGTTCAAGAAATTAGTTAATCAGTTCACATTCAATTTCGATCAGTTACATTCAGTTATGTTCAATTACATTTAGTTAATTCAATTCATATCAGTTACATTCATCTTTTTTTAGTTCAGACCGGTTACATTCACTTCTGATTCAGTTTAGTTTAGTTTAGTTCAATCAATTAACACTCAATCATAGGTAGTTAACAACAATGACTTAATGGATGGCGCATATCTTCTGTGTGGGTAATTACGAGGTGACAACTTGGCACCAAATCAAGGAATGTGCAAAAGGTTAATGTGTTCATAGTGCCTAAAGAAATGTAACAATTCACTACCTCTCATTGTATGACTGAATAAGCTTATTATTAAAGTGTTATGCACTTAACAAGTCTGATATAGTATTCCAAATGATCTCTATTCTCTAGTGCTTCTTAGATATCTCTTATCAATAAATCTACAAGTGTTGTAAAATCATTCTTTGCATTTATCTATCTTTTGCAGCTGCAACCGTTCTCCCCAAATTTCTTAAATTTTGGGCCCCTCCTCATGATTTAGCGTTGCTTGTAATCATTGGATCCTTGAACTTTTTGGTCAGATTTTAATTTTGAATGATTTTACAGATTGATTTTTAGCCTGTTCCAGAGGTTTCCTGTGTTTGAATTTTGTTATTGGTTGCAAATTTGAGCTGGTTTGCTAGCAAATCATAAACCAGATCTTTGTTCTTCAAGGCCGTTGTTTCGGAAGTATAGCGGGTTTTAACCGGTGCTGATTTTCTAACAGTTTTTAAACACTTAATATTTTTTCGGGCGTCATACTATGTTTGATCGGCGAATGTTGTCCTTTTCTCATTCGTCGTTGCGGCTCCCAAAGCGTCTTTACGCCCAAAGTGCAAAGTGATCCGATTGCCGATGTGTATTAGTCTTTTAATCGCGTACCCGTAGCTTTTTCTCTTCTGTCGTTGCAGCTGGGAAAGTCATTTGGCTTCCGATGTAATACCTTCTGACTTCCGATTGAGAGTTTTCCCGCCCGTGTTTTGGATGTCTCTAGTCCTTGTCTCTTCCGCTGTTGCGGCTGGGAAAGTCATTTGGCTTCCAATGTGGTTACCCTTCCAATTTCCGATTATGATTTTTCCCGCCCTTCGGTCGCTTGTTCGTGACCTCGTTCTCTTCCACCGTTGTGGCTGGGGTGAGATTTTTAGCTTCCGATGCCAGCGCTCTGAGCGTCCGGTGAGTCCTCATTTCCTATCGTTGGTGGTTTTGTGCAAATCCGTGGATAAACAAAATAGTGGTGTAGGCGTTTGATAAAATTCTAATAATGGTGGTGCACCTGGCCATTTATTTTGGGTTGGCCATTTCAGTTTGTATAATTTGTTGCTTTGTTTTATAACACAGTTCCAATTAATGATACACTTTTTTGAATCGCAGGTGGACTCAAAATACGTTTTTCAGACTACCGCGACGTGAAGGCATAACGGGCCGTTTGGTGGAGGTAGAGCCGAAAACAGCAGGATCACAAGAAGAACAAATGAAGGAAAAGACAAAATGAATGGGGACAAAGGAGAAACTATGAAAGGTCCGGCAGTTACCCAGCCAATCATGAGCATGCGGAATATGAAGCATTGGGGAACTGAAAGGTCATACGTTTGGGGGGCAGCCCAAGCGGTCTGTTGTTGTAGTTTAAATATTTCAAAGTAGAACTTAGAAGGGGCTTTTTCCCTAGCAAACTTGTAAACCTTTTGCTTGTAAGAGGAACTATTTCGTTTTACAAACCAGAAAGTGAAAATTTTACCTGTTGGAGAAAGTGCTATGTGGAATGGATCAATGCGTTTAAATGAGCAATGTTGAATGTGAACTATTTTGTTTTCAGTTGTTTCTCATTAGCTGTAAGAGTGTTCTAATTTCTTGAACCTATGTTCTTGTCTAAAGATTCTTCGGTATTTTTATGGTGTTCTTCCACTATGAGTAATGGGATGTTTTAATTGTTGATGAGCTATCTTGTCATGTATACTTTTTCTTCTGTTTATATGTTTGGTTATAAGAACATCTACCTGTGATTTACCATAACACCTGAACAGTATTGCATTACTCATGAATTAATCCAACTCTCTAGAGATAGTTTAGTTAGTTTTATTTTATTAATGTTTGTATGATTTAGATGCTTGCGAGCCTAAGACGAGAGGTAAGAACCTGCGCATCACGTTGTGACTACTCCCTGCATACTGATCACCCTGCATTTAGTTAGGCACGTGCATCTCATACATTAAGTCAAAAAATACAAAAATATACACGGTGGACCGGGCCGCAACCGGTAAAACCTTCTATTTTTTGTTACTTGACCTACGGTAGCCGGACCGCAAACCGGATGGATTCCCTACACCAAACAGTCACGTGCTAGTTGGGAACATTGACTAGGGAGAATCCCTTAGTGTACGATTTTACAAGCCTCAACATTTTTGGTGCTAGAAGGAGGGCCGCCAGTGCATGGCTAGCCGAGGAAACCCGTTTTCCCGAGATTATTCCACTGGTAACAGTTCTGAAAGCAGTGGGATTCATAATCCAATTCCGGAAGAAACGAGTAGAGAAAATCTATATTATGTTGGCAACGAAGTGGTTAATGATCTAAGAAGACACACCAGTGCATATGTGAAGAAGATTGGAGGATTTCCAATCATCCCTGAATTTCCCAGAAGAGAGTATAAAAGAAAAGATTGTCCTATAGTAGATGACTCAGTACTGGTTGGGGACTGGGAAGAACTTATAGAAATAGCCTTACAAGAAGTTGTGCTACCCTTGAATCAAGAAGGCCCTGATACCCCTCACAGTTCTCCTGTTCACACTCCCATTGGCTCACCTCCTCACTCTCCACCCAGACTCATGGCATGAGTAAATGCTAATCCACCACCTAACCCACCAAACCCACCACCTGCTTGGAAAGCCAAATCACCGTTAAACCTGACACCTCCATTACATGATCTACCTCAAGCCTTTGACAAGATGTTTCCCAAGTTCGATCCAAGTGAGAGGATATTAGTAGATGACCACCTACAAAGTTTTTACTTGGAAATTGAAGGATTAAGGGCCAGGGAATATGAAGATGTAGTCTACAGACTGTTCCTGCATACCCTTAAAGGAGCTGCAACATCATGGTACTTCGGGCTACCTGCAAATTCTATCCCTGATTTGGATACCTTTGAAAGGATCTTTAGAAGTAAATATACAACTCAGAAGACTCATGCAGCTCTGATGATGGGACTATGTGCTTTGAAGAAAGAAAGAAAGGAAAAGGTGTACAGTTTCACGCAAAGGTTTGTGGCATATCTCAAGAATTTTTCTGAAATAGATAAACCTTCGGACAAGGTATTGATTGAATATTATACTTCAGAGTTAGGCCCTGAGTTAGCCATGTTTTCCAAAATAAGGGCCAAGCCTACTTTGGCAGAAACCTATGCAGAGGCAGAAGTAGTGGAGGCTGAAAGAGAAAGTATTGAAGATTATCCAAAACAGTCAGGTGCGGGAAGGAAAGCCTTATTGTTTACTAAGCCAAGGAGGAGAAATCGTCCGATCTAGAAAATATGGCAAAAATAATGCAGAAGCTTTCCAACAAAATCATAGACTTGGAGAAAGAGAAGGAAACACAAAAGTTATATAGGCCCTATTATAAGAAAAGAGAAGATAACAATCAGTCTCAACCTCCTCCTCATAATACTGCATCTATGAATATGATAGAAGTAGGAATGGAAAATTTTTGCACATTCCACCAACAACCACACTCTGAAAGAAATTGTCCTCAATGGATAAACTCAATGACGTTGGTTATGAATCAGCTGTTGGATTCTAAGTTAACGGAAGATGGGGATGAAGAAAGAAAAGAGAATACTACTTCAACGAAAGAAAAAGAAGAGAAAACCATGGTTTTGTGGGATTCTATTTCTTTATTTGATGCTGAAGAGGAAAAGAATCAGGGGTACAAGGACGTCATGGAAACCAACATAGAAACAAGAAGCCAAGGGCCAATTAAAGAAAACAGTCTCATTCTCCCAAAGATCAAAAGGCTGCAAAGAAATGTAAAGAAATTTCAAAATCATTTCGCGGCTGATAAGATTCATGAATTCACAATTACCAGCCAAGATCCTAGGCATATTGATACGTTTTCCAAGCCAAATGAAGAAAAGATGAATGCTGATAAACCTCATCCCAGTGAACAGTAGATGGATTATGACATCGTGGAAGATTTAAAGAAGGTAAAAGCGAATGTTCCACTATTTGAAATGTGTAAAGTGCCACAGCAAAAAGAAATACTATTGAAAGCACTTGAAGCATCAGATGAGAAGCTTCCCACGGTCAATCAACCTCAGGAAGAAGAAGAAATCAAAGAAACCAGCATTGGAGGTAATTCTAAGAGCAAACAACCACCTTTCCTCCTCACATTTGAAATTTTCAATCATAACGTGCACAATTGTCTGGTAGACTCAGGGGCATCGGTTAATGTCATGCCAATATCTGTCTATAAAAAGATAAATGGGTAGCCTAAGCCATCCACGTGGAGGGTTGTTCAGTTGGATAGGACGGATATGAAGGTGATTGGTGAGATTTAAGACGTCCTAGTCCATATGGCATCCAATGATAAAGTGTGACAAGTCATTAATATTGTGGTGGCTGATATACCAGACGCTTACGGTCTTGTCCTAAGTAGAGATTGGTTGGCCAAGCTTAATGGATATTTTTCCTCGGACTGGTTGCATCTGTGGCTGCCATACAAAGGAAGTCTGAACTAGATTAAGATTTTAAGAGAGCCTCACATGAAATACAACGTTACTCAATTGGATGAGAAGAATGAACCAGTGGATTCTGTATTGGGAAATTATTTTATTGAGTTAGAACCAGGAAATTACCAAGCAGAAGAAGCCAGCAACACATCTAACACTCAGCCTCATCTCCTTCGATTCTCACAAGCTGGTGAGATTGATTGTAACATAGTAAGCTTAGCAATAGGAGTAGATTCGTTTTCGGTAGTTAGTGATTTTTGGACTTTGTTTTTTGATGGCTCTAAGACATTAGAAGGGTCAGGGGCCGGCTTTGTCCTGATCGACCCCCAAAAGAACAAACATTTTCTCTCATGTAGATTAGAGTTTGAGTGTACTAATAATACGGCTGAGTACGAAGCGCTGGTGTAGGGTTTAAGGAAAGCGATTGAATTAAAGGTAAGTAATCTAAAGGTTTTTAGAGATTCTGAAATTATTGTGAAACAAATCAGGAATCAAAAACATTGTGTTTCTCCTCACTTAAAGGCTTACAAAAATGAGGTATGGGACCTACTTAAATGTTTTAATGCATTCAATATTATTTCAATTCTAAGGATGAAAAATGCCGCAACTGACCTGTTGGCCACATCAGCTGCTAGATTGGTACCCACTAATAATCGATGCTCTGTTGAATTACTTTTCAAGCCCTCAGTACCTGATATGATTACCAACCTGCGAGTGTTCGATGATGATCAGCAAATCATCGAATGTTTAACAAATGACGAGGTATTTAAAGGAGTGATTATAGACGATGAAGAACATCAGGCTGAGCTGAAGTACGATAATTTCATCCCTAATGGGGTCAGAACATTAGAAAGAATGTTCGATTTAAATGAAAAGTTCAGAAGACCAGCCAACGTGAAGACTCACAGCTCATCTTTACAGTTCGAGCTGATAAATTTAGGGACCAAGACGAATCCTAAATTTGTGAATCTCGGCAAATGTTGCTCACCAGCAGAAAGGGACAAGTTCGTCAGTCTGTTTAAACAATATAAAGATGTTTTCGCATGGACATATGAATATTTGAAAACATACGACACTAGCATCATCAAGCATGTCATCCCCATCAAAGCTGGCGTCAAGCCATATCAGCAACCTTTGAGAAAAATGCATCCAAAATTGGAACCGCTGATTCAGAGTGAAGTGAAGAAATTATTGGATGCTAGAATCATTTTTAAGGCCAGACACTCTAAGTGGGTATCAAATCTGGTGCCAGTAAGAAAAAAATCTGGAGAAATCAGACTCTACGTGGATTTCAGAAATTTAAACCGTGCCTCAGACAAAGATAACTATCCTGTTCCACCCATGGAGCAGCTGCTACAAATGGTTTCAGGTTCTGAACTATTTTCATTATTAGACGGTTTCTCCAGCTACAATCAAGTATTAGTAGCCAAAGAAGACAGATTGAAGACAACATTTAGGACCAAATGGGGAACCTTTGCCTACAGAAGGATGCCCTTTGGGCTTATAAATGCTGGAGCCACGTTTCAGAGGGCTATGGACATTGCTTTCTGCAGATTGATTGGCTGTAGTGCTATAGTGTACCTTGATGACATTATGATATTCTCAAAAAGGAAAGAAGAGCACGCATTCCATTTAAGGCAGATTTTTGAACGCTGTCGAAAATATGGAATCTCACTCAATCCTAAGAAGTGTGTGTTCGCTGTCACGGAGGGTAAGTTGCTGGGTCACATAGTTTCGAAGAAAGGAATCTCTATAGATCCAGAAATAATTAAGGCTATTGAACAAATCCCCTTGCCCCATAATAAAAAGGGGATGCAATCATTTTTGGGCACGATAAACTTCGTGTGAAGATTTGTGCCTGATTTCGCTCAGATTGTCAAGCCGCTGCAACAGATGGTAAAGCAAAATGCACAATTCAAGTGGACTGAAATTGAGAAGAGCGCATTCAGCAAAATCAAAACTGCTGTTGCACACGTACCCTCCTTGAAAAGCCTAGATTTTGACAAAGATTTTATCTTGTATACCTTTGCATCCGATGATTCACTAGTAGCTGTGCTCACCCAAAAGGAAGATGGGGGGGATGAATTCCCAATAGCCTTTATGAGTACTGGTCTACTGGGGGCCGAATTGAATTACCCAGCTGTTGACAAACAAGCTTACGTAGTATTCAAAGCAGTAAAGCAATTCAGGCCTTATATTTTAAAAAATAGAACCAAGGTGGTCGTCCCCTACCCAGCTGTAAGGTCTCTTATTATACAAAAGGAGTTAGGAGAAAGAAGAGGCAACTGGGTAACAGCTCTTCAAGAATACGACCTTGAATTAAAACCAGCATCTATAGTTAAAGGACAAGGGTTGTGCAGACTGATGACTGAAAATAAAAAAAATGAAGAACACGCCTGGGAAGATGAAGCTGAATTACATGTAATGGAGGTATGTCCTTTGTTTACAGCTCCTGAGTCTTGGTATAGAGACCTTGTGCATTACCTACAGGCAGGGCTGTTGCCAGAACATTGGAATTCTAAGCAAAGAAGAGAGCTGCGTCTTAAATCAGCTTCCTATCAACTTGTTGAAGGAGTATTATTCAGAAAAAATTATGACGAGGTTCTTCTCAGATGCTTAGAAAAGGAAGATGCGAAGAAAGTTATGTCAGAATTGCATGACAGTCCTGCTGGGGGACATTATTCAGGGGATACTACAGCCCACAAAATCCTCAGAGCCGGGTACTATTGGCCTACGCTCTTCAAAGATGCACATGCACATGTCAGGAAGTGTGATATTTGCCAAAGGTGTAGTGGGAGACAACCTAAAGCAGCAGCACCCCTAAAGCATGTGATGATCATGGAACCATTAGAGCAATGGGGGTTGGATATCATTGGAGAAATAAAACTGAATTCCTCCCTCCAACACAAATACATTCTGACCGCGACCGATTATTTTACTCACTGGGTCAAAGCTATTCCGCTGCGCAAGATAAATGAAGACGAGGTCATCAATTTCCTGCAGGATCACATCATGACCAGGTTTGGAGTTCCAGTTTCGTTAGTTTTTGATAATGCGAAGTACTTTTCATCAATTAAATTAACTTCTTTTGCTCATGATAAAGGGATAAAATTTCATTATTCTGCTAATTACTATCCACAAGGAAATGGCCTAGCTGAATCCTCTAACAAAAATCTGATTAGAATTTTAAAGAAGACTGTAATAGAAAACCAGAGGAGTTGGCACTCAACACTACCAAATGCCTTGTGGGCCGATAGAGTCACCCCCAATTCTGTGATAGGAGTGTCACCGTATACCCTTGTGTATGGTAAAGAAGCCATTCTTCCCCCCAACATCATGCTGCCCTCTTCCATAATAGCTCAAGAGTCCAGAGGGTCGGAGAATGAATTTTTGCAGATGAGGATATGCAATCTTCTGAAAGCAGAAGAGGCTAGATCTAAAGCCAGGGAACGCTTTAAGCAACAGCATGAGTTAGTAAAGAGATGGTTCGACAAACATAAAGCTGGAACAAAAGACTTTGAAGTGGGAGACTTAGTCCTCAAATGGGATCACCCCCATGATGAGAAAGGAAAGCATACTAAATTCCAGCAGTTGTGGGTAGGCCCTTTTCAAAGTGCGGCAAAGCTTGGCCCTTCTACTTATAAGTTGCAAGATCTACAGGGGTGGGAAGAGAACTTACCAGTAAATGGTTTGGTTCTCAAGCCTTATTTTTCCTGAGTTGCTTTGAGTTCTTCTGTCTTGTATATAAATAATATGTTTGGCTGTCTTTTGAGTCATGTTTTTCAATTGTTCTAGTTTGATGTTTTCTTGATTCCAAGAAAGGGAATGAACCCGCGATTGCATGGAGAACATCAAAAATGTTTGAGAATGATAAACATTTTTGGGTCTGAGACTGTGTGTTGTTGTTTGTCTAAAATAAATTCTTCTAGTTTAGCAGTTTTCTCGAATAAGCTCGGTGTGCATTGAAGTCCTACTTAACCCCGGTGAAATAAACCGGATTCAAAGAGTCTAGAATACTATGTTGAGGCTCCATCCACGTCACACTTAAAAGGTTCTAAGGAGCGACATCAGAAGACCCATGGAAAGGAGCAAGGTGAATAGTATATTAAATATAAATGATCCCATGCCAAGAAATGAATGCCAAAAGGAAAATAAGAGTCAAAAACTCATATGAAAGCATCATACATCAAAGAAAATGCTGAATCATAAGTACTAAATTGCCGAAAGTTCCTCTTCGTCCGTGAGCTGAAACATGAAGTACACCGCTCACACAAAAGGACACTATGGGATAGAGGAGCCTGAATTAAAATTCAGAAAGAAAGGCATGCAGGAGGACTCATATGAAACGGGACAAAATTCAAAAAACACAAAATGCTAAAGTGGCATGGGAATGAGGAACAAACGAATATTTTTGTTTACCATATGCTACAATCCTGTGGTGTCCAAGCTATCAGATATCTGAAGACAAAAGTAATAATGAAACTCATCCTCTGGCCTCAACAAAGTTATCTGGACTTGAAAATCTTGGTTTCCACTCTCCCAAATTGGACTATCATCAATGATTAAAGGTACACACATCCGTCATTTGAGAAATCCAGATAGCTGAAAGAATTTAACAGATGCATTTGTTGTTAATCAGTCTGTCACTCAAAGATTAATCACCCAGAGATCTAGGTTCACCAGGTAATCTCCAATTGTTGCAGCTGCAACCGTTCTCCCCAAGTTTCTTAAATTTTGGGCCCCTCCTCATGATTTAGCGTTGCTTGTAATCATTGGATCCTTGAAATTTTTGGTTGGATTTTAATTTCGAATGATTTTACAGATTGATTTTCAGCCTGTTCCAGACGTTGCCTGTGTTTGAATTTTGTGATTGGTCGCAAATTTGAGCTGGTTTGCTAGCAAATCATAAATCAGATCTTTGTTCTTCAAGGCAGCTGTTTTGGAAGTAAAGCGGGTTTTAACCGGTGCTAATTTTCTAACAGTTTTTAAACACTTAATATTTTTTCGGGCGTCATACTATGTTTGATCGGTGACTGTTGTTCTTTTCTCGTCCGCTGTTACGGCTCCCAAAGAGTCTTTACGCCCGAAGTGCAAAGCGCTTCGACTGCCGATGTGTATTAGTCTTTTAATCGTGTACCCGTAGATTTTTCTCTTCCGCCGTTGCGGCTGGTAAAGTCATTTGGCTTCCGATGTAATACCTTTCGAATTTCGATTGAGAGTTTTCCCGCCCGCATTTCGGATGTCTCTAGTCCTTGTCTCTTCCACTGTTGTGGCTGGGAAAGTCATTTGGCTTCCGATGTGGTTACCCTTCCGATTTCCAATTGTGATTTTTCCCGCCCTTCGGTCGCTTGTTCGTGACCTCGTTCTCTTCCGCCGTTGTGGCTGGGGTGAGATTTTTAGCTTTCGATGCCAGCGCTCTGAGCGTCCGATGAGTCCTCATTTCCTGTCATTGGTGGTTTTGTGCAAACCCGTGGATAAACAAAATAGTGGTGTAGGCATTTGATAAAATTCTAATAATGGTGGTGCACCTGGCCATTTCTTTTGGGTTGGCCGTTTCAGTTGGTATAATTTGCTGCTTTGTTTTATAACGCAGTCCCAATTAATGATACACTTTGTTGAATCACAGGTGGACTCAAAAGACGTTTTCAGACTACCGCGGCACGAAGGCATAATGGGCCATTTGGTGGAGGTAGAGCCGAAAACAGCAGGATCACAAGAAGAACAAATAAAGGAAAATACAAAATGAATGGGGACAAAGGAGCAGCTCTGAAAGGTCCGGCAGTTACCCAGCCAATCATGAGCATGCGGAATATGAAGCGTTGGGGAACTGAAAGGTCATACGTTTGGGGGGCAGCCCAAGCGGTCTGCTGTTGTAGTTTAAATATTTCAAAGTAGAACTTAGAAGGGGATTTTTCCCTGGAAAACTTGTAAACCTTTTGCTTGTAAGAGGAACTATTTCGTTTTACAAACCAGAAAGTGAAAATTTTACCTGTTGGAGAAAGTGCTATGTGGAATGGATCAATGCGTTTAAATGAACAATGTTGAATGTGAACTATTTTGTTTTCAGTTGTTTCTCATTAGCTGTAAGAGTGTTCTAATTTCTTGAACCTATGTTCTTGTCTGAAGATTCTTCGGTATTTTTATGGTGTTCTTCCACTATGAGTAATGGGATGTTTTAATTGTTGATGAGCTATCTTGTCATGTATACTTTTTCTTATGTTTATATGTTTGGTTATAATAACATCTACCTGTGATTTACCATAACACCTGAACAGTATTGCATTACTCATGAATTAATCCAACTCTCTAGAGATAGTTTAGTTAGTTTTATTTTATTACTGTTTGTATGATTTAGATGCTTGTGAGCCTAAGACGAGAGGTAAGAACCTGCGCATCACGTTGTGACTACTCCCTGCATATTGATCACCCTGCATTTAGTTAGGCACATGCATCTCATACATTAAGTCAAAAATTACAAAAATATACACGGTGGACCAGGCCGCAACCGGTAAAACCTTCTGTTTTTTGTTACTTGACCTACGGTAGCCGGACCGCAAACCGGATGGATTCCCTACACCAAACAGTCACGGGCTAGTTGGGAACGTTGACTGGGGAGAATCCCTTACTATTGTTGCCTGCGATTTTCTAGGCCTTAACACTATCATACTCAAAGGATTGTTTTCTAGGTTTTTCATTCTTCGGATTTGGAGGTTTTTCCAAAGGTACATCATGTGTCTTATGGATTGAATAATTTGTGTGCTAGAATTGTTTATGATATATACATGCACTGGATTTGTTTATCAAAATTTTTAAATTTCAAGAATCTCCATTATTTCTCAAACATTGACACTATCTTAGATATAAAAGACATTGAAGGACATTACTTTATAAACAATAGATCTTTTGGGTTTTAAACTATTTTCAAAGGTTGATCTAATTTCTTGCAAAATATCATGCATCCTTAAGAAAATTACCGATTTTATGAAGAATTCATTCTCATAGGGATGTGATGTGGATGTAGTTAATGAAAAAGTCATGCACATGGGAATTTTGCATGGAATTAATGGAAAAGTTAGGTTGGGGTGATGAAATTCACACATACAATGCCAATAAATAGTCGATGATTGCTAATGACAATAACAACTCAATTACTAATGGCAACAACAAACCACATTTACAAATGTAAGTAATATAAATGTAGCTAATAGTAAGAGAAGTGATGTATAATTATAATTACACCCATGACAAAATATGTGTACAAAATTAAACATAAATGAACAAAATTACAGTGTTAACCATTTATCTATCTTTAGAAAAGTTTATAGAAACAATGCAACACATTTTCCCTGGCCATGGTTTTTATAAACATAGTAATTACTTTTATATATTCATGTTTTGTCCAATGGATACCATTTATATATAGAGATTTCACAATGTTTGTTTTTACACCCAGAAAAGCACGATTTAGCACGTTGTATTTAAACAAAATATATAATCTAGATTTTTTAAAATTATAGCAAAATATATTATCTAGTTTTCAATAAATAAAGTTTAGAGATTCCACAATGTTTCCTTTTGCTCCTAAAAAATGTACAATTTGACATGATGTGTTTTTGAAAAATATATAATATATATTTTTGATAAGTTTGTTTCCATTTCCCCACCTAGTACTTGCTTTATGTTGTTTATGTTTTAAGCTTTTGTACACTTTGGATTGAATTTCTTGATCTTGTTTCCTTTTTAAGATTTTGTACACTTTGAATTGAATTGGGACTCAAGAGAACCAATGATGACATGCGGGAAATCACAATCTTCTTTTAAAACGACCATTCACAACATGCTTTACTTGGGTGCTCTTGATATCTTTGGAATTTGAAACTTCTCCAGTGTATTGCTGTGTTTTTATGGCATTTCTAGTTCTCCAATTTTCTCTCCTCTTTCCATGGACATGGGAATTTTGATTGTCCTTCTTTTATTTTCATTGCTTATATTGATGCTTATGGTTTTCTTTCATTTTGTACTTTCTATTAAGAATACAAAGTCAATTTGATCCCCTATTGTCTGGTTTCAATCTCATATTATTTCCCTTTGATACAAGAATCTCAGTCCTACAGATGTCTGGTCAATGTAATATGTTTAAGCTCACTCACAACAATACCAACATATGCATAAATTAAATGTATTAACCATTCATGTGTATTTCAAACACACAACACTTACACAAAACAAGAATGTGAGAACACATCAAAATTAGACAGAGCATTCATAAAATACATACACACAAAATTACAGTCACGTATTCAAGAATAAACCTCCATATTTGGGCATGAACACTTTCTTGTTTTTTTTATATTCATCAAACTCTGTGCAAAACAACTTACACATACATAAGCTCTATCACCATTGAATCCTACACCCAAGAAAATACATTCACCTATGCTTTCTTCTTATATCAACCAACAACACTTACAATGTAATTTTTACAATACCAATATATAATACCACTTATGCCGACATACAAGTCATCTAGAGCCTTTGCTTATGGTCGGTGGGGAGAAAAACGGATTCATCAAGAAGCCTTGAATTTAATTGAGTAACTACATATTCAAATACTAGATGGAATATAAAGAATGATCTGGAACTAGGTGATATGGCTTACTATGTGTTCAACGATTTATTATTTTTAATATTTAATTTCACCTGCCAACATTCTCCCACTTGAAATCAAATGTAGGAGTTGGTTTGTTGCTCATCCAAAGTTGTGAATCAAGTTACTCCCAAGCCAACCATCCTTCTACAAAGTTATTTCTTTTCTCTTAGAAATACTTTAGTCAACATATTAGTAGGGTTCTTAGCAGTATGAATATTTTCCATATTTAAATGCCCTTCTTCTGATACTTGGAAAATCCATTGGTATCTTAGATCAATGTGCTTATTCCTTCAGTGAAATGCTGAGTTATTTTCCAATTGAATGGAGCTCTGAATGTCACAATGAAACACATACTTGTCTTGTTTTATTCCCATGTACCCTAGGAATCATTGGATCCAAAACATTTCTTTGCAAGCCTCTGTTGCAACTATGTATTCTACTTCAGTTGTGGAGAGAGCTATAATTTTTTATAGCCTAGATACCCAAGACACCGTTGCACTGCAATTGTATATAAGTAACCAGTTGTATAATTTCTACTATTCACATCTCCAACCATATTTGTAGCTGTAACACCTTCAATCACAATATTAGAATTTCCAAAACATAAACAATAATTACTAGTACCCTTAAGGTACCTTAGAATCCACTTTATTGCTTGCTAGTTTTTTTTCTTCGTATTGACGAGAAATATGCTCACTACTCCCACTGAATGTGCAATGTACAAAGGTGCACATACCATGACATACATCAAGCTTCCAACTATTGAAGAATGGAATATTTTACTCATTTCCTCCTTCTCCTTGTCATTACAAGGTCACAAATCAACACTCAATTTGAAGTGGGCTCAAGACTAGGTGTTCCCACTGGCTTGGAATCCTTCATGTTGAACCTGTTAAGCACCTTCTCTATATACTTTTCCTGTGACAACCACAACCTTTTTTTCCTCCTGTTGTGTATAATCCTCATGCCCAATGTTTGTTGTGTGTGGCCCAAATATTTCATTGCAAACTGGCTTCCCAAATCCTTCTTCAACCTGCTAATCATGCTCTTATCATGCGCAACAATTAACATGCCATCCACATATTGCAACAAAATGATAAACCTTTCTTGGTAATAATTCTTAATGTAAACCTACCATGTCCATCCTTTGATTGGGTTCGTACATCTCCCACTCCAACAATATTACGAAATTGATTGTTTACCAAATGTACTCTACCATAGTCTCCAACTTCATATGAGACAAAATTGGTTTTGAATGGGGTTACATAGTGATATTCCCTAGAGTATAAGACCCAATCAATTCTAATTCTAGAAGTATATAAACATGATTATTCTATTGAAACAATAAATAAACATCATTGTTTGACGCAACAACACTAGTCTCACTTTCATTTGTGTTGGCTGATTTTTCATTTGAGCTAGCTTCTTTTTGCTCCTTCTGTTATCTCTTCCATATCCAACACTCTCTTTTAACGTGTCACATTTTTTCCACAATGATAGCAATTAATTATGCCTCTTCTTGATTTTTATTTTCCTCTTGACTTGGAACTCCCTTTCCTAGTTCGATCAATTTTCCTTCCATGATTAGTTATTGTCAGAGGTTCTCCTCCCTAGTTTTTTGTTACCAATTTCTATCATAGGTAATTATTCATTAAGTTGCATCTAACATCATCAAACTTCAGGTTCATTGTAGGAGTTGAAGTGATCATTGAAATTATCAATTTCTCCTAGTTGTTTGGCATGGATCACATGAGTAGGATTTCTCTAATTTCATCATCCAATACAATTTTGACAAAGGCAAGATATATCGCAATGATGTTGAATTCATTTAGGTTCTCTGCCATTGAAGCACCCTCCTTCATCTTTAGGTTGTACATCTTATTCATCAAAAATACCTTGTTTGATATTGTGTTTTTCTCATACAAATCATGTAGTCTCTTCCACAATGCATTTGTTGTCTTCTCTCCAATCACATTAAAATAAACATTCTTTGCTAAATAATACCTAATTATGGAAATGGCCTTCCTATCAAGCTTGTTACACTCTTCATATTTAATTTATGAAGGTTTACTTGCTTCTCCGTCAATGGGAAAATATTGATCTTTTAAGATCAATGTATCTTCCATGTGTTCTCTCCATAGGGAAAGATTGGCCACATTCATATTCTCCATTTCAATCATGGCTCTAGTTACCATGTTGCTTCAAATGATTGTCCCCAAAAATGAAATTGTGAGACCTAACTCACACAAATGATGAAACGGGCCCAGGGTTGGTAGATAACAGGTTCTTTTCTTATTTATTACAACTATTGAAGGTTCCCACTTCCAAATTCTAGCCTCCACAGACTCTCAAAGGCTTGCAAGAAGAGAAAATGCATACTATACAACTTCTAATGGGCAGCTTCTTCTACAGCAGGAGATAGATCCAATGTTGGATTTGATACCAAATGTTGAGAAACAAAGTCAATTTGATCCCCTAGTTTCAATCTTATATTCTTTTCCTTTGAGACAACAATATCAATCCTACAGATGTCTGGTCACTGTAATAGGTTTCAACTCACTCAAAGAAATACCAGCATGTGCATAAAAATGTATTGACCATTGTGTATTTCAAATGCACAATAGTTACACATAACAAGAATATGAGTGTTGGAATATTATAACCCACTCCATACTTAGGATAATAATGCTTAATCATTTCTGATTAATTTCCCATCCACTATCCTGGATAGTTGGCATCCACTTGCACCATTTGGTCAACACTTTCCATTTATACCCCAAGAATGGCTTTATCCTAATGTTGGATAGATCCTTCCTACTTTATTGAATTCCCATATAGTAACTACTCCTCCCTGCATATTTTTTCTTTATCCTATTTTATTCCATCTTTTCAGTGCATAGGGTCTTTTCAGTGGATAGGGTAAAGCTAGTCAACTAGGAAACTACTATCTTTTGTAGCCAACCCATCCTCCATGATTTTCTCTCCATATTCCATGATTAGCATGTTTTTACATCACTCATGAAAACTCAATCATGCTTTAGTGAATTCATGATCTCCTTGACTCATTTGGAAAGTGCTTTAGTCACCTATGGGGGTTTATCATTATTTAGTAAGTCTGCTTTATGATCTAGCATGAGTTGTCTGCTAGAGAAATTATTTTCCTTTATAAGTATGTATTACTAATGTAATAATCATCAATTCATTTGATCACTAATACATGGAAATATATTGAATCATTGTCCACTTCTATTGTATTCAATCTCATTATTGTTCTCTCTATTTTCCTTGTGCATGCTTGTGAGAATTATATTTGTAGCTATATTTCCATCCTGTTCTTATTCATGGCATCAAGGATATATTTCTTCATAGTATCAAAGCTTCTATTTCTACATGGTATCCGAGTGCAAGTTTTCTCAAGTTATACAAAGTTGAGGAGCTATCTTTTCTCCACATTCGAGCGCATCTAGTCTCATATCCCTCTCTGAAGAAGAGCTTGAATTGAACATACAATATTTTCTCCTATTTTATATCTATTTTGGTTACAGAGAGTATCTTCAAGAGCGTATCAAATTCTTATCATGGATTCATCTTCGGCTATGATCATGACTCCCTTCATCTATCATTAATGGAAAGCCAAAATTGGCATTTTGTTGTGCAATAAGGGACTATACAGAGTTTCTTTGGATTTCAAGAATGAGCCTAATGCTATTGTTGAGAAATATAAGTGGAATAATAGGTTGGATGAATCATATGGATTTATTTGTCTCTCATTTCTCCTGATCTTGTTTTTCATCTAGATGGTTTGACCACTCCAAACCAAGTATGGACCAAAATTGAGTCTCTCTTTGGAGTACAAGATGAGATAAGAGTGCATTAGTTGGAGAACGATTTATTATCATTGAGCCCTAAAAGTTTTGAATCCATTGAAGGGTTCTTCACCAAATTCAAGTCGTGTTTTCTATTTCTCAAGCAATGTGGGATTGAGAAGAAGGAAGATCAATTGATTCTTTCCATCCTTTCAAAATTGAGTCCTGAATACTCAGTTTTTTTGTCAACTTTTCATGCTACTAGGCTTGTTATTTCAAATTGGAAAATGCATTCTTTGAGTAAATTCTGTGATTCATTAATAAAGGAGAAATATAAATTGATCCATATGGGTTCTTTTAGAATGTCTAAGGGAAAGAATAATGCTCTTATAGTTCAAGGAAGTAAGAATGCAAATTCAAAAGAGAAGGAAATAGTGAAAAAGAAGAATTCAAAGTTAGATAATGAAGATGAAAGATCAAATCTTACTGATGAAGGTTAAATGAAGAAAATAAAGAAGAAAGGGAGAAAATCAAAGTGTTCTTATTGCAGCAAGGAAATTAATCATGAGAAGAAATGTTTCAAGAAGAACATGGACCTCATGTCGCAGCTACTTGAGAAGCATAACATCGAAGTTCCAGATGAACTAGAGAATCATGTTGAATCCTCAGAACATTTTCATAGTGTGAAATACCAAAGTAATTTGAACTATGACTTGAGTTCTAGTGTTAAATCCTTTCCTCACATATTTGATTGTTATAAAAATAAGATCATCGAGCAATAACAATTAAACAAGATGAAAATATTAAAAACATTACAAGAGAGACTCAGATATAACGTGGTTCACCCAATATGGGCTACATCCACACAGAAATCGCCAGTCCTTTATTATTATACCATCCATCAAAATGAACGGATACAACCTACATCAACCCCACTATACTTCCTCTTCTCTCTCTCACATACTCTCTCACACAATCACAAAGATTGTTTTACAATGCTACAATACAATACACATCTGTATTACAATGCTTTCCTTTTATAGGGGAATTACCATGGGAAAATACTACGGGTCACCACCAAGTTGGTATGAGTGTACAATAAAATTGGGGTACAAACACAACTGATTAACAATATCTATGAATCTAGACGGTCAATCTCCATGACCAACAATCTCCCACTCGAAGACTGATCACACAACTACACCACTGCTGCACTTGCTAGACTATGATCTGAACCTTGGACTTGGAAAATTTCTCTTCTTCACCTTCATTCTTGAAGGCCAACTGAAACTGAGCAGGAACTCATTTTCTCTCTAGTTACTAAATTTTTCAACATGGTTGCAGTATTTTGTCTAGTATGTATATCCTCCAACTTTAACAGTTCAGCTTATAGAACAGATCTTATGAAATGGTACTTGAGATGTATATGTTTAGTTTTTGAATGAAAATATGAGTTATTTTCAATATGAATGGCACTTTGGATATCAGTGTACAACTTGTTATTCTCCTGCTTCTTACCCAATTCCTCCATGAACCTATGCAACCAAATCATCTCTTTACTAGCCTCTATAGAAACAACATACTCTGCTTCCGTTGTTGAAAGTGAAACAACCTTTTGTAGTTTCGAAATCCAACTTATTGTTGTTCCACCCACAGTAAAGACATACCCTGTGGTGTTCCTCCTACTTTCTTTATCACCTTCGATATCTTCATCAACATATCCCTGTAGAATAGTGTCTGAACCTGCAAAACATAATGCATGAGAAGTACTGGTACCTCTCAAATACCTGAGAATCCATTGTACTACTTTCCAATGCTATTTACCTAGATTGTTCATATATCTTCTCACAAATCCCATTGCATGTGCAATATCTGGTCTTGTGCACACCATGGCATACATAAATCTTCCAACCGTTGATGAATAGGGAAACTTGGACATGTATTATATCACTTCCCGTGTCTTGGGACACATCTCCTTATTGAGTTTGAAATGGTCATCCAAAGGTGTACTAATTGGTTTTTCATTCTGCATTCTAAACCTCACCAACACCTTTTCTATGTAGTCACCTTGAGACAATGTCAATCTGTGATTTTTCCTATCTCTTTTTATACTCATACCAAGTATTTGCTTTGCAACACCTAAATCCTTCATCGCAAATGACTTAGCTAGTTTCCTTTTAAGCACATTTATATCTTGCATTTTAGACCCTACAACAAACATGTTATCCACATAGAATAACAAAATAATATTATCTTCCATTATCTAGCCTCTTGAAATAAGCACAGTGGTCAGAATGTCATATACTATAACCCTGTTCTGTCATAAACTTATCAAATTTTAAATACCACTAACTTGGATCTTGTTTCAGGCCAAACAATATCTCCTTCAACATACAAACCAATTTCTCCTTCCTTTTGACCTCATACCCCTATGGCTACTGCATATAAATATCTTCCTTCAAATTCCCATGGAGAAGGTTGTTTTTACATCTAACTGTTCAAGATGCAAATATTCTACCACCACTAGACTTAAAATAGTCCTAATTGAAGTCATTTTAACAACAAGAGAAAAAAATACATCAAAATCTATACCTTTCTTTTGTGAAAACCCCTTTTCAATAAGTCTAGCCTTATATCACTTCTTTCCTCCATCTTCTTCCTTCAATCTGTATACCCATTTATTCTGCAATGCTATTTTTCCTATAGGAAACTCAACTAAATCCCAAGTTTGGTTTCTTACCAATGAGTCCATATTCTCACCCATTCCTTGCCCCCACTTCTTTCTAGTTTCTACTTCCATTGCCTCTTCATAACATTATGGTTCACTAGAATCAATCATCAATAAATAATACAATGAATAAGAGAATCATTCAAGGGGTATACTTAACTCTAATATATATTCTTACATTTGTAGGAGTTTAAGGTACCTGCTGCTGCTCTTGATTTTTCGGTGCCTTTGGAACCTCAATTTCTTTGATTTAATCAAGTACTGTGTACTCTATGTTTTCCTTTTCCTCTTTATTTCCTTGCAACTAATATTTTTACATAACCTTTTCATTGAATACTACATCTCTAATCCTAATGATTTTGTGATTTTCATAATCCCATAAGCGATAACCAAAATCATCAACCCCATATCCAATAAAGGTATAGTTCTTGGATTTAGCCTCAATATTTGTTATATTTTCTTTATCAATATGGACAATTGCTTCACAACCAAAAATTCTCAGAAGTTATTAGTTTACCTTTTTTTTCAGTCCATGCCTCCTACGAAATCCCACCATCAAAATCACTTGAAGGCCCTTTTTTTATTAAATAAATAATAGTATCTACAACATCATCCCAAAACTATAAGGGAAACCTTGCATGCAATCGGATACACCTTGCACTCTCCATTATCGTTTTGTTCATCCTTTCTGACACACCATTTAATTGTGGTGTTCCAGGGACTATCTTCTCTCTGTGAATTCCATTTTATGAACAATAACTATCAAACTCATTTCTGCGGTATTCACCTCCATTATCAGATATGAGACATTTCAACCTTTTTCCTATCTCATTCTCAACCAAATATTTCTACTTCTTAAAAGTAGAAAACGCATCAAATTTCTGTCTAATGCAATAAAACCAAGTTTTTCTAGTTACATCATCAATAAAAGTAACATATGATAATGAGAGCCACAAAGAGATTGAACCTGAGCCGATCCCCATACATTTGTATGCACAAGATCTAACTTTTCACTCTTCTTTTGTTTCCCAACCCTAAGAAATCTAACTCTCTTAAGTTTTCCATAAACACTATTCTCATAGAATTCCAAACTTACATGCCTCAGATATGGAAGCAATTTCCTTGAGTGGAGAATTTGCATCCCCTTCTCACTCATGTGGCCAAGCCTATGATGCCACAACGTTGCACCTGTTTTTGTGGTAGCTACAGAGATAGTATAATCAATATTATGAGGACATAAATGCAACGTACCTAACCTATCTCCTTTTTCTATTACCAATGCACCTTTAGTGATCTTCCACCACATTTTTCCAAACGTAGACAAACAACCACTATATCCTAAATTCCCTGTTGAGATCAAATATCTTTTCATAGAAGGAATATGCCTTACATATTTTAGCAACCATTAATTTCCATTATTTAATTTAATTTGTACCTTACCCATTCCAACAATTTTACATGGTTCATCATCCCCCAATAAAACATGTCCAAAATCACCTAGAACATAATCATGAAAGAATTTCCTATAGGTTGTATCATGACATGAAGCCCCTGAATCTACTACTCAGTAATCACTAGTATTATATAATACAAGAATCAAAGAATCTTGTAACACATCACCTACTACAATTACTTTCTGAGTAGTCTCTTGCTTCCCACCTCCTTTATTCTTTGGAGCTCTAAAGTCTTTCTTCATATTTCCTTTCTTACCATAGTTCCAACACTTTATCTTTCCAAATATGGACTTGGATAAACCCTTTCTAGACTTGTTGCGATTACTAGGGCTCCGTTCTCTCTCATTTTGTCTTCCAGTACTCTCCATGGTCAACGCATTACCTAATGTATCACTTGTTCTTTTTCTTTGCATTTCCTCGCTAAGAATAACACTAACAACATCATCAAATTTAAGAGCGTTCAAACCAATAATAGAGTTACTTACAATCATGAGCAAGTTATTCCAGCTTTGTGGCAATGAGCACAAGATTAGAAGATCCCTAACCTCATCATCAACGTTCACTTTTACAGAACTTATATGACTAGTAAGTGTATTAAATTCATTTAAATGGTCAGCAACAAATCCATCTTCTGACATCTTCATATTAAATAAATGATTTATTAAAAATACCTTGTTGTAAGTCTAGGGTTTTCATAGAGCTTAGCCAATGCGCTTATCACACCCTCTGTTGTATTTTCTTTTGAGATATTGAAAGCCATCGACGAATCCAGGCACAATCATATTGTTCCCAATGCATTTCTATCAGGAAAATCCCATTCTTCATCCTTCATAGTCGCCATTTGTTTTGTTTTCTTTCCCAACGGTAGGTATAGATCCTTCTCATACATATAGTCCTCCATTTGCATATTCCATCGCCGGTAGTTTTGGATATTAAATTTCTTGACCCTAAAATTTCATTCTTCTGCCATTGCTCCCACTCAAACCAGGAACCCTTCTTTTCTGCGATTTTACTAGCCAAATATACCTTTTGGATCTGACACCAATTGTTAGAAAAAATAGGATCGCAGAGCAAAAACAATTAAACAAGATGCAAATATTAAACACATTACAAGAGAGACACAGATATAACATGGCTCACCCAATTAGATGGGCTACATACACACATAAGTTTCCAATCCTTTATTATCATACCATCTAAAAAAATGAAGGGATACAACCTGCAGCAACCCCACTGCACTTCCTCTTCTCTCTCTCACAGTCTCTCTCACACAATCACAAAGATTGTTTTACAATGCTACAATACAATACATAGTCATATTACAATGCTTTCATTTATATGGGAATTACCATGGGAAAATATTGTGTGTCACCCAATACCATGTGTATGCAAATTGTTGGCCAAAAAAGATCCCAAAAATTTCTTTTAAGGGCTTCGCCCCTGGACCTCGCATCCTCCAGCTAGGATGAGTGTACAGTGAAATTGTGGTACAAACATAGCTGAACAATAACATCTATGAATTTAGAATATCAGAATCCATAACCAACACTGATATAGATTAATTTTATGATATATCGGAATATGAAGTCTCAGTGCCTTTGTTAAATAATCCACCTATAAGTATCCTAGATTCATCTCCCAATGATTGTGTTTTTTCACTAGATCCTAACTTGTCTTTTTCTAACTCTTCTTCACTCCATTCAAATGATTATGGATTTGATTTAGAAGCAATTTTGTAGGATGATATGCATGTTATTCCATCATCCATACCTTTGAATACTCCTAAGACTATACAAACCACTAGTTCACTAGTTGATTCCTTATTGGTCTCTCATGCAGTGTTACTCATTATTTATATTGGTTTCAAGTCTTGTCTATTTTTCACTGGTTGGATATCCATGACATTATTCATCCTTGGAATTATTTTACACATGTTTGTATCTAATCTAAACACCTATGGTTCATATTTCAAGTCCATCCATCATTCATATTTTTACATTCATCAGTTTTCCCCAGTTGCTCATCCTTTTCATACTCTAGCCCTATATCCTCATGGAGACACTATAAATTTAGTATTTTATTCTCCATATGATAATATTTCTGATATTTCAGAGTCATTTCAGCCTCATTTCAGAATTGGGAAGGTGCTACAGTAGTTTGAAAATAAGATACATGGCCCATTTCACCATTTTGTAGCTATACAAGGAACTGATTGTGTTGTATTTTTTACTCTTTGGGAAGGAGTATGCACAGATATATTTTACTTTTAATATTATGTTTTCATATCAGAGTATGTTATCAACAAGAATAATTCAAATAATGATCCTCCACCATCATACGATGATCTACAAGGAGTCTCTCCTCTTCCTTCTTGCATATACTACACTCTAGTGCATGATCATAGAGTTCAAAAATTCTTCATCAAGTTATTCTATCAGAAGTAGTTCATCCAACTCATTCAAGTGAATAAGCCTGATATAATGAAGACATTTTGTTCAATTTTGTGCCTTTTCCTTCCTTGAGGGAGGATTTTCTTAATGTGGTTTTGCCTCTTTCCTCACTTTTCTTGACAAAATAATTGTAAAGGGTGACCATAGCCTTGTTGTTGGGCCCTATATACATATACATTTCATATTATTTTATATAACTCCATCATTAAATCACACTTAAATGGGGGTGTTGGAATATTATAAACCCACTCCATACTTAGGATAACAATATTTAATTATTTCTAATTAATTTACTATCCACTAGCCTAGATAGTTGGAATCCACTTGCACCACTTGGTCAACACTTGTCATACCCCAGGAGTTCATTTATCCTGATTCTAGATAGATCCTACCTACTTTATTGACTACCCAGATTAGTAACTGTTCCTTCATGCAGATTTTGTCTTATCCTACTTTATTCCAGCTTTTTAGTGGATAAGGTAAAGCTAGTCAACTAGGAAATTGTTATATTTTGTAGCTAACCCATCCTCCATGATTTTATCTCCAAATTCCATGATTAGAATTTTTTTCCATCACTCATGATTTATCCAATTCGAAGCTCCTTGACTGATTTGGAAAGTGCTTTAGTCACCTATGAGGGTTTATCATATTTTAGTAAGCATGCTTTATGAGCTAACATTAGTTGTCTTCTAGCAACTTTATTTTCCTTTATAAGGATGTATTACTAATGTAATAATCATCAATTCATTTTATAAATAATACATTGAAATATATTGGATTATTCACCACTTCTCTTGTATTCAGACTCATTATTCTTCTCTCTATTTTCCTTGTGCATGCTTGTGAGAATGATCTTTGTAGCTATATTTTCATCCCGTGCTTCTTCATAGCATCAAGGCTCTATTTCTTCATAGTATTGGAGCTATTATTTCTACAATGAGAACAAAACAAAATCAGTTGGAAAATTCATAAAATACATACACACAAAAACACAGTTGCATATTCAGGAAAAAACCTCAAGATTTGGGCATGAACACTTTCTTGTTTTTTTATATTCCTCAAAATCTGTAGAAAAAAACTTGCACATACAACAACTCTATCACCATTGAATCATACAACCAACAAAATACATTAACCTATGTGTTCTTCTGCTATCAACCAACAACAGTTACAATGTAATTTTTACAATACCAGTATACGATACCACTTATGCCGAAATACAAGGCCTCTAGAGCCTTCCCTTGTGGTCGATGGGGAGAAAAATGGCTTCATCGAGAAATATCTGAATTTAATTATGTAACTACATCTTCAACTACTAGTCGGAATAGAAGGAATGAGATGAAACTGGGTGAGCTAGCTTACTATGTGTTCAACGATTTATTATTTGTTGTATTTGATTTCACCTACCAACACTTTCTAGATGGATCGAATCAATGTGTATGTGATGTGGAGTGTTTTTTCCTATATCTATGCAAAGGTTTTATGGTTTCATTTTATGCCCCATATTTCCATAAGAGATAGAAAACTATGCATTCATTCAATAGTAGCAGAAACAATACTATCTTCTCTACTCTTCCATATGAGAGGAGAGTATATTTTATTGCTCTGCTCTGCCATATGAGATGAGAGGAGATGTCATGTCTTTTTTAATTCAATTCGCTTAATATTTCCTTCAATTTATACGGTAGGAAAACATCAATTAATGATTAGAATGTATTCTTTTTTTTTATAGATATTGATTATTTAAATTCTTAAAAGGTGTAGGTGGGTTTACATTGATCAGTTACAATCATTGCACACAATTTTCCAAATATATATACTAGTTTTGGAGGTCATCTTAGATGGACGATCATCAATCATTATCATAACTCTCCAGGGAAACATGTCAAGCACTGTACTTGATTTATTTGAAAAATGCACACCAAGGGTAAGGGTATCTAGGTACACCAATAGTTAATATTACTTTAAAGTATACATTGCATAGTATAGAGTGCTATTTCCATACTTTTTACTAGGATTTTACTGAATGGGATATATTTTTCATACATGTTTATTTCTTCTCCCACATGTACAATATATATTATGAATATATATTACTATTGTGATTTGTAACCTCTAATAGGTATTCTTTAGATTTTCCATTCGATATGTCCTCTCCACATTAAATGGTACCTTATGTATGGGTTTCAAGTGTAGGTTCCGTTGATTGTACAACATCAAGAGTCATTCTCCAGAATTGTGGTTTGTATCAAGACTATAGACTTGTGGCTTTTATCAAGTCGAGACTTGTGGTTTGTATCAAGTCAAGTATTCTCATAGAAGGTACAGGATGAGATAGACCTCCAGTTATGGAGATGAGATTGTGAGTAATATCAATACTGTGAGTAATATCAAGCCATCGACGAAGCTTAGTCGATTTGATCGGTAAACATTAGAAGACGCATAAGCTGATACATCGGTAAGAATTAGTTGATCGCGCAGCTGATGCAAAACCGGAGGAAAATTTTTCTAAGTGTTCGTCGACCGTCAGCGGAACTTAGTGGATGTGGGAGATGCAGTTTCGGTGAAGATCAGCCGAAGACCGCCGAAACGCCGGCTCGATGTAGTTGAAGAAACACCCGATATTGACTTTCGGTGTCGGTGAAATTTAGTTGTTCAGATCGCCAATGTCGTCAGTGGAAAATAGTTGTTGGGTTCGCCGACACCGTGGAAGAATTTAGTTGTTTTTCAGTCCGCTGTTGTGGCTACCATGTGGACTAGCACTCCAATGATTAGGAGTTCAAACCGCCGATGCTCTGATTGCCGACACGTAGCGCTTAGTGGTTCCAACCGTCAACAGATGTTATGCTCCGTGGGAAGAAGAAGAAAGTTTTCAAAATTTGTCTAAGTGTTGAACCCATCGGCGATCGACGGAAGTTAGTTGATGAGACCGTCGATGGATGTCAGCATAAAGTTTAGTTGTTTGTGTCTCCACCATTGCGGTTGTTTAGTGGACTATCCTCCCGATGGACAGTTGTTCTGACCGTCGATCGAAAAAAGCTAACAGTTGGTGAACCCGTCGTTGTGACCACCTAAGAGACTAACCGTCCAATGGATAATGTTTCCGATCGCTGACACATTGGAGGTAAATTGCTATCTGGATCACCGTAGTGTCGAAGAATTTTAGTGGTTTGGGTCGCCGACACAGTGGACCCGTTAAGTTTTGGATCACCGAAACATAGTGGTCAATTGCTCCGATCCGTCGATGGGTTTGTGGACTGCGGCTACCGTGTGGACTTGTTGGCCGCCGTTGCGGATGTCTATGGGACTAATCGTCCGATGCTACATTTTCCAGTTGCTCCGACCGCCGACAGGGTTATGGCCGCGAAAAACGTAGAGAGTTCGTTGGCTGCCGTTGCGGCTGCCCATGGAACTAGCTGCCTAATGAGTAGAGGATCCGATCGCCGATGCGATAGTTCTTAGTGGATCCAATCGTTGATATCTTGGCAACGCCGATAAAGATTGAAATCCTAGATGACTACGGACTCGAAACGATGGAGAAAAGTAGAGGAACAGATCGTTGATGGATATCGGAAGAAGCTAGTGGTCTTAACCGCTGAAACACCGGAATGTTAGTTGGGATGAGACCCGATTCTATACAAGGAAATTTGGGTTTTCTAGTATATTTTTCAAGCAGTTTCTCAACTTTTTTCAGTGGGTTTTCAATAGATTGTCAGTGAATTACAGGACTGACAAGGAGAAATATTTTGTGTTTTAGTAAAATGGTTATTTTATGATTTTCCAAGAGAAGGTAAGTAGTTATGTTTTTATCAAGGTATGTATCTAACAGTTTTTTGTTACTAAGACATTTGCAGAATTGTAGTCACCTTCAAGAGCAGTATTCCAAGTAGAGCAACGTGGTAAGGCAAGTGGTGGTTCAGCTATGAGAACCCATGATGGATATGATGCTCGAGATTCTTACAAACGTGTGAGAGATGCCATGGGAAAAAATTTCCATAATGGAAATGATGACATAGAGTCTAATGGAAGGAGATTCCAAGAGACACCGTCAGATGTTGCAGCCACCATGAGAAGCTTGAT
>LPNX010297193.1:240912-284736 GCA_001517045.1 Pseudotsuga menziesii | reverse complement strand
AGAAAATGTCCATAATGGAAATGATGACATAGAGTCTAATGGAAGGAGATTCCAAGAGACACCGTCAGATGTTGCAGCCACCATGAGAATCTTGATTAAATCCCAAGAAGAGCAGCATCAGTTGAATGCTGCCATGTTGCAGAGTTTGACAAACTTGCAAAGAAAGATAGACTCTGGACGGGGTACAACAAGACCAGAAGGTAGTAAGAGCAGTACTAGGAGAAGGAGAAGGACTTCGAGTGGATCATCTAACTCTGAAGAATCCAGCAAGGATTCAAGTTCATCTTCTTGTAAAAGAAGAATAAAGAGACACCATAGGGATCGCTCTCAGGATGAATTTAAGAAAGCTAAACCTCCTACATTTGATGGTGATGTAAAGACTGGAGAAGAGGCTGAAGCTTGGCTTCTTGGAATAAAGAAGTACTTTCAAGTTCAGGATTATTCGGGAAACATGAAGGCAAGAGTTGCCATATTCAATATGAATGGAAGAGCATCCATTTGGTGGGAAAACTTCAAGCAAGCAAAGAGGATCAGTGAAAGGAGACTGAAGCGGAAACAATTCAAGAAGTATTTCAAGTAGAAATACCTCTTTGACAGGTATTATGATGACAATATTAAGGAATTCCATGAGCTGAGATTGGGACAGCAGACCATGGAAGAGTATGCAAATAAATTCTTGGAACTATTGAGGTATGTCAGGTACCTAAGAGATGAAAAAGTGAAGGTCCAGTGGTTTCTGAGTGGATTGCCTCAGTCTTACAAAGACATAATTAAGTTTTACAAACCTAGAACTCTTGAAGAAGCAATAAGGAAGGCTAAGTATTGATCTGAGCAAAGAAAAAATAAAATTGATTACCATAAGGCATGAAAGGACAAGAAAAATGAGAAGTTTAACCAAAGAAAGAAGGGTTTCAAACCTTCTAACTTCAGGAATCAGCAGAAGTATCCATCCCAAGCTGCGAGTAATCCAGTTGGAGTGACAGGAGAAAATCCTAAGGATCCACAATAGAATAGAGGACCACTTCAATGTTGGAGATGTGGAGGACCCCACATGCACATAACTTGTCAACTCAAGAATGAGAGTGCAAGACCAGCTTATAACATTCAAGACGCAGAAACAGTGGGTCAAGTAGCAAGGGTAGTCCCTAGAATTTATGCAGCACTGGAGGAACGCTAGTCAGATCACCAGTCAACTGTGGTTGAAGTTGTAGGTAAGATTGTTGAACAATATGTTTTGATTTTGATTGACCCTAGTTCTATTCACAGTTACATTACTCCTAGAGTAGTGGAGATTTGTGCTTTTAAGAAAGTGAAGCATAGAAAATATTTGTTAGTTCAGCTAGCCACTAGGACTAAGAGAAAGGTCAGTGAAGTGGTAGAGAAATGTCCATTAGTCATGGATGGGTTGATCACTTGTGTAGATTTGAATGTTCTACCGCTTGGTTCCTATGATGTTCTCATTGGAATGGATTGGTTAGAAGCTCATAGAGTGAAGCTTGATTGTTACAACAAGACTTTTGAATGCATGGATGAAGAAGGGAACCCAGTAGTTGTGAAAGGTATTCCAAAGAAAATTGAACCTCACATTGGGTAGTAGAAATGAATATGCCCATTATTCCACTCTCACCACGACTACAGGTGCACACTCCGGCACTTTCCCACTCCCCATTCTACATTGTCGCTCATCCTCACAAAGGGAGACATCATGTTCCTCACGGAGGGGATTCTTTCTGTTTGGTCTCACGCAGTAAGGAGGGGAGTCATTCTGACTGTCATTCATGTTTTCCACAGAGTGGTATTTGGTGTTTTATCCATCTGTATTTTGGGGGTACGGTGTAAATTTCCGCCATGCACAGGTTGGATGTCTGTTTTACTTCCTCCATTACTGACTGTGTAAGTTTCCATGGCTTCATTATTGAGAACGGGCTATTGTCTCCCCACGTTTTGGTTTACTGTGTTTGCTATCACGATTGGGGCTGTTGTAGGTTGTTTGGAGTCATTTTGGCCACAAAAGGGCCAAGAACATCTCAGGAATTGTTTTCCCTATCTAAGATGTGAACCGCTTGTTTGACTACGTGTATGCAGTGGTTGGTCTTCAAATTGTGTTGGAGTATGGTAGAGGGATTGGTTTGCTTGATAAACCTAGTGTGTTTGGGAACCACACAGATAGAGCTAGAGGGATGGATTTCTTCTCCACAACCCCTGAATAGAACTAGAAGGGAAGTCAAGGCCTGAGGGACTGTGTAGCAGAGAAGGGACTGACTCCTTGTGTTGGGTGTGTGTGGGTGTCTTAGAAGTCAGCCTAGTTATATTGTAGGTGTCCCTAGCTCTGTAATGAGCTCACCAGCTTAGCATTTAGCCTTTCCCAGCTCTTGGATGGCCTGATAAACCCAACTATGTTGGCTTGGCATGTTTTGTTATCCTTGGCTATGTGTAAGCCTGCTAGTTCCTTATTCCTTAGGGAATCATGCCCGGCTCGGGGGTGGAAGCGTTGCAGAGAGATTAAGGAGCACGCTGGCCTATGGTTGAGTGGAACGTTGCAGTGACATATCTGGTTGCGGGACATTTCTTATAAGATAAGTATTCTTGACTAATCTGTTTTGCAATCTTATTTACTGTTAATGAATTATGATGATGGACATGTTGAATGCTGAATTGTATGTTTTGTTTCCACTGTGTATATGAATGATTATGCATCTTAGTATGTAGTATGTTCAATCATTCAGGTTTCTATATGTATGTACATGTTCATGGGGCTAGTTGCTCAAATGTTTGATGTATGGCAGCGTCCTCTTCATCGATCGGAGGGTCGGGAACGTTGCAGTTACTATTATCAACCCAAATGGCACTTTTTCGTCTGAGTGCCAACATTCCTTATGTTGGTACACAAAAGGACATATTAGTATTGAAGTTTTCCAAAACACTATAGATGGGCATGACTTGGGATGCATTTACCTTTAAACCAACTTGCTACATAATTTTTCTAAGTGTTGAGTTGTGTACGCGACTATCTCCATTGCAACCCGCATACTGTACATGACTATATCCATTGCAACTCGCGTACTGTATGCAACTATCTGCATTGCAACCCGCGTACATCAACATACGCGTGTTTCCTTTAAGAAACTCACGTGTCATACGCGGGTTTCCTATATTCATAGTCGCGTACATCTCATTTCGACCTTAAAAAATATAAGACATGATTAATGGAGATTAGTTGATCCCTAATCATTAACTATCCCAACTGTTTCAACCACCCCAACCTTCGAAATCACTCTATTTCGCAAAGTATAAATAGAGGCCTTGGGGAGGGCATTAATCAATGAAGATTGGAGAGAAAATTTATGTTGGTGGTATATCTTCATGTGTCTTGGAGCAACAGAACTCAGAGTCCTTTGGTTGCAGAGGAGTCCTTGTCTCAGAAGCTAGGTTGTATTCTTCTCCCATTCACTGATTGTTAATAAAGAGAATTCTTCTTCCATCCTTGTGTTGAGTCTCTTTCATGTATCATGGTTAATGAATATATTTGATTATGTATTTGACATGTTGTTTATCTAAACTCTTATATATACATGCATGAGATAGTACTTGGAGAATTTTCTCTTTACAGGTGAAAGAGGTGCATCCCTAGAAGCTTTGGAGAGAAGAGGAGAGGGAGAAGATCAAGCTTGGATCAACCGTCGGTAGTCGGGTAAGTCAAGACTTTATTCCTATTCCCTTTCTATTCTCTGGTAAAGCTGGTTGTCTACAAGGTTTGTAGTAAGTTGGTAACCCCAGACCCTAGGTTACAATTGTGCTTAATCCTGAACAATAGAACTGGCGACTCCATTGGGGAGTCCAGCCTGCTGTGGGTTAGTCCTGTAGATCCTTTCCCAGTCTTTGATCTGATTCAATGTATAGTTTTATATCTTGGTTTTGATTTGCAGTACTGTTTTAGAGACCGTCATTATTTTTTCTTTTTTGAAATTTTTTTGTCCTGTACGCGAGTTGTTGTGCTACACAGTCGCGTACATAAACCTGCATACACGAGTTTCTATACTGAACAGTCATGTACAATACACGGGTTGTTGTATTAGATAGTCGCGTACATATCTTAGTAGTAGATTTTTTAGGTAGGGTTGCTTGTCCCTATCATTTTTGGATTTTGCTTTGCTTTGGGGTCTTCTAGTACTGGCATTTTACTGTAAGTTTGAAAGCATTGTGCACCATACTTTGTGCTTTTCAGTAAGCCATTGAGTTTTGGTTGTTTGAATCTTCTTTCTTTTAGCAATCTGAGGTGGATTTTCCTGTTTGGGTGATAGGTTCAGTGCTGTGTATCTAAATCAGTGATCAGGATTTTAGATACCTTATACCCTATACTATTTCCAAGTAGTTTCAGTTTGTCACTTGCCTTTTATTGAATTTGGTTCTTATAAGTCTACTATACTTCATTTTGCTTGCTTTATAGTCTGATTATTCAAGCATACTCAATAATTTTTGAATTTAGGTGCATAGTAATTTTTGAAGAGTTTGAAAAGTGAAAAAAAAGCACTGGAAACATTTGCATTTGAATTGCATATCGTAGTTTTATTCTCAGTTTTTGAATAAAATCTCAAAAATTACAAAAAATAAGTCTTAGCTTTTTCTTACTTAGTTGTAATTTCATTAGTTCATATCTACAAAAAGGAAAAGAAGCTTGCTTTAATTAGTTATAATTTTCTTTGGAATTCATTTTATACACCTTTTACTTTTCTTATCGAGTCTATAATAACATAGTCATTCATGCCACTTATCCTCTAACTAAGAACAACCCTTAAAATGAACGCTATAATTTAAAATTTATTAGGAAGTTTTCTTTTATAAGGTCATACACCTACTAGCTTAGGATAGACTTGTGGAATAGGAAGTATAAACTCCCCACAAGTACTTAAATTCAGACGTAGTTGGCCAATTGATAGGTAAATCCTTCTTTGTGTTGATAGTGTTTGGGAAGCTCCTCTCAAACGGGAGTTAAGAACGAGGCCGCGTGGAGGCTTGGACTGAGGAGATAACCCTCCGATTCCTTGTCAAAACATAGACCAAGGTTTTTACGCATCTGGGGATTTTGTCCTAGACAGAGTTTCGGGCTTTGCTACCCTACCCATGCATATGAATCAGGCTTGCGACTATCCCCCCAGACTATTGCTATACTTAAGGTAGCCTCTAGTCTCTTGGACATCTAGGGTTTATACACAGGGAAATCATAAGGCTATTTCTAGTTCACCTTGGACGGGCTTGGAAGATAATCCTTGTTGAAAGTGTAGGAGGGTAGTGGGTGATTCCTTCGCTTGTGCCTAAGAACCTCTTTAAGGATTCCAAGAAACTGTCTCTCAGCTTTATTCAGGAAAGCATATCTTATACCCCTTGTGATTGTTGAGACTTTAGGAAATTTTGTAGTGATTGCTATGTGGTTTGTTTTTGTTTTTTAGCCGAACTTAGGGTGTGAAGATTCAAATTTACAATTGTGGAGGACCATTCTGTCAGAAGGTCACGAAGGTTGCAAAACCTTCTTCCACTTATCACATTGGAACCTCCACCTCCCCCTCAAAGGAGGAGATTGGACATGGATGGTTCTTTCAAACCGATAGGAGTTAGTGAAGTTCTGGGTGAACAAGAACTTAGGGAAAACCATTTTAATTTAAACACAATTGAGATAGAAGACTTGCAGGCTGATGAGTTTGCAAGGAACTTTAATTCACCTCTAACTAACTTAAAAGATCCTATGATTGTTCAGGTTTGTCCTTTCAATCCACTCGTGATTGGTGTCCCTTTGGGAAGACTAATGTCTAGTGCAGGAGAAAGTTCTTCTACTTCCACCTCAGCCGCTCCGGCTGATGGGGTACCACCTCCCCCAGTAGGTGCCCCTAGAACAAGTATACCTACTACACCGTTAACTCCAGCTAGCTGGGTGTTTCAACCACCATCTCCCATAAGTTTAGCAGGTACTTCTGGTGGTATGGTCACTGGGATTCCTAGTGTACCTTCAGTTCCTACTTCCTTCGCACACACTACTCAAAGTGGTCCTATAGGATCCTCGGCTTTTTTCCAGGGTTTTCCTTGGAATGGGGGGCACATTCCCCCATCCACTCCATATGTAGGCCCAACACCCGCATATGTAGGGGTGCAGTTCGAAAACCCTAATCCTTATGGTCAAGGTTTTCAAACTCCAGTTTCAGCTCCTTTCAAGAGCTCTCCTTTTTCTCTTTTCAGTGGAGGGATACCTGATCCTATGTTCCAAACCCTAGCTTCTACTGGGGCAGCTGGAACCTCATACATTGCACTGCACATAAACAATCCACTGGCTTATGGATGGAATCCTTTCCAAAGTGGCCCAACCACTTCGAAACCGGTAGCCGGGGGCAACCCCACCTTCAGATATGGGAATATGGGGGAAAGTCCCTCTAATCCCAAAGCTGGTACTTTTAGTGCTCCGGTTAGACCCAAGCTCCCTTTCTTGGCAATGTTAAATTTGCCAGATTTTTCGAAACTAATGAATGAACCGGTGAGACATAACTCCTCCTGGTCACTCATTCCTACCAATCTTCCATCGGATATCCCAAAATTCTAAGGAAAAGTTGGTGATGATCCAGGAGCTCATGTCACCACTTTCCATTTGTGGTCCTCTTCCAACTCACTGAACGAGGATTCAGTTCGGTTGAGGCTATTCCAAAGAACTCTAACCAGTATTGCAACAAAATGGTATATTGAATTGCCTTCTGCTGCATTTAACAGTTTTTGGGACTTGGCTAATGTATTCCTTAGTCACTTCCAACTTCATGTTCGATATGATTTTGGGACAGACTAGTTGTCTTCCTTTTGGTAGGACAAGGCCACTCATATTTCAGATCACATCCAAGAATGGAGAAGACGGAAGAGCCTTATCAAAGCCACTATTCATCCTGAGTTCTTATTAGAATGGTTCCTTAAATCCCTATTGCCATATATATCTAAGGATGTATCTACTTCGGGAGTGACCAATGAAGAAGAAGCTATCCTCAGGCCCCAGCAGCTAGATTTGATATATTCTTAGTCTAGGATTTTATATGAAATTATCCCTGAAGCACCAAGGCCAATGCACAATGTAGAGAAACCTAAGCATGGACCCCATGATGATGGTGTGATTGGTTCTGTGAAATCTCCCACTGTAGATTCTTTGGCTAAACAGCTCCATGAGCTGTCTGTCAAACATTCTACAGCGGAGGAAGCAAAGGCTGACCCCTCATCCCAGAATGCAAATTTTTTTGCACAATCCTCTCAGAAGGGAAATCAGCAGCCTAGTGGGAAAAAGAAGAAAGGAAAAAAGGGTGAAGGAAACCAAAACAAGCAAAAACCCACAAACAATGCTGATGGGGGGAAAAAAGAAAATAAGAAGGTGAAATTCCCATGTAAGTTGTGCCATGAAGATCAACTGACCCATATATGTCCCCTTATGGAACAAGCTCAGAAGCTGTTAAAAGTCCAACAACCGGCTGTCCTGAAGAATTCTTTTCCCCAAGGACAGAATTCTGCTTCAGCTTCAAATGCAATAGGGGACACCCCAAATGCTCTTGACCCCAATTATATCAACATGGTTCAATCCCAGACTTTACTTCATACTAGGAACAATAACTATGAAACAAAGGCCTCGGAGAAGGGTAAGTCAATAGGTGAAACTTCCAACCCTCTCATGATTGAGAATCCTGTCGAACCTATGCCCAAGATGTTAGGATTATTAATACTCCCTTGTCCAAATTTGGTCATATGTCTAAATCGGGAGTCATGTCTAAATCGGGAGTCCATCCAGTCTATTTATAGTCATTAGCACCATTGGTTAAACTTGACCTAATTGGGGCACATGTTTCAGTTACCAAAGTGTGGGGAACACTAATTGAGGCTCACTGTCACTTATTGCACTTGATTGCATAATTTTAGGAGTCTCCTAGATCAATCCCTACAATTAAGGAAGCAATTGGGAGTGCTGAAACCAACCAAGGTCAGTTCACTTTAGTTAATGATTAATCAAGCCAAGTTAGGAGTCAGTTACATTCAGTTCTATCCCTCTACATTCAGTTAGCTCTAGGTTTAATTGATTGCACACATGTGGGGCGCATTTCTCACCTACCACAGTTAGTTAACCATTATTTAATACTAAATGTAACACTTGGTTGTGTCTTAGAGCTCCGATGAACTCCGGTTATGATTTAGACAAGGACAGTTAACTACTGGGTCCTCCGATAGTGATTTAGACAATGTCTTGGTTACCTACAGTCAAGTAGATTCATCAATTCGAACTTCCTCATGTGGATTTGAATTGCTTGTGGCTATTAAAGCCATTTTACATTATTGTAATTATTATCTGAATTACTTTTTTGATTAATGAAAGCATTCACAGCTGCAAGCCTTTTGCACTGTTTCATTCTTCAATTGCTGAGTAAATTGTGAGATCTTCTTTGTGAGTTTTTTTTTTGTCTACAGATCTATATGCTCAAATTTACATGGTATCAGAGCCTCGGTGGACAAGACTCCTCTCCTTCTCAGATCTCCAACCGGATCATTTTGTTTGTTTGATTGTGTGACAGGTTATCAGCTTTTCTACAGCATTCGCTACAAGCAGCCTCTACTTCTCATTGCATTCGCTACAGCGGCTCAGTCTTTCTTATTACATTCAAAATGGCTCATCCAATGGAGCGCCTCACTCCCTTTAACTATCACCAGTGGAAGGATGACATGATAATATTGCTCCGCACCATGCATCTCTTCAGACTCATTGAAGAAACGGAGGAAGAGTCAGAATCAGATAAAGACAAAGCTAAGTACATGAATAGGCTTGATGAAGCCATTGGACTCATGCTCTCCTCAGTCTCTGTAGATCTTCGATTTCACATCCAAGACTTGGACACTCCCAAGGAGGTTTGGGATAAGCTTGCTTCCTTGTTTGATAAGCATGATGAGATGAGGATCCATCAGCTAGAAATGATCTGATTACTCTCAATCCATCAGATTTCAAATCTTTAAATGAATTCTTCTCAAAGTTCAAAAACCTGATATATCAGTTGAAGTAGTGCAAAGTAAAGAAGGATGAAGATCAGCTCATCCTTTCTATTCTCACAAAGCTCAATTCAGACTACTCAGTCTTTGTATCCACCTTCCAAACAGTAAGGCTCACTACTCCAAATTGGAAGATGCCCACTCTTGATGCTTTCATTCAATCTCTTATTTCTGAGAATGATAAATTGATCCAAATGGGGATCATTCGATCTCCCAAAGATCTAGCTCTTGTTGCAAGAGGAGATAAGGTAGCGAATGACAGAGGGAAGCAAAGAGATGATTCTGAACAGTCAAAAGAACCTTCAGGTTCGAAGAGAAGCAAGAATAATGGCAAAGGCAAGGTTCTCTGCCCTTACTATGGAAGGGGCTTCCATTCAGAAAGCTTTTGTATGAGAAGACAACTTGATGAAATGGATCTTCTTTTGAAAAGGCACAACATTTATGTACCTGCTAGCACAAGGAAGGAAGACTCTGAAGAAGAAGAAGAAGAAGAATACCCAAGGAAAGGACATGCACTGAAAGCTTGCTGCACATCAACACCTGCCTTCCTCATTGATTCTGGAGCTTCCAACCATATGGCTGCATCCATAGAATCATTCTCTTCTTTTTAGTCCTTTGATGGTCCTAGTATTCAGATGAGCAATAACAGTAAAATCCAAACCAAAGGGAAGGGATATATACAACTTGAACATGGAAGGTTCAAAGATGTGTTGTTTGTTCCCTCCTTGAATTCAAACCTGTTATCTGTCTATCAGATGACCCATACTGGATCTCCAAAGCGAGTGATCTTTGGTCCTGACTTAGTGGAGATCATAGATATCTCTACTGAGAGCATCATAGCAAAAGGTATTGCAAATCATGCTTCAAAAGCATATGAGTTCTCACATTTCATGCCTCCTTCAGAACCAGTGCACTCTCAGCAGCCACCTGCAAGGAAAGGTAAAACCATTGCATCTACTTCTTTTATAGCTTCTACTAGTATTGCAGATCCATCTATATCAGTTTATGACATTAAGATTCAGGGTGACTTAGATCTAGATTCAGTCCCTACTTCCAAACTGGAAGCTAGGAAGATGACTGGAAACTCACCTGACACTCAGAAGGAAAGACTCTTGCGCTATGCCATACTATTTTGCCTCCTTCAGAGAGATGTAATAGAATTCCTGTAAGATGTAATATGGCAAGGGCTCAGTCTTCCTACATTCATAAGAATGGATATGATCATACACCTCTTCATTCAGCAAGAGACAAAGGTTACATTCCTCCTTCCTCCCATCATCCTTTTCAGAGAAGAAGGAGAAGTCTACATGCCAGGCCCCAGAATACCTGTGCACAGCACAC
Source organism: Pseudotsuga menziesii (assembly GCA_001517045.1). Lineage (NCBI taxonomy): Eukaryota > Viridiplantae > Streptophyta > Pinopsida > Pinales > Pinaceae > Pseudotsuga > Pseudotsuga menziesii. The sequence continues at coordinate 274,350 of LPNX010297193.1, read as the reverse complement.
CATGCATGCTACTTCACTACCTCACAGAGATGAAGATTGCAGCAACATATTTTCAAGTTTTTCAAACTTGAGACCTGATTCTACCTGCTTAGATAGAAGGAGGGATTTTTTCCCATGTGGTTTTTGCCCTAGTTACTTGTATTGAGCAGTTACTTTATTTTACTTGATGTAATGGGTGACCTATGGTCTTAGTTACCAGGGCCCGCAGTTTGTCCAAGTTAGCATTCAGGGGGGGTGTTAGGATTATTAATCCTCCCTTGTCCAAATTTGGTCATATTTCTAAATCGGGAGTCATGTATAAATCGGGAGTCCATCTAGTCTATTTATAGTCATTAGCACCATTGGTTAAACTTGACCTAATTGGGGCACATGTTTCAATTACCAAAGTGTGGGGAACACTAATTGAGGCTCACTGCCACTTATTTCACTTCATTGCATAAGTTTAGGAGTCTCCTAGATCAATCCCTACAATTTAGGAAGCAACTAGGAGTGCCGAAACCAACCAAGGTCAGTTCACTTTAGTTAATGATTAGTCAAGCCAAGTTAGGAGTCAGTTACATTCAGTTCTATCCCTCTACATTCAATTAGCTCTAGGTTTAATTGATTGCACACATGTGGGGTGCATTTCTCACCTACGACAGTTAGTTAACCATTATTTAATACTAAATGTAACACTTGGTTGTGTTTTAGAGCTCCGATGAACTCCGGTTATGATTTAGACAAGGATAGTTAACTACTGGGTCCTCTGATAGTGATTTAGACAATGTCTTGGTTACCTACAGGCAAGTAGAGTCATCAATTCGAACTTCCTCATGTGGATTCGAATTGCTTGTGGATATTAAAGCCATTTTACATTATTGTAATTATTATCTGAATTACTTTTTTGATTAATGAAAGCATTCACAGCTGCAAGCCTTTTGCACTGTTTCATTCTTCAATTGCTGAGTAAATTGTGAGATCTTCTTTGTGAGTTTTTTTTTTGTCTATAGATCTATATGCTCAAATTTACACAAGATACAGAAAGGTGTCTTCAAGAAAACCTTGCATAATCCTAATTCTAGGGCTGCAACAAACTACTCTGTAGTTGAAGATTTAGCCCAGACTCCTTGTGTGATATCGGCTTTAGAGGTGTTATAGAGTTGTCTCACACAGCGAGATGCACTCTTAGTAGCCTTAGGCAGTATGGACTCATCGAGCCTCTTGGCAAAGTTTAATTTGTTTGATGTCAAAATTCTCCTGCCATATCATGTATCCTTATCGATAGATGTCATCCATGGTGGAAATACCATTGGAAGGGTAGTTGTCGATGAGGGTGATTCTACATGTGTCATGTCCCTGTCTTGTTGGAAAGCTCTTGGATCTCTAGAGCTAGTTCCATCGAACACCCTACTTACTGCTTTCGACGGAAGGTCATTTTGTCCACATGGTATCCTACCAGATTTCGAAATTAAGTTGGCAGGGAAAGCAGTGTCTGTTGAGGTAGAGGTGATTGATGCACCTTTGGATTATAACTTGCTCTTAGGGAGAAGTTGGAATTATGCTATTTCAGCTATTGCATCGGCCATTTTTTGGGTGGTAGTGTTTCCACACGAAGGGAAGTTGGTCGCTGTAGATCAACTCAGTTTTACTTGAAAAGGCCGCATGGAGAGTAACGAGTCCACCATACCATTGGTTGATCAAGTTAAACCTGCTTCAGAGATATTAGGGGCTGGAATGTATGCATCATTGATGGGCACATTTGATATTCCAGCTCCGATTAATTATCTAGGTTCTAGTAGTGTAGGGAAGTCTATAGGAATGGTTGTTGATAGAACAGATCCTTGGGTTCTTCCTTCCCACCATGAACCTGAAGTACCCTTATTGGCAGTGGAAGTAGCTTATCAAGCTATCATTCATACCACTGTTGATCCCATTCTGGTCCCTCTCACAGTCTCAAAGGAGCCGGAAGAAGCCTATCTTCCTGCTTGGGTAGCAAACTCTTTGCATTCTAGAGATTGCTTAGATATGGTTTTACCTTTAGATGAAGCCATGTGCAGACGACATAAGATCTGTGAAGATATTCACCATCGATCCTATTCTCTTCTAGAGTTAAGCAGGATCAAGAACCAAGAGTTCCATATGAGACTGGCAGGTGATGTTGATACACCTATTAATCCCTTACCAAGGGAAGGAATATTTGCTAAGGGGAATATGGAAAAAATTTCCACTAAAATTCCTATCAACATCTCTACAAAACCAAACATTGTGGAAAATGTACACATTGGCGCGAACTGCTCTCTGGAGGATATTGCGATCTATACAGCCTTGTTTAAGGAATTCTGTGACATATTTGCCTGGCCATATGAGGAGATGCCAAGCATTGATCCATCAATAGTCGAGCATGAAATCCGAACTTACCCTGATGCTAGACCCGTTCGATAAAAGTTGAGACCTGTCAACCATGTAAAGCAACAACGGTTAAGGCTGAAGTTGAGAAACTACTGAAAGCCAATTTCATTTACCCCATAGCTTTGACAGAATGGGTATCCAACCCTATTGCTATTGACAAAAATCAAGGGACTATACACTTTTGTACTGACTTTCGAGATCTAAACAAATCCTATCCCAAGGACAACTACCCCACACCATTTATAGATCAAATTATTGATGCTTGTGTGGGAAGTGAATTTTTTTCGTTTATGGATGGTTTCTCCGAGTATAATCAAATCCAAATTAAACCGAAAGACCAACATAAAAAATATTTTATTTGTCCTTGGGTTACCTTCGCGTACAAGAAAATTCCCTTTGGATTGAAAAATGCAGGGGCAACCTTTCAGTGGGAAATGAATTTTTCCTTTCACGACATTAAAGCCATTGTCAAACCCTACCTTGATGATCTGCCAGCACATTCTCGTAAGAGGATAGATAACCTAGATCACTTGCATTTGATTTTTGAACGATGCAGATACTACAAAATTTGCTTGAATCCCCATAAGTGCATTTTCTGTGTTGAGTCAGGGAGACTGCTTGGATTCATTGTTTCTAACAAAGGCATTCAGGTGGATCCTTTGAAAGTTGAGGCCATCGTAAATATTCCTCCTCCTCGTTCTATTAGGCAGCTTCAAAGCCTACATGGGAAGTCCAACTTCCTTCGACATTTTATTGTAAATTATGCCAATATTACTAAAGGTTTCATGCGCCTGTTGAAATAGGATACCACATTTTTATGGGATGAAATCACACAACTTGCATTCAAGGCATTAAAGAAAGCTTTGTTGTCGACACCATTATTGCACCCGCCAGATTACTCTCATGATTTTATATTGTATCTGGCAGCATCTAAGTCGACCATAGGGGTAGGACTAGTCCAGGAGGACGATAATCTCCAAGAGCATGTCATCTACTATCTCAGCCGTGCTTTATCCGGCCCTGAACTTAGGTATTCCCACGTCGAGAAGTTGGCCTTGGCAGCTATGTATGCTGTTTAGAGGTTACGTCACTACATCTTACTGAGGACCACGATGGTAGTGGTGAATGTTAATCCTTTCCAATATGTTTTGTCCCGAAGGATATTTGGAGGCAAATTCAATAAATGGATAATCATTCTTCAACATTTTGACTTATATTTCCAATCCGCCAAATCCAAGAAGTCCTTATTTTTTTATGAGCTCATTGCAGAATTTTCGGTAGAGGAAGATGTAGCCATTAAAGAAGACTCATTCCCAGATGAGCATATATTTATTTATTTCCATCTCTGACCCCTAGTATGGAGATATACTTGTCTATCTCCAGACTTTGAAGTACCCTGCAACCTTCTCATGGGAAGAACGACGTAAACTACACCTACATGCCAAGAACTACCTCATTATTGGAGATACTTTATATCGTAGGGGGTAGATTATGTTTTGCATCGATGTCTTATCCACGAAGAAGTAGAGATTGTCCTAAATGATGCCCATAGTGGAGCGTGTGGGGGTCATTTATTTGGGTTAGCAACAGCCCAGAAGATCTTACGTGTCGGTTATTTCTGGCCCACGATCTTTAAATATTGTGTAGAAGCCGTGAAGCACTGTCATCCTTGTCAGATTTACACCAGAAATATGCGGTCGCATCCTGCTCCGTTATTTCCCGTCATCTCAGTGGGCCCTTCATGAAGTGGGGGATAGATTACGTGACATGCAACCCAGTATCAGCTGGGGGGCACAAACATATCATTGTTGCTGTAGATTATTTCACAAAGTGGGCAAAGGCAATGCCCACCTTTAAAGCTGACAAGAAAACTGCAGCTTTTTTAGTTTTCAACCAAATTATCTCACGATTCGGTATCCCTAAAGGGATTGTCACTGACCATGAAATTCATTTCCAAAATATCATGATGACTGAACTGACCACTATGCTAGGGTTTAGACAAAAACATTCATCTTTGTTCTATCCTCAAGCAAACGGTCAAGTCAAGGCTGTAAATAAAACTTTGAATACTATTCTCAAACATACTATTAATGCATCCCATTCCAATTGGCACATCATGCTATATCCTTCACTTTGGGCATATCAGACCAATGTAAAAACTGTTATAGGGTTTTCTCCTTTCCAAATCATTCACGGAGTGGAAGCAGTCACCTCGGTCGAATGCAAAATCCTGTCCTTAAATATTGCTATTCATGTGTTACCTGATACGACTAAGCTGGAAGAATGTTTATTACATTTAGAACATCTAGATGAGCAGTGTAGAGATGCACTGACAGCAAATGAGGCTCATAAAAATAGGGTGAAAATCCAATACGATAAATCGATCAAGCCTCAGATTTTTTCTGAAGGGGAGCTTGTTTTTCTCTGGGATCGGGACAAAGAACCCTTGGGGGCAGGAAAATTCAGGTCCATGTGGTTAGGGCCTTATGTCATGTCAAAGGTGTTGAATAAAGGTGCATTTGAATTGACAAATTTCAAAGGGAATAAGCTGCCTGAGCCTAGAAATGGGCTCTACTTGAAAAAGTACTATGCTTAGGATTAGCGCTTTTTCCTATATTTTTATTGTATATATTTTATGTACAATAGTTCGTCGGTTTGTGTTTTTATACTATATTTTGGTTGTTACAGATGTCTTCTGAGTGGTTTGTAGGTTTCGGAGATGGTGTCGGCCACCACACTTGTAACTTGGCTTCAACCGCATGGGTCATTTACTCGCCCTCAGGACAACTAGTTGCCTCTGGAGGTGCTTTCTTAGGTCCTGCTACCAATAATGTGGCCAAATATAGGGCTATCATTGAGCTTCTATGGGATGCTTTGTCACATGGTATCACTTAGCTGGAAGTCCGACTTGACTCTCAATTGGTGGTTTCCCAGCTCAATCGAGCTTATCAGGTGCGGAACCCTATTTTACTACGTCAGTTTATGCAAGTTAGGTTATTGGAAATAAATTTTGAGTTTATTACATTCAATCATATTCCAAGAAATCAAAATTTATTAATTGATGTGTATGCTAATTATATCTTAGATTGGCACTTAACACATTTTGCATAAAAATATACAGCAGACACATTACAAAACACATGTAAATAAAACCGGAAAATATATATATATATGTGTGTGTGTGTGTGTGTGTGTGTGTGTGTGTGTGTGTGAATATATTTCCATATAGATAGGTCAAGTTTCTAATCCTCATATCCAGTCATAAATGTATAATATACAAAAAATGGATCAAAGTACATAAAATGCTCCTAGGTCTAAGCTTGACCACCCTAGTCCCCCTAATCATCCTGATCACCCTGCTCTCGGGCTTCTTCAGAATCCTCGGCTACAACAGCCTCAACAACATCAATATACATAAGTACTGTTCTAGCTACCCGCCTCATAAGTAGTATCCAAACAGGTGGTATACCAACCACTAGCTCCTGCATAGCGGCAAGGATATGCTCAATGCGTAATGTGGGTACTCTTTGGGTAAGCCTGGACAACTTTCCCTCAACAACCCTAATCAAATCATGGTCCTCTCCCACCACAGGATGCACATACATGCGTGGATGCCCAGTAGGGCGGACTGGTCCAATATCTGCATTTTAACATTTTAAAAGGATTAAAAACTCTTATACATATGTATATATATTTATAATTAAAATTCATAAAAATTTTAAAATTTGAAAACAAAAATACCTGACTCTCCCCATGCTCCTTCAGGAGGGAGGAAAAGGTCAGTGTCACCTCGAAAATCTAGTCCAGCATATGGAAACTGTTCCAGTGCTCGTAAATGTCGCTCCCACCAAAAGTAGAAGTCGTCGTTGTATACGCTCGGAACCGATCCACTACCTCCCTGGCGAAGGAAGATTTCTCCCCATCTACTCATCCTAGGCTAATGAGGAGAATGAACTAGTAGTGGTACCGCATGACTCAAACTAAGCACCCTCTCAAAGAAAAAGGCCACCAATATGCTAGAATAACCAAAAAAAATTCGCTTCCCTCTTTTATAGTCAGAGAGCTGCTTCCTCATTATCGGGATTACTCCCGAACACCAGTCATATAGAGCTCTCTGTAGATAGTCCATTGCAAGTCTCATTTGGTTCTGAGTTGCAAGGTGAAGTGATGATGACCCTGCAACCCTCACTATAGTACTCACCAATGCCTGTAATGGCAAGCTAGGAATATGAACAATAGGGATGCAGCTACCCCTCTTTTGAGTACCAGGCTTGCAGTATATCTATGTAGTTTTGTACAGTTAGAAGGTCACCTCCTCTGTCGGTACCTTCCAAGTTCATCGGAGCTCCCCATCGTGATAAACCGGAGATAAAGTAGACATCTTCCGATGTAAACTCTAGAAACTCACCTTGTAGGTCAAACATACCAACATCATGATCCCAATAGTTTATCAAAAATTCTAGTAGGCGGACATTTGATCGCATAGGTGAGGTACAGAAGAATTTTAATAACCCACTTTGCCGCAAAGCATTTACCGTGGGGGAATCTTGTAGAGATTCTTGGTCCATGTCTTCATGTTCTCTCTCCCTCCACTCAAGCACCATATTTCAATCTAATAACAAGCCATTTATCAACCATTAAATTCATATAAAAAAATCATTTTTTGGCCCTACAAAGCTTATTCTACCTCGCGCAGTGTAGGCGACTATCCTTTGGACAAGTCACGTATTGTACACGACCCACATAAAGAACGCGTGTACACGACTATTGATATACCATACCCGCATACATAGTGTTCTTGCTTTGAGGACGTTGAAAAACATGAAAAATTTTCCAAAAATTGAAATTTGCTTGGATCAAATGAAAGAGCATGGAGTGTAGTTTTACCTGGCACTTGCGATTTCGAGAATTGTCCACCGAGTTGTCCACAACGAGCAATCAAAGGTAGAGGTAAAACTTGTCTATTTTGGGTAAAAAATCAAATGGTGAGTGTTGATTTCTATTTTGAACTATTTATTGAAATATTATTTTAAAAATGGGTTTTTTCCTATAGTTCATACTTTTTATATAAAAAGCAAACTAATACCATATATTTTTTCTTCAATGTGACAGGTCTATGATCATTTAAAGTGATTTTTTTAGCTCATATAGGATGGTTTTTGGTCCTTCACATGCATTTTGCATTCATACCTAATCCATATTAATCCTAGCATTACCACTTTGACCACGGACTATGGTATTTTTAACCATTAGTACCTCGTTTATGCCATTATTCTTCCGTGGATAGGAGTTTCCTCACATGAGTATCCTCATTTAGAACCCACTTATTGTCTTTTGATACTCATGCTGCAATTGTCATAGGTTCAGGGGAGTCTTCTTAGCTATTTTTCATGCCAAATTGAGCCTCATTTTGGAGTCTTTTTACAAGCTATCCCTTTATAAGACTCCCCACCCTTATGGAGTTTCTTTAGGCCCAGGTTTAAATCCTCAAAATATACTTGATTTTCGAGTAAACTTGTCCATTCAAGCTCGTTAAGAATATGTGAATGAGCATCTGCATTGGTGGTAGGTTATCTCTTTCTCGGACCATGGGGAATAATATGAGAAAGGATCACTCTCTTTTCTGCGAATTTGAGAAGAGTATTCTCAGGTATAGGTTTATCACTTTTCCGGACCTGAGGGACTAAATTTATGGAAAATGAACACTTAGTATGAGCTCAGTTTTCTCTTTTTTATGCTCTAGACCTAAACATGAAAAAGATTCCAAGTGTACTTCATGTCTTTGTCATGCTCGTTAAACACTAAGAACAAAACATAGAGTTTATTGTTGTAAGCCCCATTTCTCGTACTCAAATGGATATTTTTGAGTGATCTTTCTTTCCTTCACACTCATAAAACTAAAGCTATATGTTGCTCTCGAAGGAGCATTAGGTAGGTGGTAATTTAACCTTTTTCGGACTTCCCTGATTAAGTACAAAAAAGTTTCACCTTTTCTTCTACGGAAGTTAAGAGAGTTCTTATGTGGTATGTTTTATACTTTTTCAGCCTCAGGAGACTAAATTGGACGAAAAAGGACCCCCCTAGAGTCTTCTTCGGAGTTTTCAGACTCTCTAAACATGAAAACACCAAGTGAGCATGTACTAGTCTGGGCTCATAAAATCCACGAATCAGTGACACTATTAAGCATTATTCCCTCTTCTCTTCAAGCTTGTCAAAAAATGAAGAGAGACTTGAGTTGAATTTCCTAGACTTGTTAAAATTTAACAGGAAAGATAAGGAAGAAGTTTTCTTTTGGTTCTCAGCCGGTGGCAGCATGTTTTCCTTGAACATAGCACTCCTTGTTTTTTCTGATACTCATGTCTCAGTGTTCACTTTCAGTTCAGCTATTACTTCGAGTTTCTTGCTCCTCATCTTGTCAGTTATACCTGGGGAATCTGATCATGTCTCCTACATGAAAAATAAGTATAGTTGTACTATCTCCAAAGTTAAAAGCTACCTTGGGTCATCTTTGTGTCGTTCTCACTGTTCAAGGATTTATCCCTACATCTGATCTATATCCTGATTCCATCATTGTCTTATCTGTTTTTACTTGCGTATCCCTTCCTTTACTCAATTCCCAGTCACTCTTGTGATCCATTGGAGGATTTATTTCCTTCCTCATCACAGTATGGTTTCTCATCAGCACTTCCTGACAACAAATACCTGGAGTTTTTGACGATCATACCTTAGGATTCACTTTCATTATTGGTGAATTCCTTTGCTTCAGTTGTTAATTATCACCTATTGGTTGACAATCTGTTGAATCCTATCCATGTTCAACTTCAATAACATCTATTCACATGGCCAGGATTGTACTGGTTCTTTTGGTTTTTGACGAAGACCTTAGTTTCATGTCTATGGCCTAAGTTGCGCAAGATTATGTTGTGATCACTTACACAGTTTCCAGATATTTGAAGACTCATCATTATTGTATATTGTGGCTTCGACCCACCTTTGTAATATATGTGGTCTTGAACTTGTATCATATGATGTACTCAAATATTGTAAAGGAGCTAGTGTTCCCATATATTGAACATGGCATCCTCATATATGACTTTGTATATGACATTACTATGTATTTGTTTCAGGTACTTCCTCTACTCCATTGGACTTCTGAGTTCTCCAAGATAATTATTATAATGTATTTCGGCCATCGTTTCCCTCTAACCTCACACATTAGGGGGCATCTGTTATCAACCCAAATGACACTTCTTCGTCCGAGTGCCGACATTCCTTATGTTGGTACACAAAAGGACATATTAGGATTGAAGTTTTCCAAAACACTATAGATGGGCATGACTTGGGATGCATTTACCTTTAAACCAGCTTGCTACATAATTTTTCTAAGTGTTGAGTTGCGTACGCGACTATCTCCATTACAATCCGCATACTGTACGTGACTATCTCCATTGCAACTCACGTATTGTACGCGGCTATCTGCATTGCGACCCGTGTACATCAACGTACGCAGGTTTCCTTTAAGAAACTCACATGTCATATGCGGGTTGCCTATATTCATAGTCATGTACACCTCATTTCGACCTTAAAAATATAAAACACGATTAATGGAGATTAGTTGGGCCCTAATCATTAACTATCCCAGCTGTTTCAACTACCCCAACCTTCGAAATCACTCTATTTCCCAAAGTATAAATAGAGGCCTTGGGGAGGGCATTAATCAATGAATATTGGAGAGCAAATTTATGCTGGTGGTATATCTCCAAAATTCTTGGAGCAGCAGAACGCGGAGTCCTTGTCTCAGAAGCTGGGTTATATTCTTATCTCATTCATTGATTGTTAATAAAGAGAATTCTTCTTCCAACATTGTGTTGAGTCTCTTTCATGTATCATGGTTAATGAATATATTTGATTATGTATTTGACATGTTGTTTATCTAACCTCTTATATATACATGCATGAGATAGTACTTGGAGAATTTTCTCTTTACAGGTGAAAGAGGTGCATCCCTGGAAGCTTTGGAGAGAAGAGGAATGGGAGAATATCAAGCTTGGATCAACCGTCGGTAGTCAGGTAAGTCAAGACTTTCTTCCTATTCCCTTTCTATTCTCTGGTAAAGCTGATTGTCTGCAAGGTTAGTAGTAAGTTGGTAACCCCAGACCCTAGGTTACAAGGGTGCTTAATCCTGAACAACAGTTACCCCTAGAGTGAATTACTTTATAATATGACTATATGGCCCAAGGTAATATATATGATCATCAGTATGGAATAATTCTTCTAAGTATGATATGTTAATATGGATAAATAAATACACATGTGGACCATCCAGTAAACAATAAATGATAAAGAGATAATCATAGAGAGAGAATGGATTGGAATTTCCTATGTATGCCTTCATGTGAGATCGAATTGTAAAAGATTCAGTTAAAGCCTTAGTTGTAAATAAGTAATGTATCAGTTAAATAAGGAATCTCTCTGAGATCCATGCAAAGATAAAAATAGTAAATATTTTGATTGAATTAAAACTTATGTGTTTCAGTTAATTCAAAGAAACTTACAAAGATCCATGCAAATGGTTTGCATGGATGGCACTAAGATTGAAGAAACGATGACACTTAAGTTAGCTTGTTAACTAAGTGATCCACATTTAGTTAACTAAGAAGATCCATGCATAAGTTAATAATATAATTTGTGCACTAAATATGAAGCACCAAAGAAATTAAATTAGCCTCCTAACTTTATGGTCATACATTAAGTTAAGATTAAAAGACTCAATTCAAGTCAGTCCACATTCAGTTAAAAATCAATAACAAAAGGAAGGGCACATATCTTTGTGCATGCTAGGTGTTTTGGATTGTTATTAATATGTTAGGCAAATGCAAAGTTCAATATAGTTGTTTACAATGTTGTAGTGGATCTCTCTTCTCTACTACTAAGGTGACATCTCTTATCGGGAAATTTTATTATGTGTTGTAAACCATTCTCTACAAATCTATATATCATGCTCAAAGAATTGTTGGGTTTTTCATCCTCCGTGTTTGGAGGGTTTTCACACGGAATATATTGTCTCTTATGGTTGAATGATTTCTATGGATGATTTGTATTATGAGATTAATATATGCAGTGATTGATTAGTATATTTTTTTAAGTTCAAGCATCTCTGATTTTGCCGAAAGATTCATAGGTTCAACATAGTTTACACAAACCGTTCCTGCTTCCTTGGCATTTTTTTCCAACTTATTTTTTCTAATTCTTTGTTAACCCCATTTTTGCACTTTAACCCACCCTAATGACTCATGAATTTAGGGGAAATATGGACTTAATCTTGCATGTGGGAAGTAGGGGCAGAGTACCAAATTTCCTAGGAACTTTGGCAGAATTGATGGTAATCAAAATGAGAGTGCTCTTGGACTTGATCTCTGTGTTGATAATTTAAATTTGACGTGGAAAAAAATCCAATCCTTCCAAGTGAAAAGGCACACACATGCAACCATAATACTTATAAGTGTAATCTCGTCCATGGTCGCCTCCACACAGTGTTGTTCACTCATTAGTACCTTCAATTCAAAACATATGTAATGGATGGATGGAAGCTTTAGAGTGTATGTTTTCTAGTACCTTTTGTTGGCCTCTAATTTTCTCTCTAGATGACATCTTTATGGTTTTGGAAACTTTCATATTTTGACATCCAACATTAATTAACATAATCCAGTTGAGAATCATAATATAATGTTAGTTTTGTCTTTTAAAGAAATCCAATGTTGACATTTCTAATTTCCATGATTTTAATTATGTCCAATAAATTTATTGAAATAAGCAAATTGAGGTTCTTTTCTACCATATTATCTTTATTTCCTTATGTATTCTCCATAGACTTTGCTATGCTCTATACAAAATGTTCAAACAAGAATGAGCACAGAATAATTCAAATATTTTTGGATCTTTGTGGCTTTGATAGGAAGAAGCATCTAGATGGGTTATTTTCCAATGTCTACCATCGTTGACAACTACTATTAGTGTAAAATTTCTATCCAAATTGTGTTCAAATATGAGGAATTGTTTTCTCTATTCTCTTTGTCAAGACCTATTAGCCTGAGATTTTCCTAGGATGGGGTATGTTAAATATTATATGTAACGTTTTTAACGCCAATTGTTAGGTTAACACTATCCATAGTGTGCCAAAGTATTAAACGCTGAGTGGGATGGCATATACATCATTAGAACTGAAACACAATAATTTAGATGTTAGTGTTTTCATTTTTATTTCAAGTTTTGAATTCCTCGCATTCTCGAAATTTAAATGCAAATGTGTACATTTTTATAGTTTGAAGTTTGAACTAATCGGACAAAAATAAAAACCTTATCTACGCCCTGATTTGGTCAAAGAAAAATTAAACGGTCATCCACAATCTATCTACTCAGACTTTCTATCTTTTCATAAAGACATTTGAATTGAATTGTAGACATAATAGATATTAATATAAAATGGCAAGTGACCCAATTTTGGTCAAATCATGTAAAATTTATTTTGGGAGCAGTTGCAAGATGTTTTGTTAATGGTGCGGGAAATTTTAATGCGATGTGATTGTTGAACTTTTGCAGGTGTATGCTAGGAATCGACGGTGTTGTAACTCTAAGATATTTTTTCAAATATTGAACATTCATCTATGCTATGCTACATGTACAAATCTCTTTGTGTTCTTTTTGTCATTTAAGATGATGGGTGTTGTGACACATGATATGATTTGGTTGTTATTACTACTTTTATAAGTTTTAATTTTTTTGTTATGATATCTTAAATATTACATTAAAATTCAATTTCATGAATTGTGATATGGAATCTTATATAGAAGGATGTCGTAGAATATGATCTTTTTTGTTTTAAAACATTTGTTCAATTAGAGATGTTTGTTTCTATAAAAACTCAATTTCATGAATGTTTGTTTCAGTAAAAACTTAGTTTCATGAATCGTGATAATGGAATTTTATATAAAAGGACACCAAAGATAAGTGTTGCTCACATTAATGGAAAGGGATGTCAGTTGGAGAATGTGATATTTTTCGCAACAAGTTCTATTTGGTGCATTTATGGTATTTAAGGATAATGAGTCCTACTTGACAAAATTGTGTAAGGGGGCGGGCGTGGGAACAAATACGAGGGACAAACTCTTATCTTTATGCGTCCTTCTTTGGTATGTTAGGTGGATACCTGTTTCAAATATTCAGATTGCGAGAGACTCTAAGACTATCATTGAATGGGCTTCTGGGATCTCTTCACTACATTCTTTTATTCTTGAACCTTGGATGAATAGATTTAAAAGATTAATTGTTGAATTCTCCTCAATTTCTTTTAGTCTTATCTACAGGGAGTATAATATGGAAGTTAACCAATTGTCCAAATTGATCATAGGTGATATGAATGGGTTCCTCCACTTTGAAGAGTATATAGTTGGATTCTCATGTGGTGCTGCTGTACTGAACATTTTTTATGGTGGTTGATATTTTCCTGGTTTACTCAGCTGAAAAGCTGTTTGGTGGGCTTATCTTTTTTTCTATCATGTCTTTTATAAATTTTGAGTTTTATGTGTGATTTATATGGGAAGAATATATATAATCTTCTATAAAAAGGAAATTTTTTTGAGACATATAGAAATATATTGTTCAGATATGTATATGTATGTTTTGTAGCAAAATTTAATGGGTAGATGGTATGTGACGAAAATGTACCAGACTAGTTGAAATTTCTTCACTAGTTTATGGCAATGATGTAAACAACTTTGATTCCTTTGAATAATAAGTTGTGTTTTTTCTGGTGTGAAAAAAATATATTCAAGAGCATAGGGCTTAGTATATTTGTCTATTAACACAATACTTTTACATTAAGATGGTTTGTATATTTTTTTTAATATTTTCAGTACGTCCAAAAATTGTATAGTTTTTAATTGTTTGTAAAGTATGTCAAAAGAGTGTAGGCCAAAAATCTTGTATATATTTTTTATTTCTTTGTAAAGTATGCCAACAAAAATTTTATATTTTGTACTGGTTTGTAAAGTATGTGAAAAGTTTTAATTATTTTTTGGTATTAGTTATTTTAAAGAACACAATAATTTGAGTTTATAAACCTACAAACATAAAGTTGAAAATACAACTTATATATATATATATATATATATTCAAAAGAAAATGTATAAGTTTGATTATTATTTAACATTTTGAAGTTTTATTGTAATTAATTTTTTTTAACTTATATTCATTGCAATAAAGTACTAGTATTTAATTAGTGCATCATAATAATTTGTTTGTAGGTTTAAAATTGTAAATGGATAATCATCTGAATGTCTCTCCTAATGCATTACTAACTGATAAAAGAAATTAATACTACTTCTCAAATTTATAAATATAACAAAAGATTAATGATTGCTATTTCTGGATCTCGTTAAAATATGAGTTCTTTTTTTTGTCATATTATGTCATGTATGTGAAGAAGAAGAAGAGGAGGAGGGGGAGGTGTAGGAGGAGGAGGAGGGGGAGGAGGAGGGGGAGGAGGAGGAATAATAGGAATATGAGGAGGGGGAAGAGTATTGGGAATAGGAGGAGTAAGAGGAAGATTATAATGCAATATCCCAACTGATATTTTATCTTCTTTATATTGAGATGGTTTAGGTCTTGTTTATAGGTTCAGATTTTTTATGCTTAATAATTTCTAAAGTTGATTTGCATGCAATATCCAGATAGTGCACAAACCTCAGATATGATAAAATCTTGGATTTTCAATGAAATATCAAATAAAATGTAATGACATATCAAAATTAATAAATTGGATGGTTGAACAATTTGGATGAGGCATGCATTCCATGCAACAAATAATGAGATGAAAATGTGTTGCTTCTTCAAGGAAAGTTTCCCATGCAAAATAGTTATTCCCTCCTTTGATGATGATCCTCTACAATAGCTTCAAGAAGAGGAATTGAATGTTTCTACTTCCCATATATGGTAAGATGAACCTCATGAATAGTGTGCAACATGCGTACACTTTAAGTACTTCTTGATAAAGTGAAAATTGCTTCTCAGGGGATGAAGTTTCCCATTCAAATGCATGTCTTCCTTTCTTGAATATTAATTTACTGCTACTGGGTGATTGAAAACTGATGATCTGTAAAATTACTAGGTAAGGTAATATGTGCCCCCTGGATCCAATGGAAGTGACATGTAGTCAAAAGGATGTCTCTCTTCCTCAATATGAATTGTCTATGGACTGATCAATGCGCCCCCGGTGAACACTTATTTTTTTATGTTGTTGGATCTTTGATATTTACACAAGTATATGTTGTTCCTCCCAATGATGATGAAAAGTTGTGAATTGTTGTCTATCTCTAAAAAGTGATTAGGGAAGATAGGTTTCACTACTGAAAACACTTACTAGCCAGGGACTCACGTCCTCAACCCCAACTTATTGTTGTTGTTGTTATTGTTGAGCTATTTAAACCAATATAAAAAGTGAATAATAATAGTCCCCCTTTTTGGTTTGAATCACCTTTATTTTATAACACTAAGGCTTGCATGACTTAAATTTGCAAGCATGCAATCTAATTTCCCAGTATCACATGTAAGGTGAATTAAGTCTCGCATGCCTCGCATGCTTGTTGATAACTTCTCTGATGGAATTATTTGATCCATTAATGACATAATAACACATAAGTGATGTTATTTTTATCTAAAGTATCCTATAGAAATAACTAAACTAACAGTCACCATAATCCCAGGGTACCAAATCAATCTGCGAGTGGCAAAGGTCCTACGACATCCACTGCTACCCTATGTAGTATTGACCCAAGGAGCATCCTGTAGACTCCTAAGTAACCCAATCAGTAAATACTGTATCCATCCCTCATAAGGTCTCCCACCTAGATCCCAATACGTATGCATATTTCATCCCCAATATCCAGAGGCTCCTGTGGGACTATACCCCTCGCTAGGAATGTCTTCTTAATAATTTTCCACTTAATAGGACACTAACTCTTAATCTCTCTCCAATACAACTTATGAAAAGGACCGTTTCCATAAGAACCGTCACAAGGAATAATACTACCAAGTTGACACTCTTCCCTTCTAATTTTAACTGGAATTCTCATTACTGTTTCCCAATATTTGGGTCTTGTCCAACGTGTAAAAACCGTCCTCCATTATGTGAATGTGAACTCAAGGTACTACAAGCCTTGTCTATCATCCTAAAGAGGACTGCTCTAAAATGCAAAAGTATGTTTCTTTTGATTCCCCATCAAGGAATCTAAATTTTCTTCAATATTGAAAAGCATGACCATTGACTTGTGTTGCTGCTGCAACTATCCCCAACTTTTTTTTTACATTTTATAGGACCCCCTTTAAAATCTTAGTTTTGCTTCTTAGGCTTAGAGTTTGAAATCCAACATTTATGTTTTGTTTCTATCATGGAAAAGTTTCAAAATTTTCATTTTTTTACTAAGGCTGAAAATGTGCTTCTGACCTGCTATAGTGGATGTTTTTCCAAGTCAAGAGCCACTATGGCGTACACCTTTCTGTTTTCATCCGCCACGGTGGACGTTTACTCAGGATCGAGCCGCAACAATGGGTGCAATTTTAATTTAAATATCAGATATCCTTCTGATTTATTTTTTCCACTACGGAAGATGGGTCTTTGGTTTGATATCAGAATGGATTCCAATCATTTTGACCCCGTAATGGCGGATGCTTTACAGCTTTCGAACCACTACAACGACTAACCTTTATCTTTTCCTTTCGCTTAATTTATTAAGAGCCTGGCCACAACGGTGGGCGAATTCGTTTCCTCAAGCCGCTGCAGTGGAGGTTTTTCCTAAAGTGTTATCTGGTCTCTCTGTCCACTACATCGGAATTTCCCTTGGGTTCGAGCCGCAACAACGGGTGGGATATTGTATTGAGGATCCCAGCTTCTTCCAATTTTCTATGCCCGCTTCGTCGGATGAGTTTTTGTCACTCCGCCGCAATCATGGGGGTGGTTTTCATCGATCGTACAAGTCTCACCATGCCCACTTCGGCGAAATAAATTTTGTTGTTGAGCCGCTACGACAGTAGCCTTCCTGGACTGGTGTTAGATACCTTTTGACTGTCGAAGCCATAACATAAGTTAGGCGCATTGTTGAGTCTTAAGCCAGTGTTGTAGCTATGTCGGTAGGTATCAAGCCGCCATTGTTGGGGCTCATTGCATGTTGACTTATCGTTCATTGCTTGATGTGATATGTTTGGAGCCAATGGCGTTTGACCACGCACATGCAAATTTAATGGTTTTACCTACCACGTTTAAAGGTTTTTCGCTAGAAAATGTCTATTTATACCCGGGGAACGATGTTTTTACCATTTCTTTTTACGGTAAAGGTTGGAAAGATTTGTTGCGATTTATCACGTCCTAGTCTTCGTGCAATTGGTGGAGATCACCTATGGAGCTCATGTGGAGTGTCCTTACCGAGTATCTCAGTTGCGTGTTCAGGTTGTCCTCTGCCAGGTAGGTTTTCATTCATTTGTGTTGGTTTGACGAGTTGAAAAATTATATTTTTTGAAGTGTCACTTATGGTTCTTCTGAGAAAGGTTGGGTAGGTTTGGTTGTGGGTTTAAAAGGGGCTTTTTTTCCCTTTCAATTTTAAGATTTGTTGTTTCCTGTTAGCATTCGAAATTTCCCTCATCGCCATACCTTCGCTGAGATTTTACCATGTTCGACCGTAGAAGTTTTTTCCCGTAGTCAGTCAGGATATGATGATTATTCAAGCACCCGATATTTTTTCTGGTATAGAGCAGACTGGGTTCTCTCCTTCAGGAATTTTTAGGGTTTACAGTCTCCTCATCTCAGGAAAACCCTGTAGGTTTTAGCGCTTTATCTTTTGGCTGTGGGATGTTAATCTCGGATATGTGAACCTAGGGCATTGCCACCCTGAGCATCGGAGCATGGTTTTTTTGGGCCATGAACCTTTCAGAGTATTGGAATCAAAGTGTGGAAAAGCCTCATAGTAGTTAGGTAGCGCTTTATTTTCCAAGAGTACAGAGACCAAGGTTCATCAAGTCCAGAGGTTTTATTGTCAAACTTTGACCCACTGACCTGCATCATTTGTCTTGGCCTAATGGCCGAGGATATAAGGGTAATGCAAAATACTGATGATTGTTTTGGATAGGTTTTCTAGCATATCATATCTAGTTTGTTCTATTCTTTCATTCAAATGCATGAGTGAGTTTTATATTATAACACTAAGACATTTTTTGTGTTGTTGTAGCCACCGCTCATAGCAGACAACATGACGAAGAAAGGTAAAAAGAGATCTAAGATTGTCGAGTATGACTCAGATGCAGAGGTTGCACTCGTACGAAGACTAGAGATCAGTCATGAGGATACAAAGGCAATCACTAGAACTGAGCCTGAGTTTAAATGGGGTCATATTTATCACTTGTTGGTAGAAAAGAAAGTTCCAGAAGTAGGGTTGGAAGACCTAGCCCTGTATGATAAAGCGTTGAGATCCGGGATCACCAAGGTGACCACTAGAACGGAATTTTCCTTTGTGCAGAATTCATTGGATGGATTCTTCCTAGGATAAACACAATAGGGATGTTGATAAATGATGCGGAGAACAAAGGATTTGCATCCTTCGCACCCGCATTTTTATCAGTAGCATACAGCTTTCCCGAAAAGGAAATTAGCGTGACAACAAAGTGGGTGAAGAGCTTGAAACTTGATTACGCTTCCACAGCTAAGATCATGATGGTTGAGGGAAATAATTTTAGACACAAGTATTCAAGGGAGTATGAGACAACTCATCTAAAAACCCCATACAGATTAATAGTGCTGCTGTTGAACAAGATTTATGGCAGAGCTGATGGGAAGTTTTACAAGTTTGGGTGGATCGCACTGATCTACCATATAGCTATGAAAGGAACAATATTCAACTGGGCTAACATAATAGCCAAAAAAAATTCCACCTCTATCAAGGCAGCCCAAGAAGGTCTGCACCTCAACAATTCTTAATATTATATGCCTTCCTTCTTAGTGGATTGCATACTTTACCGCCATTGGTTTGAAGGGATAAAGTGTACATGGAAGGGAGGGAAATCCCCTATATATACAGCTTACCAGATGTTGGGGTCTCACAAATATCATAATCACTATAAGATGATCTATGAAGAATTCCTAATTCCCTTATACAAGTTGATCTTTCTAGAAGAATGTCCATGCCTATTTGAGGGAGATTTGGAGTCTATTAAAGAATATGGGGATTATATTTTCTTAGAAGAAGGCACATATTTGAGGATGTATGGGGGAATGAAAGTGCCCTCATTTCTACCAAAGTACACAACATATTATATAGTTCACAAAGAAGCCATTAGACAACTTTTTCTGAATGGATTTAGAAGCCACCTGTTTGATCTAAAGAAGGTTGTGTTCCCATGATTACCCTTCTATGTGGGTAGTTACAGGTTCACCAAGGTCAAGAATGCCCCTGAATTTGTTAAGGAGCTGGAAAATTTCCATTTTGGTGAAAAGGAATTTCATCGTAATGATTCTCAAGGAAAGGTTGCATCTTATAAGGCAGCACTCAAAGTAAATTTTGAGTATGTTGACTACATGGAAAAAGAAGAAGAGATGTATAGGAACACTTACAGCGTGACATCCTTGAACAAGAAGTTGAAACTGAATCCCATAGTAGCTGGGGATAAAGGAAGTGGAAGAAGCAATCTAGAATCAAAGAGCCGGGAGGAGGAAGCTTCCAGGAGAGTAAAAGAAGAGACTGCTCAAAGACTGGCAGAAGGGGCCAGAAATCTCTTAGCTGAAGAAAAGCAGTGAGAAAAGGAAGAAGAAGTTGCCAATATTGAGAAAGAAGAAGAAAAGAGAAATTGAAGAGAAGGTTATCCAAGAAAAGATTGTTGAGCTAGAAAGGGACATAACTCAACAAGATTTGAATCTGGAACAAGAAGTACAAGACCAAGAAGGGTTCATAGAAGAAAAAACCAAGGAAAGTCAGGATAATGTAGGTGGTGAGGATCAAGGATGGAGCCCTATTCAGAACGACCCTAGAGACCTTTCATCCACTTCAAAAAATATACTTACAAGAGGGAATCTTCCTTTAATTGAGTTGGAGTTGGTGCCATTCACCCCATCGAAGCATTATGAGGTTGCATGCTTATAAAATGTATAGTTCGATACAAAAAAGAATTCAATTGTATGGAAAACAGAAAATACTCTGAGGATGGGAGACCAACCTCCGGTCAGCACAGTGATAGAGAGAACAGTAGTGAAAAATGTAGAATATAATCTGAAGCAATTGGCCTCCCTGGGCATTGCAAATTCCTATGCAAATGCTCAAAATATTGATAAGCTCACAGATACCCTTGAGCAGTTCAAGGGTAAAATGGTCGAGATGAAAGAGGTCTTGAAGAAATAAGAAAGAGTCTGCAGAGAATTTAAGCGAAAGTATGAAGATAATATTTCAAACTATCAAAAGCTTCAGCAAGAGTATAAAATTCTCGAAGAAGAGCGAGATATCTTGAAGCTGTCAAACATGAACCTTAGCAGGGAGAAAGGGGAATTAGAAATCAAAATTGCAAAGATGGAAACACAAAATTCTATGGCTGATCAGCGAGCAGAACAATATGAAGCCCAAGTAGTGGGATTAGAATCTCAGAAGAGTTCTTTGGAGGTTTTGTTTAAGGTAGCAAATGAACAAGCAACATATTTAACACCTATAACAAAGCATGCTATTTTTATCAAAAATAAGATCTATCAAATGCAGGTTCAGATTGCGGGAGAAGTCTTCAAAGTCAAACAAGTAGAAGATAGATTGCAGAAAATATTAGCCACGGATACAGATTTCAAAGACAAAACTAGAGACGTTGTAGAAGTAATTCAAGGAATATTGACATGGTTGGAAACAACCAAGGAGCCTCCAGAAAACACACCAGTCAAAACTCTAGACAGATTGCAGCTTGAGTATGAACTGATAGGTTTCAATAATAGAGCTACTAAAAAATTGATATAGGCGGTCCAGAAAACAATAGATAAATGAAGGGAGTTTTCTAAGAAAGTACCCACCACCTATAACAAATGTTAGACATCATCTAAGAGGAGGTTGGATGAGCTTCAACCTCATGAAGAACACTTGCAGCAATTACATGCCAGATTTCAGGAGGATGAGCTTAGCATACATTTGATAAAGAACTTAGATGAAAGGGTGATTAAAGCTGCAGTTAGTAACTGCCTTTTATAGGATCAGTTTTGACTACTCCCAGCAAGGATGGCTGAAATAAGGGCTCATGCTTCCAAACATTAATTCACGGTCATATTCTTGGAGCCAGCCGAGTTTGAGATAATTGCTTCAGATGCCAAGGCATGGAAACAATTCATTGCTGAGTTGACTGGTCCCATTTAAGTGTTTTGTCTTTTTGAAACATGGAAATATATTTGTAATAATTTTTGTATTTATCTCTTAATTAGTGAATGCACTAAAAGACAAATATTTTGTAACCGAATATGAAGGAATCCCAAGGGGTAGGAAAACCTAGACCTAGAGTTTTTTGAGATGTATAAATGTAGGTGAAGTCAAATAGATGAGGGACTTTTCTAGCTTTCTTATGTGAAATACTTATTGTAAGAGGAACTATTTCTGATTATAATAAAGAGGATCAAATTTTCTGCTAGAGAAGGAGCTATTGAGTTTCAAATGCATGTTGTGTGGATGGCTAGATAGAATTATTTATGCGTTGGATTTCTATGAAAATTTCTAAGATCGTTCTAACTCTGAACTATTTCTTAGTCGTGAATGATTTAATTTCCTTTTTTGAATCTTATGCATCAAATGAGTAATGAATGCTTTAATAAACCATGAGTTATCTCTATGTTAATCTTTCTGTTGTGTTCCACGTATTCTTCATTATATCAATTATCTGTAAAATTCTGTGTGCATAAAATATAGTACATTACTCATACATATAATCATCTTGCTCCCTAGGGATAGGTTAGTTAGAATTACATAAGTTAGATGTTATTTGCTTTCTGTGATTTAGGAACAAAGGAGATAAGATGGGAGGTAAGAACCTACGAATCATTTATAAAATATAAAAAAATCACATAAACGGTGGACCGAGCCGCAACCGGTAAAACAGTTTAAAACCGTTACTTAACTCTACGGTAGCCAGACCATAAACCGGATGGATTCCGCATACCAAACAATAAATGAGCTAATTGGGAGCAGTTATTGGGGAGAATTTCTACTGTCGGCACCTGGGATTTTCCAGGCATAAAAAACTTGGTACATACAACTCGAAGAACTGTAAGCTCAACATATCATTGTAATATGGTTTCCCGAAGTATCTTGGTCCTCTCTTTCATTTCTAGAATGCTTTCTTTAAGACATTCAATCTTCTTCTAATGAATATAATATGGGATCTCTATCGCATGCCTATATAAACTCTACCTAACCTCCATGTGTGACTTCCCATTGTCTCGATTGTTGTGCTCACTACCCTACACCTCATGTAGCCCACCTTCCATAACTGTTTGGACTACTGTTGTAGGTGATGAAGAGTGTACCAACTCCAACTCATCGCATGACCTGTCCACAATATGACTGGTATATTCTTTGGCATCATTAGACTCACAGGATGGCTCTGATGCTACCTCATCATATATTGTTAACTCCAAATCAAACTCACCATCAACATTGACTTCATTCTCACCTTTATCCACTCCTCCAACTATGTTTTTAAGGACATCCTCATCCAAATTCTTGGGTTCTTGATAGTGTAATAGTCTTGAAAGGAAAATGTTGCACATAACTCATCACCCAAGTCTAGATATTACTGATATCGAGGAAAGTGTTGTAGTGTTGCTAACCTATGCAATTTCAGTCAAGATCCTTCTCATTGTCTTCATGTTCAATCCCAAAACAGGCCAAGAACATGCTCTAATACCACTGTAATATCCCAACTGATATTTTCTCTTCTTTGTACTGAGATGGTTTAGGTCTTGTTTATAGGTTCAAACTTTTGATGCTTAATAGTATGTAAAGTTGATTTGCATGCAATATTCAAATAGTGCACAAACCCTAGATATGATAAAAGCTTGCATTTTCAATGAAATAACTTCAAATAAACTATAATGATATACCAAATTTAATAGCTTGGATGATTGAATAATGTTGATGAGGCATGCATGCCATGCAAAAAATAATGAGAAAACATGTTGCTTCTTCAAGGAAATTCTCTCATGCAAAATATCTACGCCCTCCTTTGATGATGATCCTCTACAATAGCTTCAAGAAGAGGAATTGAATGATGCTACTTCCTAGATATGGTAATATGAACCCCCTGAATAGTGTGAATGAAATATTTGGACACTTTATGTAATACCCCAAATTTTGACTTGGAATGTATTTAACCAAAATTATGTAAATGATGCAATTATGCTAGTATGAATCCCTAGTGTGGTGCTTAAGGACAAGGCCTGACTAGCGAATGGATAGGCATGCATGATGTATATATTTGTATTTGGACCATATGATTAGATTATCATGCCAATTCAAAATGTATGTAAATATTATGTTGTAAATTAATAAAATGGTCCAAAATGACCGTGTAAAAAGAATTAAAGGGGCTATGATTCCACCAAATAGGAAGAGGAAGAAGGGGCTGATGGGGGGAATAAATCCTATGCTGCTATAGTGTCAACCTTATAACTCAACCAAAATATTCCTTGTGATTTAAATGAGATAATTAATTCATTTTTTAATATAAACCCAATCATTGAATGCATGTGTGAGGCTGGTGAGAAAAGTCACTTCATGTAGTTATTGAAGCATCAGGGTGGTGACAGTTCTGTCATTTATCAAGAGTCCTTTCTTCTATGGTTAGAAGCTATGTAAGTTTACTTTTCACCATCATATCCTATCCCTTGGAGTCAACACCCATTTTGATCATTCTCTCATGCATATTCCTACACTATGTAGAGTTTCCTACTATTTTTCATGACCATTACCAGACTGTGTTGCACCCAGAAAAATCCAAATTTAGAGATATATAATTGAATGGGGAAGAGAATATTGATGGCTATAAGTGAGAAAAGAGGTTGAGAAATATAGGAACCCTTAACCATTGAGTTTTTCCACATGTGAATGCTTGAGAAGCCATAGTTAACACTACATGAGGTTCTGTAGAAACATACAATATATTGGGCTCTTACTGCACACACTGGTAAGCATTGTAATGGTTAGATACCCTGAAGGAACTATAGATCAATGAAGGGGAATTCCTTCTTTGTGATGTGTGGTGCAGTTGGAAGGAGCGTTATCGTTGTGATGGATAAGTGAGATGTATGTATGAGTTTTGGTTAAGTAGGGTGAGTAGAAGGGGTTGTGGGATGAGAGAGAGAATCATGTAGGTGTTTCATTCTCCATGGTGGCCTCGTATCCTATATTGGGGGTGTCCTCTAAGAGAAGAAAGAGTATATTCTAGACAGAGTGCCTACGGTTGGGTGGAAAATCTCTCTTATAGAACCAGTTGCTTGGATATTCCTTGTTAAAGATAAGTATTATTTTGTTTATGATGTGTAATTATCTTTATTTATATTCCTATAAATATTGAATTTCATATGCATTCTAGATGTGTGTGTATATATTTATTTCCATTGTGTATTTTTATTTTGCACTTGCGCACACATTTTTATTGTTATACAATTCACAATTATTGTTATTGGGCGAAATATGGAGAGCCTGAGTCGGTTCATGTCCCCTCCTGTCGTTCGGATTAAGGGATGGGGACATGACACTTTAAGGCCTTCTTGATAAAGGGATAATTTCTTCTCATGGTATGAAGTCACCCTTGCAAATACATGCCCTTTCTTAAATATTGATTTGCTTCTACTTGTATTAGACACCAATGATCTCTAAAATTAATAGGTAAGGTAATATGCACCCCTTGGATCTAATGGAAGTGGCATGCAGATGAAAGGATGTCTCTCTACCTCAATATGAATATTATATGGACAGATCAATGCGCACCCAATGAACACTTCTTTTCTTATGCCGCTATATCTCTGATCTTTACACCTGGATATGTTGTTGCTCTCAATGTTGATGAAAAGTTGTAAATTGTTGTGATAAATTTTATAGCATGATTTTCCACACCTGATACATCATTATTTGATGACCTTTCCCTGTCCCTATGCAGAGTCACTATACCCCATTTTCTCACCATTTCTCTGATTCTCTAGATGAACCCCTTAAAAAAAGTGAATATGCTCTTTTTCTCAGAAATAAGATCTATCAGATGCAGGTTCAGATCATGGGAGAAGTATTCAAAGTCAAACAAGTAGAAGATAGACTGCAGAAAATATTAGCCACAGCTACATATTTCAAAGACAAAACTCGAGACATTTTAGAAGTCATTCAGGGAATATTGACATGGTTGGAAACAACCAAGGATCCTTTGGAAAATACACCAGTCAAAACTCCAGACAGATTGCAGCTTTAGTATGAATTGATAGATTTTAGCAATAGAGCTACTAAAAAATTGATATAGGCAGTCCAGAAAACAATAGATAAATGCAGGGAGTTTTCTAAGAAAGTACCCACCACCTATAACAAATGTTAGACATCATCTAAGAGGAGGTTGGACGAGCTTCCACCTCATGAAGAACACTTGCAGCAATTACATGCTAGATTTCAAGAGGATGAGCTTAGCATAAAATTGATAAAGAACTTAGATGAAAGGGTGATTAAAAATGTGATTGCTCAAGCTGCAGTTAGTAACTACCTTTTAGAGGATCGTTTTTGACTACTCTGAGAAAGGATGGCTGACATAAGGGCTCATGCTTCCAAACATGAAGTCACGGTCATATTCTTGGAGCCAGCCGAGTTTGAGATAATTGCTTCAGATGCTAAGGCATGGAAACGATTCATTGCTGAGTTGACTGGGCCCATTTAAGTGTTTTGTCTTTTTGAAACATGGAAATATATTTGTAATAATTTTTGTATTTATCTCTTAATTAGTGAATGCACTAAAAGACAAATCTTTTGTAACCGAATATGAAGGAATCCCAAGGGGTAGGAAAACCAAGATTTTTTTTGAGATGTATAAATGTAGGTGAAGTCGAATAGATGAGGGAATTTTCTAGATTTCTTATGTGAAATACTTATTGTAAGAGGAACTATTTCTTATTATAATAAAGAGGATCGAATTTTCTGCTAGAGAAGGAACTATTGAGTTTCAAATGCATGTTGTGTGGATGGCTAGATAGAACTATTTACGCGTTGGATTTCTATGAAAATTTGTGAGATCATTCTAACTCTAAACTATTTCTTAGTCATGAATGATTTCATTTCCTTGTTTTGAATCTTATGCATCAAATGAGTAATGAATGCTTTAATAAACAATGACTATCTCTATGTTAATCTTTCTGCTGAGTTCCACGTATTCTTAATTATATCAGCTATCTGTAAAATTATATGTGCATAAAATATAGTACATTACTCATACATATAATCATATTGCTCCCTAGGGATAGGTTAGTTAGAATTAGATAAGTTAGATGTTATTTGCTTTCTGTGATTTAGGAACAAAGGCGATAAGACGGGAGGTAAGAACCTACGAATCACATTGTGAAACCTTTGCTTCCTGATCAGCTGCATTTAATTTAGGAACTTGAATATCATTTATACAACATAAAAAAATCGCATAAACGATGGATTGAGCCGCAACCAATAAAACAATTTAAAACCGTTACTTAACTCTACAATAGCCGGACAGTAAACCGGACAGATTCCGCATACCAAACAATAAATGAGCTAATTGGGAGCATTTATTGGGGAGAATTCCTACTGTTGGTACCTGGG
Source organism: Pseudotsuga menziesii (assembly GCA_001517045.1). Classification (NCBI taxonomy): domain Eukaryota; kingdom Viridiplantae; phylum Streptophyta; class Pinopsida; order Pinales; family Pinaceae; genus Pseudotsuga; species Pseudotsuga menziesii. The sequence goes on along the minus strand of LPNX010297193.1, from coordinate 247,087 downwards.
ATTTTCCAAGAATCAAAAACTTGGTACATACAACTCGAATAATTGTAAGCTCAACATATCGTTGTAATATGGTTTCCCGGAGTATCTTCGTCCTCTCTTTCATTTCTAGAATTATTTCTTTAAGACATTCAATCTTCTTCTAATGTATATAATATGGGATCTCTATCTCATGCCTATATAAACTCTCCCTAACCTCCATGTGTGACTTCCCATTGTCGCGATTGTTGTGCTCACTACCCTACACCTCATGTAGCCCACCTTCCATAACTGTTTGGAATACTGCTGTAGGTGATGAAGAGTGTACCAACTCCAACTCATTGTATGAACTATCCACAATATGACTCAGGCAGATTCTCTCGCATCACTAGACTCACGGGATGGCTCTGATGCTACCTCATCATGTATTGTTGACTCCAATTCAAACTCACCATCAACATGTACTTCATTCTCACCTTTATCCACTCCTCCAACTATGTTTTTAAGGACATCCTCATCCAAATTCTTGGGTTCTTGATAGTGTAATAGTCTTGAAAGGAAAATGTTGCACATACCTCATCACCCAAGTCTAGATATTACTGATATCGAGGAAAGTGTTGTAGTGTTTCTAACCTCTGCAATTTCAGTCAAGATCCTTCTCATTGTCTTCATGTTCAATCCCACAACAGGCCAAGAACATGCTCTAGTACCACTGTAATATCCCAACTGATATTTTCTCTTCTTTATACTGAGATGGTTTAGGTATTGTCTATAGGTTCAAAGTTATGATGCTTAATAGTATGCAAAGTTGATTTGCATGCAATATCCAGATAACGCACAAACCATAGATATGATAAAAGCTTGCATTCTCAATGAAATAAATTCAAATAAACTGTAATGATGTACCAAATTTAATAGCTTGGATGATTGAACAATGTTGATGAGGCATGCATGCCATGAAAAAAATAATGAGATGAAAACATGTTGCTTCTTCAAGGAAATTCTCTCATGCAAAATAGCTACGCCCTCCTTTGATGATGATCATCTGCAATAGCTTCAAGAAGAGGAATTGAATGATGCTACTTCCTAGATATGGTAATATAAACCTCCTGAATAGTGTGAGTGAAATATTTGGGCACTTTATGTAATACCCCCAATTTTGACTTGGAATGTATTTAACCAAAATTATGTAAATGATGCAATTATGCTAGTATGAATCCCTAGTGTGGTGCTTAAGGACAAGACCTGACTAGTGAATGGATAGGAATACATGATGTATATATTTGTATTTGGACCATATGATTAGATTATCATGCCAATTCAAAATGTATGTAAATATTATGTTGTAAATTAATAAAATGGTCCAAAATGACTGTGTAAAGAGAATTAAAGGGGCTATGATTCCACCAAATGGGAAGAGGAAGAAGGGGCTGATAGGGGGAATAAATCCTATGATGCCATAGTGTTGACCTTAGAACTCAACCAAAATATTCCTTGTGCTTTAAATGAGACAATTAATTCATTTTTTACTATAAAACTAATTATTGAAGGAATGTGTGAGGTTGGTGGGGAAAGTCACTTCATGTAGTTATTGAAGCATCAGGGTGGTGACAGTTTTGTCATTTATCAATAGTCCTTTCTTCTATGGTTAGAAGCTATGTAAGTTTAGTTGTCACCATCATATCCTATCCCTTGGATTCAACCCCCATTTTGATCATTCTCTCATGCATATTCCTACACTATGTGGAGTTTCCTACTATTTTTCATGACCATTATAACCAGACTGTGTTGCACCCAGAAAAATCCAAATTTAGAGATATATAACTGAATGGGGAAGAGAATATTGATGGCTATAAGTGAGAAGATAGGTTGAGAAATATAGGACCCTTAACCATTGATTTTTTCCACATGTGAATGCTTGATAAGCCATAGTTAACACTAAAGGAGGTTCTGTAGAAACATACAATATATTGGGCTCTTACTACACACAGTGGTAAGCATTATAAGGGTTAGATACCCTGAAGTAACTATATATCCATGAAGGGGAATTCCTTCCTTGTGATGTGTGGAGAAGTTGGAAGGAGCGCTATCGTTGTGATGGATAAGTGAGATGTATGTATGAGTTTTGGTTAAGTAGGGTGAGTAGAAGGGGTTGTGGGATGAGAGAGAGAATCATGTAGGTGTTTCATTCTCCTTGGTGGCCTTGTAGCCTATATTGGGGGTGTCCTCTAAGAGAAGAAATAGTATATTCTAGACAGAGTGCCTACGGCTGGGTGGAAAATCTCTCTTACAGAATCAGTTGCTTGGATCTTCCTTGTTAAAGATAAGTATTATTTTGTTTATGATGTGTAATTAGCTTTATTTATATTCATGTAAAGATTGAATTTCATATTCATTCTATATGTGTGTGTAGATATTTATTTCCATTGTGTATTTTTATTTTTCACTTGCACGCACATTTTTATTGTTATACAATTCACAATTGTGGTTATTGGGAGAAATATGGAGAGCCTGAGTCAGTTCATGTCCCCTCCTGTCATTTGGATTGAGGGATGGGGACATGATACTTTAAGGCCTTCTTGATCAAGGGAGAATTTCTTCTCATGGTATGAAGTCACCCACGCAAATACGTGCCCTTTCTTAAAGATTGATTTGCTGCTACTTGGATTTGACACTAATGGTCTCTGAAATTAATAGGTAAGGTAATATGCACCCCTTGGATCCAATGGAAGTGGCATGCAGATGAAAGGATGTCTCTCTACCTCAATATGAATATTCTATGGATAGATCAATACGCACCCGGTGAACACTTCTTTTCTTATGCTGGTATATCTCTAATCTTTACACCTGGATATGTTGTTGCTCTCAATGTTGATGAAAAGTTGTAAATTGTTGTGATAGATTTTATAGAATGATTTTCCACACCTGATACATCATTATTTGATGGCCTTTCCATGTCCCTATGAAGACTCACTATACCCCATTTTCTAACCATTTCCCTAATGTTCTAGATGAACCTCTTAAAAAAAGTGAATATACATGTGGGTTACAAGTATACAATTTGAGTATATGCATCTTGCACTATTGTCACCCATGTACATCAGGTTTTATTCTCAAAAATAAAATAAAAATTGGAGTTTTCCCCATCAAGTAATTAATGACTTGATCCTTTTCCTTCCATATGTCAGGAAACACTATGATTCAACCCTTCATTTCCTATTGAGGGGCTATATATTGATCCATTATGAAGCATTGAAGGAGGATAAATTTGGAGAGTAAAGAGATTATAGAAAAAAAAATCCACATTCTTGTATGATTGAGTCTTCATCCCTTTGTCCTTGAGGAAGCCATCACTGCTCTTTCCAAATATTTCCTTTTCCTTTGCGAGATTGGTGGCATTTCATATATGCTACTTCCATGAGCGTGCTAGTACTTATGAGATTTCAATTCTCATACCAGAGTTCAGTGTACCTTTTTATGTACTAGATGTCTTCATTTAGTATGGAGACCATACTTCACTGTATATTGTGCATGGTGATGACCACTTGTGACATATATCTATTATTCCTAATCATGGACATTGTACTAATATGTATCAGATACTGCTATGTATACTTCATATCTGTAGTCATATGCAGAGACATGTCATTGTATTATACTAGCAAGTGGTTGGTTCTTCCACCTATTTCTTCATTACTCCACTCATGGGACTATAATGTATTTCGACCATTGTGTACCCCTCTGGCCTCACATATCAGGGGGAATGTGTTATAGCATGATTTTACACACCTGATACATCATGCTTTGCTGGTCTTTCCCTATCCCTATGTAGACTTAGTATACCCCATTTTCTCACCATTTCTCTGATTCTCTAGTTGAACCCCATAAAAACACTATTTGAATATACACGTGGGTCATAAGTCTACAACCTATGTATACGCAGCTTGCACCACTGGCACCCGCATACATCGGGGTTTATGCTCAAAACTAAAAAATATTTGGATTTTTCCCCATCAAGTAATGAACGACTTAATCCTTTTCCTTCCATATGTAGAGAAACTCTTCGATTCAACCCTTCATTTCCTATTCAGGGGCTATATATTGATCCATTGTGAAGCATTGAAGGAAAATAATTTTGGGGAATAAAGAGATTATAAAGAAAAAAAAATTCCCATTCTTATATGCTTCAGTCTACATCCCTTTGTCCTTGAGGAAACCATTAGTGCTCTTTCCCAAGATTTTTCTTTTCCTTTGTGAGCTTGGTGGAATTTCAAATATGTTACTTCCATGATTGCACCAATATTTATGATATTTCATCTCTCATGACCAGAGTTCAGTGTACATTTGTATGTACCAGATGTCTTCATTTAGTATGGAGACTGTTCTTCACTGTATATTGTATGTGGCGATGACCACAGATGACATATATATATATATATATATATATATATATATATATATAGATATAGATATAGATATAGATATATTATGCTTATTCATGGCCAATGTACTGATAAGTATCCAGGACTGCTATGTATACTTCATATATGCAGTCATATGTAGAGATCTATTATTGTATTATACTGAAGAGTGGTTGGTTCTTCCACCTGGTTCTTCATTACTCCACTTATAGGACTATTATAATGTATTTCGACCATCGGGTACCCCTCTGACCTCACATGTTAGGGGGATTTCGTTATAGCATGATTTTCCACACTTGATATATCATGCTTTGATGGAATTTCCCTATCCCTATGCAGACTCACTATACCCCATTTCCTCACCATTTCCTTGATGCTCTAGTTGAACCCCTTAAAAAAACTTTTTGAATATACATGTGGGTCACAAGTATATAACCCATGTATACACAACTTGCAGCAATGTCACCTGCATACATCAGGTTTTATGCTCAAAAATTAAAAAATATTTGGAGTTTTCCCCATCAAGTAATGAATGACTTGATCCTTGGCCTTCAATATTCTAGGAAATGCTTCAATTCGACCCTTCATTTCCTAGTGAGGGGCTATATATTGAGCCATTTTGAAGCATTAAAGGAGAATAATTTTGGAGAGTATATATATTATAGTGAAAATTTTCCCCATTCTTGTATGCTTGAGTCTACATTCCTTTGTCCTTGAGGAAGCCATTAGTGCTATTTCCCAATATTTCCTTTGACTTTGGTATCTTTCTATTGTATGGAGGATCGAAGTGGCAGAAGCCCATATGTAGGGACTAGGTTTTTAAATTCTGACAAGGTGCCAATAGAGGTTGTCATTTGTATCTATGTTTACATTAATTGAAATATCCATTTCTCATCCAATTGAATGTATAATTACGAATATTTGTATCCATGGATGTAATTACTTTATATGCATGTTTGAATTGAATATGATAGATTAAACGCTAACACTTTATATATCATGCTTGTATATATCTTTGTTTTTGAGGATGAAGTGTAGGGATGAGTTTTGATCGAGAGCTTAATGGGGATCTTCTTCGAATGTTTGGTTGAAGGTATGAATCTTATCCCTTAGTGTTTAGTTTCATTTATATATCTAGCATGCCTTAGAATGGATTAATTTCTGGTGTCATACTATCTGTTGTGGTCCACCCCAAGCCATAGGAAGTTTGTATCCATAACAATAGACCTTCTTTATCTATCTCTGAAGAGTGATTAGGGAATATAGGTTTCGCTGCCAAAAACACTTGTTGGCTAGGGACTCACGTTTTCAAATTCAACTCGTTGTTGGTGCTGTTGTTGAGATATCAAAATCAATCTCAAAAGTGAATAATAAAAATCCCCCCGTTTTGGTTTGACTCACCTTTCTTTTATAACGTTGAGGTTTTTGCGAATTAACTTTACATGCATGCAGCCTTATTGTTTAGTATCACATGCAAGGTGAATTAAGGATCGCATGCCTTGCATGCTTGTTGATAACTGCTCTGATGGAATTCTTTAATCTATTGATTACTTAATAACACAGAAGTGATGTTATTTTTATCTCCTAGTACCATTAGTCCTCAATCATTTCCCTATTAACCAGTAATGAAACATTACATAGAATTAGGAGTAGAAGTAAGAGGAGGAGGAGGTATAGAAGTAAAAAGAAGAGGAGGAGGTGAGGCATGCAGTGAGGTAGGAAGAGGAGGAGGAGTTGAGGTAGATGGATGAGGGATATTAGGGGGGTAATTAGGGTGA
>LPNX010297193.1:56656-240411 GCA_001517045.1 Pseudotsuga menziesii | reverse complement strand
GGGGGGGGGGGGGGGGGGGGGGGGGGGGGGGGGGGGGGGGGAGTAGGATTTTTGATTATGATCCACTCATGTAGTACTTGCAAATTATAGCGCCTCATTGCAATACACCTACCAATCCCATATTTTTAGGAGGGTTGGATTTATACCATTTTTTTTAATGTATGTGAGGTTTGTATTGTTGATTCATGTTACAAATCCTCTCACTACTACTAACAAATGACTACATTTGCATGCAATGCAAAATCCAAATACAAGTACTTGAGATAGGCATATATTGGATTTGGATCTTACAAAGTAGAAAGTATTTGATTTCCTTATTTTTTCTCCAAGGTTTGCATAGTTGCTCTAAATAAGCATTCTAGTTTGATTGATATTTGTTTTCTTTCCTTCAAAAGACTTAAAACCCATTTTAGATGCTACATTTTAGGACTATTTAAATGAGGCTGTGTGACACACATGACGTGTATTGTGTAAAATCATGACATTTTATTTTTTTCTTAGGTAATCTTCTTAAAAACAAGAGTATTTTTTAGCAATTTCACTTCTTAAGTTGTTTACTTGAGAAAACTTGAACAACATTTTAATTGCTACCTTTTAGAAATTATTCAAATGATACTACGATATATAGGACATGTATGTTGTAATACCATATATTTTTTATTTGATCAAACTATCTTCATAAAAAGACCAGGTTGTTTTGATTTGATCAAATTATATTAGTGTCATATTAGGAAGAAGTTATTTGAATTTGTTTTTTTTATATAGTATGGCTATAGAAGTCCTAATGAATTAAAATTATCCATTACTTAACCAATTTCCATTGATATCACCTATGATATTGATGGGTGGCCGTCATTTATTTACAATGATTTCCCATGGTTCTTGTACTATAGGAACATATCCATTGTTTAACCAATGGCCATTGGTATCAAATTTTGGTATATGAAATAGGATTCCTTCTTGGTATGGAATTATATATTTAAATAACCTTTGATTCATCCAATATGTTATTTATTCATAAATACGTGGCATAGCATATGACAATATGTTTCCAATTCTTGATTAACCAATGTTATGTTCATTTGTAAACACAACATAGAATTGTATGTTTCAAACTAGTTAATTTTAAGAACCAATATTCTTAGCATCTTGAAATCAATTCAAGTACCCATTCGTTCAAATATTTTTGAATGACAATTAAACATATAAAATTATGACAATCCCACAAAATTTAGACTAACCAAAAAATAATTACATATAAACCAACTAAAGTTTAACTCATAATTTAAACAATTCATCATTTGACCTTTTGAAACACGATATATTCCATGTGCATATATCATATGAGGGAAGAAATGATACCAATACATTGTTTGCTTACAGTTCCCAAATCTATTTACAAAAACTAGGAACAAGAACAACCCTAATCACTCTTAAATATAAACAATAAAACCTACAATTTTATAAAAAATCCTTCCTGGGGGATATCTTTTGAATCTTGAGCTCTTTGGTGATAAATAATCATAATATGAGCATATATATACACAAAAATATATATTTAAAAAAATTAAACTACTATATTGCACAAATAAATTCTTAATAGCCAATATAATGCAATTAAAAAGTACATTATTTTCTCTTTGAGTACATCAAAGAAGCAACTTATTAATCTCAATGTAGTTTCCATTTAGAATAGGATTTAGTAGTCATGAAATCAAATCAAGTCATATATATATATATATACTTTTCCTTAGAATAGTGCATGGATTCTCATTTGCGCTCTACTCTCTGGATTCATTTATCTTGTGCAACAACTTTTGTATGTGTTAGGAGAATTTATTCTTGTTTTATTGCTTGGATACCATTCCCATAAGAAGTTCCCTTGGAATTATATATAGTATTCTTTGATTGTCCTATCTATGGACTCCATAACAATAATTTCATGAATAAAAACTCATAAAATGAGTATATATACCCACAAAAATATATACTATGACAAAAGGTCAACTATTGTATTGCAGAAATAAAAGGGAGGAGGAAAAGGGAGGAGGAAGAAGGAGGAAGAGGAGGAAGTAGAAGGGAGGGGTTGGGATGAGGGTGGAGGAGAAGGAGTTAGGAGAGGAAGAGGGGGGGGAGGAAGAGTTTTTATTGTGATCGACTCATGTACTCCTTGCAAATTCTAGTGTCACATTGCAATCTTCCTACCTATACCAAATTTTTGGGAGGGTTGGATTTATGCCTTTTTGTTAAGTATGTGAGGTTAGTATTGCTGACTCATGTTACAAATCCTCTCACTTATACTAACTAACTAACAACTATATTTCCATGCAATGGAAAATCCAAATATTAGGACTTGAGATAGGATTATATTAAATTTGCATCTTGCAAAGTAGAAAGTATTTGATTTCCTTGATTTTTCTCCAAGGTTTGGGTTGTTTCTCTACATAGGAATTCTATTTTGATAAATATTTATTTTGTTTCCTTAAAATGAGTATATATACCCACAAAAATATATACTATGACAAAAGGTCAACTATTGTACTGCAGAAATAAAAGGGAGGAGGAAAAGGGAGGAGGAGGGAGAAGGAGGAAGAGGAGGAAGTAGAAGGGAGGGGGTGGGATGAGGGTGGAGGAGGAGGAGGTAGGAGAGGAAGAGGGGGAGGAGGAAGAGTTTTTATTTTGATCCACTCATGTAGTCCTTGCAAATTCTAGTGTCTCATTGCAATCTTCCTACCTATACCAAATTTTTGGGAGGGTTGGATTGATGCCTATTTTTTTATGTGAGGTTAGTATTGTTGACTCATGTTACAAATCTTCTCACTTATACTAACTAACTAACAAATATATTGTCATGCAGTGGAAAATCCAAATATTAGGACTTGAGATAGGATTATATCAAATTTGCATCTTGCAAAGTAGAAAGTCTTTGATTTCCTTATTTTTTCTCCAAGGTTTGGGTAGTTTCTCTACATAGGCATTCTAGTTTGATAAATATTTATTTTGTTTCCTTAAAAAAAATTAAACCCCATTTTATATGCTACTTTTTCACAAGTAGTTAAATGAGGCTATGTGACACACAACATGTATTGTGTAAAATCATGACATATTTTATTATTTTCTCAAGCAATATTCTTAAAACAAGAGGATTTTTGAGCAATTGCACTTCTTAAGTTGTTTACTTTAGAAAATTGAACCACACCTTAAGTGCTACCTTTTAGAAATTATTCAAATGATATTACGACATACAAAACGTGTATGTTGTAGTACCATAAAAAGAGGAGGTTGTTTTGATTCAGTCAAACTATATTATTGTCATATTAAGAGTAATTTGTTTAAGATTTGTTTTATAGAATAAAATCACATGAAGAAGATCTAGCTACATGATAATTCTCACAAGCATGCACAAGGAAAATAGAGAGGAGAATAAAGAGATTGAATACAAGAGAAGTGAAGAATGATCCAATATATTTCCATGTATTATTGATCATCATAGTGTACATTAAATAATACATCCTTTATAGCTAAAGTCTAGTTTCTTAGGAGACAACTCATGCTATCTCATAAAGTTGACTTACCAAATATGATAAACCCCCATAGGTGGCTAAAGCACTTTCCAAATCTGTCAAGGACCTCACGAATTGTCTAAACTAGGAGTGATTTGTCATGAGTGGTGGAAAACATGCTAAACATGGAATATGGAGAGAAAATAATGGAGGATGGGTTGGAAACAAAAGATAGCAGTTTCCTAGTTGACTAGCTTTACCTTATCCACAAAAAATCAATATAAAAGAAATATAAAGACATAATATGCAAGAAGGAATAGTTACTAATTCTGGAAGTCAATAAAGTTGGAAGGATCTAACTAGAATCAGGATAAAGGCGTTCCTGGGGTATATATGGAAATTTTTGACCAAGTGGTGCAAGTGGATGCCAACTATCTAGGCTAGTTGGTAGGAATTTAATCAATAAAGATTAAATATTGTTATTGTAATTATGAAGTGGGTTTATAATATCCCAACACCCCCATTTAAGTATGAATTTATGATGATATGTATGAAATAATAAGATGCATATATGCATGTAGATTCATATAGGTGCATATAGGGCCTGTTAGTTTTTGTACCTAGGCAGATGTTCCCTAGGTGACTTTATTTTTCCTAAGTCACTTTAAGAGGGAAAAAGGTGACCCTCACATTAAATGTCACTTAATGAGACTTTATAACCATAAAGTCACTTTTTGATAAATTTAAGTGAGTGAGTGATTTTATTTATGTGAATTAAATAAAAGGGATTTTCACTCTCATTGATTCTCATCCGTTGGATTAGATGTCTTTTCCACCGTTGGATTAGAAACTCACTTAGGTCAAACAAAAAGGCATGAGGGAGGCAAAAGGGTTTACACTTTTCATTTTTTGCATGAGAAGAGAGAGAGCTGAGCAGGGAGGTCGAGTTTGCTGAAGAAGGGCACGATTTTTTCTAAGTTTGCTGAAGATATTTTGGTGAGCACAAAAAAATTGAGACTGCATTTATTGTTCATGCACAGAACCCGAGATAGGTACAGACTGCATTTATTGCACAGGCAGATTGCATTTAATGCTATACGATCTGCACAGAAATCAAGGGTACGGCCTGTAGTGTACGGCCTTCATTTATTATCAGCACAGAAATTGAGGGAGTGAACAGCATTTATTTGGCACGATTTTTGAGGGAGTACGGCCTGTATTAATTACAGTACGGCCTGCATTAATTTGTTGGCACGCAAATCAAGACAGTACAGTGCATTTAATTCCTGGTACGATTTTCTGGGTTGTACGGTCTGCAATTTATTGGCACAAAAACGAGGGTGTACGGCTGCTTTGCTGAGCACAAGTTTCCAGACTTTGGGATAAAGTATGTGGTGGAGATAAGTAGTATTTTCACTGTATTTCTATCCTATATTTTTGCTGAAGAAATAATAAATCTCTCTCTCTCTCTGACTGGTTTTCCCCGTGGGGGTTTTTCCAGGGCTAATTAGCCAAAAATATCTGAGTCAAATTTATGGTGTGACTGTCTATGTGTTTATTTCTTCCTGTTAGTAATTTTTTACTGTGTGTTTAAAATTGTTCGGCAAATTTTTTAAGTAACTTCCAGCCTATGCAAAACCGGCTGAAGTGAAAACCACTAAATGTTCATTTAAACCAGCAAGCAGTAAAACTCAGTTTTCTACAGGGCCCAACAACAAGGCTATGGTCACCCTTTACAATTATTCATGTCCAAAAAAGTGGAGAAAAAAGGCAAAGCCACATGGGAAAATACTCCCTAAAAAGGACAAGGAACAAAAATTTGAAAAACATGTCCTCAATATGTATTTATCTTCACTTGAATGAGCTGAATGAATTGCTTCTGGTGAAATACTTTGATGAAGAAATTGTAGACTCCATGATCATGAGCTAGACTGTAGAATCTATAAGAAAGAAGAGGAGAGACTCCTTGTATCGCATTGTCTGATGAAGTAGGAGAATTAATTGAATTATTCTTGTTTCTTTCATACTCTAATATGAAAACACAATCTGAAAAGGAAAATAGATATGTGTATACTCCTTCACAAAGAGTACAAAATTAACATTATTCGGAACACAATCAGTTCCTTTTATAACTGCAAAATTGTGATGTGAATCACATATCTTTCTTAAAATATTATGTAACACCTTCCCAGATCTGATATGAAGCTGAAAATACTCTAATATATTAGAAATATTATCATATGGAACATCAAATACCAAATCTTTAATGTCTCCATGAGGATATGGGGCTAGACTAGGAAAAGTACGAGCAACTGGGAAAAAATGATGAGTGTAAAAGTATAAATTATGGATGGATATGAGATATGAACCATAAGTGTTTATAATGGATCCAAACATGTGTAATATAATTCCAATGATTATTAATTTCATGTATAGTGAACCAATGAAAAAAAAGACAAGACTTGAGACCATTTGATTAAAGTAACACTACATACGAAACCAATGAGGAATCAACTAGTGAACATGGGGTTTGTATAGTCTTAGGAGTATTAAAAGGTATGGTAGATGGTATGAATGATGTCATAACATACATATCATCCCTAAAAAATGCTTCTAAATCATAATTATAATCATTTGAATTAAGTGAGGAAGATTTTCTTAAAGACAAGTCAGGATCTAGTGAAAACCCACAATTATTGGGAGATGAATCTAGGAGACTAATAGGTGGGTTATCAAAGAAAGAAACTTATATTTATGATTATAAAATATCAGAAAGTAAATCTATATCAGATATGTGAGGAAATTATTTAACTCTGTCACTCAAGTCATAGTTTATATCACCTTGGAACTGCGCACTATGGCAATGTTCTGAGGATTCATTAGGGCTTCTCTAGCTCATCTGGAACTTCAATGTTATGATTCTCAAGAAGTTGAGACATGATTTACATATTATTATTAAAACATTTATTCTCAGGATGAAATCCCTTGCTGCAATAATAGCACTTGGATGTACTTCCTTTCTTCTTGACTTTCTTCATTGAACCTTCATCAGTAGACTTCAAACTTTCATCTTCATTATCTGACTTGGATTCTTCTCTTTCACAATTTTCTTATATTTTAATATTTCATTCTTGATTCCTTGAACTATAAGAGCATGATAATTTCTATTGGAATATCTAAGAGCACCCATCTAGATCAATTTAGCCATTCTTGCTTCCTTGAACTATAAGAGCATGATCCTTTCTCTTGGAATATCTAAGAGCACCCACCTGGATCAATTTATCTTGCTCCTTTGTCAGTGAATCATAGAATGTACTCAAATAAGGATTTTTCCAATTAGAGATAGCAATCCTAGTAGCATGAAAAGTAGACACAAAAACTGAGTATTCACGACTCAATTTTGATAAGATGGAAAGAATCAATTGATCTTCTTTCTTCTCAATCCCACATTGCTTGAGCAATATAACAAGTGACTTGAATTTGGTGAAGAACCCTTCAATGGAATCAAAAATTCTTGGACTTAATGAGAATAACTCATTCCAACTTATGCACTCTTATCTCATCTTTTACTCCAAAGAGAGACTCAAGTTTGGTCCATACTTGGTTTAGAGTGGTCAAACCATCTAGATGAAAGAGTAGATCAGGAAAAATAAAGAGGCAAAGAAATCCATATGCTTCGTCAAACTTATTATGACACTTAGCTTTCTCTACAATAGAATTTGGTTCATTTTCTATAGCCATAAAAACTCTATAGAGTCCCTTATTGTGCAATAGAATTCCAATTTTGGATTTCCATTCATGATAGTTGAAGGGATTCTAGATCATAGCTGAAGAAGAATCCATACTGAGATGTTGATGCGCTCAAGAAGATACTCTCTACAACCTACACAAATACAACTAGGAGAAATTCTTGTAATCTCAATTCAAGCTCTTCTTCAGAGAGGAATATGAGATGGGACGCTCTCTAATAGAGAGAACATATAGCTTCTCAACATTGTAGAATTTAAGCTACCTTGCGCTAAAAAAACTTAACAACTTGTGGCTCTAATATCATGTAGGAGAGCTCTGAAGCTAAGAAGAAAATCACAAGAAGTATATCTAGGTACATGATAATTCTCACAAGCATGCATAAGGAAAATAGAGAGAAGAATAAAGAGACCGAATACAAGAAAAGTTAAGAGTGATCCAATACCTTTCCATGTATTATTGATCATCATAGTGTACATTAAATAATACATCCTTCATAGGTAAATTTGAGTTTCTTAGGAGAAAAATCATTCTATCTCATAAAGGTGTCATCAATATGACTTACCAAATATGATAAACCCCCATAGATGGATAAAGCAATTTCCAAATATGTCAAGGACCTCACGAATTGGCTAAACCATGAGTGAGTTGTCATGAGTTATGGAAAAAAATGCTAAACATAGAATATGGAGAGAAAATCATGGACGATGGGTTGTCAACAAAAGATAGTAGTTTCCTAGTTGACTAGCTTTACCTTATTCACAGAAAAGAAAGATAAAAGCAGTATAAAGATAGAATCAACATGAAGGTGTAGTTACTAATTTTGGCACTCAATAAATTTGGTAGGATCTAACCAGAATCAAGATAAAGGCACTATTGGGGTATACATGGCAAGTGTTGACGAAGTGGTGCAAGTGGATTCCAACTATCTAGGCTAGTAGGTAGGAATTTAATCAGTAAAGATTAAATATTGTTATCCTAAGTATGAATTAGGTTTATAATATCCCAACATATATTGCATAAAGAAATTATAAATAGACGATATAATGCAATTAAAAAATACACTTTTTCAAAATGAGTACATCAAAGAATCAACTTATTAATATCAATGTGGTTTCCATTGAGAATAGGATTTAATAGTCATGAATTCAAATCAAGTCCTATATATATCTAGTTTTCCTTTGCATAGTGCAAGGATTCTCAGTTTTCTCTACTCTCTGGACTCATTTATCTTGTGCAACATCTTTTGTGTGTGTTAGGGGAATCTATGCATGATTAATTACTTGGATACGATTCCCCTAAGAAGTTCCCTCAGAATTATATATAGTCTTATTTACTTGGTGTGTTCTTTTTCCTCCATAACAATAATTTCCTAGATGAAAAAAATCATAAGATGAGTAGATATACCCACAAAAATATATACTATGAAAAGGGGTCAACTATCGTACAACAGAAATAAAACATAATAATCTAATAGAATGCAATTAAAAAGTACTCCATTTTCTCACTAATTGCATTTGATCAACAACTTATTAAAATCTATGTGATTTGAATCGAGACTAGGATTTAGCACAGTGGTAATTCAATGCAATTCTTATATAAGCATTAGGAGACATTAGGAAAGTTGCACTGGCAATTTTATACGTGAGACCCAACACAAACCTTAGAAAACGAATAGGTAAAATATTTTGTTAGCATTATGTTTGGAACATAACACATACTTTGTATGAGGACAAGTGGATGTGTGATGTAAGGGAATTATGCTAACTATATCTTCTCACATTGTCTTTGATTCAACACTAGTCCTTTTAGGTTCACAATTCAGATAAATAGACTATATGACAAAAATGATAACCAAAAAACTCAATTGATGGTCGCAACAACCTACAACAGATTAAGCATGAATTTGTTGTTTTTGGTGGTGTAAATATTGGTAGATTGAAAAACCCACAAAATCTAGCCAAACCAATGGATCCGATACCAATGTAAGAAACAACCTTTATTTCTACTATTCAATTGATAGAAGACTTTTGTCGTGTATAAGAATATATTGAATAATGATTAATTGATATAATGGTTATTACAATGAGCCTTGTGGGACACTTATATACATTTATTGGTCACGAGTTGAAGGGGTATGTATGCTTTGAGTTTTCATTAGACTACACTTATCATTATCATTACCAGTATATTTATTTTTACATTTGTTACATAATCATTAAACCTTAATTCCTCTATCCTTTTAAGTATTATCCATTTATCTTGATAACATTTATCACTACATAAATTATAATACATATATATATTTTAATCCTTAAACACTATAATCATTCACACATATAACCTATAATCCTTATAACACATCTAATCCGAAACACATGATTGTTATAACCCCTTATAGTCAATACCTATGAAACATAACTACTAAACCATATAAATCCTCTAAGATATAACCCTGATATAATTCATACAACCACCATTACCTAATATAACCTTGATAACCCATAACCTTTATCCCTTAAGATAACCTTAAATCTCTAATCCACTTATAATTATATCTATAACCACTAACCACTATAATACATAGCCCATATCACCTATATAACTTTTGATAACTCCTAACATATATGATCCCTTATTCACTAACCCTATAAATCTAACCATTATAATTACTAATAATAATTGTAACCACTATAATCAAACACCTAACTCATATAGCCCATGCAATCCTTAATCTCCAAAACATATAGCCCCTATCAATCCCTAACACTTATAACCTCTTATATAACCCATATCAACCCATAACACTTATAAACTCTAATATAACCCCCCTATTATGCATAACCTCTAAACTTTATCACTACTTATCCCTAAACCTTGAATCCTCTAAATCTGAACACATAACCCTTGTAAACTTTATTTCATGGCCGTCATAAGCTCCTATTCCATAAAACCATTAACTAATATGACTCATAATAGATAACATCTCTAACCCCTATTTCACCTAACCCATCAAACCTATAATATCTAATTCTTATACCAATTATCACCTTTAAGCCATGTAACCATGATGAAAAACATATAACCCCTAATATCTAATTGTGATAATATATAGCACCTATAACCTCTACCCTATAATATCTAATTCTTATACCAATTATCACCTTTAATCCATGTAACCCTAATAAAAATCATATAACCCCTAATCTCTAATTTTGATAATACATAACACCTATAACCTCTAATACAATATTTGACTTTTATAACTTGTAATCCCTGTAATTCCTAATCCCTTGTAACATAACCACGGTAACCCCTTATTCCTAAACCTATACTTATATATCACCCCTTTCCTCATATTATTCTTTCTATTATAGTGGATGCTTTACCATCTCACCCTAGTCTCACTCCTTTCTCATCTTTGAGGACCCCACTTCCTATACTTGAATCCTCTAACCAATATGGGTCTCACCAATGAGGCATCCAACCCAAAATTGAGTACCATGTCATGAGAAGTATGTTTAAGATGGTTCAAAAACTATATTTGTATAAAGTTTCCCATTTCCCTTCTCAATCAATATATCAAGCATGTCGTTATTATGACATGTAGGCATCAACTATGCCAAAAATAGCCATACTATGAGGAAAATCAATGCTATAATGACCCTTGTTAAATACCCATGAGATCATTTCCTTATTTTGGGTTATGCCCTGTATAACCTCCCTTCTAATTTGAATCACAAGATGGGTTGACCCTCTCTTCCTTTTTCATATACATTTATTTCAACCTACTAAAAGCAACCATCTTCTTCCTCTCCATATCTTTCCTCTTTCCTCAACCTTTCATTGGAGATTTAAGAAAATTTTGGTAGAAACATAACGTTTCTATATTTAAATTTGGGTTTACCAAATTGAATGAATCACCTTCCTAAATGGAACCTTTATGGGGCCAATTTGGACCTACCATCATTGAAAATATCCATCTCCTACTTCAATCGTTTCTGACCCTCCTCTTCTTTCTTCTTTCCCTTTCCTTTTCCTGTTCTCTTGTCCTCTCACCCTTCCTTTTTCACTGACCCCCCACCCTTCTCACTTGCATTTACAAATTAATTGTTGAGATCAATCCCCACTATGCTTTTATTGGATTACATTAATTTATGTCACCTCCCTTACTTGCACCTTTTCCTTGACTAGTGTATACCACCTTCATTCTCTAGTTAGCCTCAAGTTAATGGACACCGCTTCCCTTGAATTTTTTTTCTCTCTTATCTTCCACTTTCTTGACATCATAATGATCCACGAGGCACCCTTGTAGCACTACTTTAACTGATGATCGAGGATCATAATATTTTAGTGTGAAATAGGATATCATGGCCTAACTAGTAGAGAATCCCCTTGTGACACTAGGCCATTGCATCACACTATGAGGACCCCTAGACCACTACTATGCATATCTTGCTTCTCTCCTTCATTACATTTCATTATTCTCTCCTTCCTTGAAACTCTCTAATATTCCCATATTTTGGATATCAACTTCTGTAAGGGGGGAAGAATGTAGCATATGCGATTCACAATTGAATACTCACATGCACCAAGTGACCAAGGGGTTCACTTACTTGTTCACTCCTATTTTTCATTCATACATGGATTTCTAATGATGATATGATACCTCTCAATAAATACTTTAATTTAATACTACCATAGTCAAGACCACCTCAACTTATCCTAGATGTGGGACCTCTCTGATATGTTTGTCACTTAGGTGGGACATCTCTGAGATGTCTAGTGCCGAGCTGGTACCTATCTGAGATTTCTAGTGCTTGTTTAAAATGGGACCTACCTAGGATGCCTAGTTCTTAGGTCATTTTAGGATCCAAATCTTGTGACACTATTTGACCAAACACACATCATTGAGTCAATAGGCACAATACAATGGTTATGTATGACGTATGTATTCAATGGATAAAGTTAACATACAACTATTCCCTTAAGTCATTCCCTTCACCAAGAAAAAAAACCTTATTGAGAGTTTGTCCTCTCTTTATCTCGTTGAATTATCCTCACCATTTAAAATGAAATATCATAGCATCCAAAATCTTAATCCATTAAAACAAATTAGATTACAACCATAATTCCTTCGTCGAAATTAGTTTAGAAAGGGTTGGAAAACCATTGGCCAAAAAATTACAAAATGAACCACATATCGAATCAAAATTTGCTTTGGGTACCTACAAAGAGTACAACACATGTATAACATGATCCCACTTGTTGCATTATTTAAAACAAGGGGGACAAGGAAAAAAAATCATGTAGTCAAGTGCCAGGGGAAGCAATTCCCATTGTGGAACAAATAAAATTCTGTTTACTACGAAATACCCAACGTAAATAGGATAGACACTCCATCAATGGACAAATTATACGATATGTAATTGATATGATACAAATAATTTTTACAATTTACAATGCTTGGGTTTTATAAGCCATTTGTGCCTATTCAAGCATAAGTCATGTCTTGTGACTATTTTTAACTTATTATTATTATTATTAATGTTATATATATAGTTTTTTATATAACATTGCCCTCCCCTTAGAGAGGGCAATGTTATATAAAATTTGGATTTTCTCTAATTTATTCTTTAATAGATCATTATTACTCTAAATATTCTTGAACTTTTCTTCTTGTGACACTTTGTCATCTTTTAATTTCTTGCTTTGTCCCTCTAGTTCTTGATTAAAATTTCTCAGTCGAATATCTTCATCTTTCTATTCGAGTATTTTCCCTTCAACATCTTCATTAACTTGTTCTAACTTCCGCTTTTTAATTTCTTGATCTTTGTAATTAACATTTTGTTATGATTCTTTAGTTGAAGTACTTCTTCGGTATTGCTTTCTAATGTGTCATTGATTTTTGTAATTTACAACTTATGCATTTTTTAGTGTCGTCATACTTCTGTTGGAGTTCTCTCTTATGTTGTTGATATCAATATATTTTTTACTCTTGATTTTCTAACTTTTCTTGGGCTTTCGCAATGTCTTCATCCTCGTCGTTCAGGAGTGCGTTCAAACATGTCACTTCTTCTTATGCTTTATTGTCGTAGACTTCCTTCTTGATATCTTGGTTGTGTGACTTTTGATTAAGCCTGTTATTTCTTAATTACTCAATCTACGCAAACAAATCTTTCATTTGTTTTGTCTGGTCAGAATATCTTTTGTCTTTAAACTCCAGTTGAAGATTTTGTAATTCAATTATAGTATGTAATTTTTTATTTTCATTTTGACAATGCACTAATTCATCTTTTAATTTTTTTATGTTCTTCCTTGACTTGACTTATTTAGTGATAAATAATATTTGAATTTGTTATGATAGCTTGGTCTTCGTTTCCTTGATTTCTTCTTTTATTTGGTCGTCTTTCCCTAGGATGATGAGTAGACATGAAATGTGTAATTACCCCCCAATGTGGGTTTTTTGGAAAAAAATCTTCTGACTCTTTGTTTTAATTATTAATTACTATTATTAAAAATTTAATAATTATAATTATAATTATAATATAATAACAATTATTATTACAAATTATATATATATTGAAACAAGTAAACTTAGGGAAAGGTTTTAGGATTTTGAACTAATAGTAATAATATTATTATATTAATAATAATACTATATATATAATTGAATTTGATATCATTAGGGTTAACAACCCATAGGTTGTTGTGGAATGGAGAGGGGAAATGGCTGCTGGAAGGGATGGTTGCAACTACGAGGAAATGGTAAGCGAGAGTGGGAGGACATCATCAGGGATAATTTTAGGGGAGAAATTTATCCCATGGGCTATCTTTAGGGGATTTTCTCCAAAAAAAAGATTCACCATTTTGCAATTTTTGAATCCCTGTTTTGCCCAATTTTGATGGGGTAAATGTTTTTCACCCTAAAAATCGCCAATTTATTATATAAACGACATAAAATCCTTGGAAATTAAAATATTTTTTGAAAAATATTGCCAAACATTCTATAGTTGGAGTTTTAAGAATTGGTAAGATTCACCAACATTTATACACTTTTAAATAAGTATGGTTCCTTAAAATCATCCCTGGAGATCGTGGATGGAAAGGCATGTGCACAAAGGGAAGACGAGAGTGGAGAGGAACATGCACAAGGAGAGGCACTAGCAGAGGGATGCGCGGAGTCATGAACAAGAGAAGGAGGTGGTCGTGGGGGAAGCGAGGAGCATGGGAAGAAGTGGAAGGATTTGTGGTGGAATAGAGCAAATAGAAGTGTGAGAGTAGAGCCGTGGGGAGCGTGGAACATGAGGGACGTCAAAGATGGAGTATAGGATGAATGGAGGCGGGTCGAGGTTTGCAAAATGAGAGGGAGGGAACATACAGGTAGATGGGAGAAGGGGGATCATGTGAGGTAGTAGAGAGGATGAGAAGGGAGAGGCATGGTAGATGCATAGTTAGGAGTTGGTGGAAGGAGGGATGGGATGTAGATGTGATGGGAGGAAGAAAGAAAAAATGTGGTGATTGGGAGGTAAAAGGGAGAGAGTTGGTTGCTTGTATGTGTAGCGAGGAGGGATGACGAGTTTTCAGAAATTCTGATTTTAATGGCCAAAGGCCTAATTCAGAGAAGCTCCTAGAAGCATTTGGCCAAAATCCAGGATCAGGGAAGCCCAAGGAAGGGGCTCTGATACCAATGGAACAAGTAAAATTTTGTTCAATGCAAAAATACCCAACGTAAATAGGATAGAAACTCGATGAATGGAAAAATAATATGATATGTAATTGATATGATAAAGATAACTTTTACAATTTACAATGCTTGGGTTTTATAAGCCATTTGTGCCACTTCGACCATAAGTCATGTCTTTTGACTACTTTTAATTGCTTAATATTTTATTATTATTATTTATTAATATTGATCTTAAAAAATATGTTCATATTAATGTTATATATATATAATGTTATATAGTTTTTTATATAACACATTGATTCTATACACGAAGAGAATTTTTTAGTACTAACAGACTTTGTCAATCTATAACTTTCTTCAAGGTATCAATTTTCTCCAACAATACTTTGATATGTTCAACCATGTCTCTAACAAAATGGTATTATACATCAATATGCTTTGTCTTGGAATGATAAGATAGGTTTTTTTAGAAATATTTCACTTGAGCAATCAAAACCTATTCTCACTACTTCCTGAATGAAACCAATACCTAATTGCAACCATATATAATCCTTATTTCTATGTGTGGAAACCATATGCTTATTTTCTATGGTTAAACCTCTACAACATTGTCGCAATATATTTCTCCTTATTCAACCAAAGTTTGATATCTTTTATTTCCATGCCCATTTTTTTTGTAGCACCAAGATATTTCATATCAAAATTAGAAGACAATGGAGGTTGGACATCCTTAATAATTTCCTTTTTCTTTCTAATCAACAACATATAATTGACATAAAAGACCACATAAATAAATTGGTCATTGGTTTGCTTAGAATACACATAAAGATTGACTTTGTTACTTGAGAAACCAAGTCCCAATATATAAGTATCAAAATTTTGATACCACATCCTTGGTGATTAATGTAATCCATACAATGACATCTTCAACATTGTAACACATAAAGTATACATAACATTAAATAATAACAAGCATATCATATATAAATAGCAATTAAATTATTAATTATTATAAAGGGACACATTCTTTGATCTTAATTAATTAATTATATTTTATTATTTATTAATTATCATTTATTATCTATTTATATTAATGTGTATTTTATGTTCCTAACATTGCCTTCCTCTTTAGAAAGGCTTTTTCCTCAAAGAAATTTGAAAACGTTTTATGTCTCGGATCTATAAGGTCATTGCATCATTGTATATTTGGTCATACTTGATGACACTTGACAATATGAACTGTTGAGTGCTGAACAAAACTTTCGATATGTATAAGGATCAACCCATCCTAAATCAATATGATGTTGAACGTTGTTCTTCAACAGTAAACCAACGTCATGGGATGTGATAAATGGCCAAAAGACTAATATGGTCAAGGACCTACGATAAGAGTATAAAATTGGAGTCACAACAATCGAAAGAACAAGACAGAAACTTACAATAAATTTCATAGATCAATTTCACTCAGAAAAGACCTGAAACAATGCAATAAGGAGTTGCAGTTGTATATTTGCTTATCTTTAACAAAAGTAGTGATACAATGCAATACAATGGCATAAAGAGCCATGCCATTCAAATCCCAGAGAGATCATTCGAATTGATTACATGAGAGTGGCTTACTTGCCAGTTAAATACCACTCGGCACATCAGTTAACCACTTAACTCAACCTTAGTTGACTCTAACTAACTCGAAGGCAATTTAAACTGAGTCTAACTGAATAGAACTCAACTGCATGCCAACAAGTAGGCGAGCACGCATATCTGACTTCAGCTAGGTGAGATGAACTGAAATGCGCTAAACTGAGTCACCAAAATTAGGTGGAGGCGCCTTTAATCACTTCAGTGAACTGAAATTGACCCAAAATAGGCTAGTTGATGAGGAAGGCTCCTTTGCAGCTCCAGTTTAACTCAAAGGTAGGTGAAACAACCTTCAGTTAACTAAATGGGGCACATATGTCATGCAAATCAACCCATATTTGCTCTTAGATTAAAGGAGGAGGATCAATTAGTCTCCCTGATTTAAGGAGAAGACTCAGTTAGGCTCCCTAATTGAATGAGGATGATCCAGATGATGATGCAGTCACATATTTGAGTCAAGAACTTAGGATAACTGGTAAATTAGGCCAAATAAGACAAATAATGATGTGTGGTTGGATAGTGACTCCAACAAAGAGAAACTCTAAGTTGATGGCTACTAGCCAAATCAAGCAACTGCAACTTAGATCTTATACCAAATGATCTGAACAAATGTTCATTCACACGCAAATTAGGAAAATACTTGGAATAGTGTGGTCCATATCTAGACACACTCAAAGACTATTCAACTGAATAAGTCAATCAATAGAGAATAACTCCATGTGGAAAATAATAAATAATGAGTGAATATGAATTGATTGATTACAATAAAGTAAGAGTGTCATATTTATATAACACCTAAAGGCACTTTAAGGTGACCATTTGTGAAAGAGTGTGTCCCTTTATAATAATTAATAATTTAATTGTTTTTATATATGATATGTTTATTATTATTTAATATTATGTATATTTTATTTGTTACATTGCATTTCTCTTTAGAAAGGATTTCTCCTCAAAGCATGTTGTTGAAGAAGACTTACATCATGTGCTTGTATTGCTTGTACTGTTGTATCTTTCTTTGTTGGGTCATCATTGATGATGCATGTCAATATGAACTTCCTTCCAAGTGTTGAACACAAATTTTGAAAAGTAGACGGATCGTTCCATCCGAAATCAACTCTTTGTGAAACGTTACCTTTCAATGACGAAACATCGTCATAAGACTTGATTGAATTGGTAACATTGATGCACTATCATGCTCATCATCAAATAAGGGCTTGTCCTGAACATTTTCCTTCTCAAAATCACAACAAAATAAACTATCCACTTCATATTTTAAGAATCAAACCTTACCAAACCCTCATCAACACAAGGAGAAGAAATCGAGGCATCAATGCTTTCTTTGATATGCTCTTCATTCATTTGGCCTTCAATGGGATCATGAGGTGGCTCATCTCCTTAAGTGCCTTCTTCATCATGATATGCTTACACAATGGAAATATGAGGTGTTTCCTCTTTGAACATACCCTTGATATATTCAGCATAGAGAATCCATTCCTCATGATTATTAGGACTCCATTTCTTACAAAATGTCTCAAGCAAATCTCCAAAAGATGCTACTCCTCCTTTGACCAAATCATCCAATTGACACATGACATCATCATTAAGGGTAGCTACAATTTTTTAACCACTTCATCCTCATAACCAAGACCAAGGTCAAATAATAACTTTAGGAAGGATGAAACATATCATATTATTTAATCAAAATATCCACCAAACTTCTAGCCACACTTTTTGAAATTGTAAAAGATTATTATATCACATTTATGTGGATATCGAGAGATATTTGAAAAATAAAATTGAGTATAGACATATTTATTAGTACCTCCCATATTTTCTCAAAGTAAATGTACCTCGTAACAAAACAAATGTGTGGAGTCACCAAAGTGAATCTTCAAATGACTTCACAATGTTTCTTGCTTCACCCTACAAACAACAAGTCTTCAAAAACCTACAAGGACAAGGGATTCGTTCCTTCACGGAGTCACCATGTGAGAAAAAATGGAACAAGAACCCCCCACAAATGTCATAGATATAGCAAGACTATAAATTTTGGGAAACAAACATTACCCCTAACAATGACGTCAAAATGTTACAGCTCAAACTAACATGTGTGATTAAAGCTCAAAAGAATAATGCTTTCCCAACCACAACTTAGAGGTGTTACCCATTGTCACCTCAGTAACCACCTCTCTACACTTTAGCTTCTCTCCTCCAATTCAACAGGGGATTTCCTATGATATGATTGCTAGGTTATGGCAATGACGCACAAGGTGATATGAAGTCATTAACTAAGAAACACAACTTTTGGTTATTGTAGTAACGAAATAGAAAAGGTGATGTAGGAGAATCACTCTCGCATGGCGACTTTTGATTCCTAGAGGGTTCAAAATGCATTTACAAAGGAAGTGGGATACCAAAGTTTGAGTTTTAGTTGAATTAGAACAGTTAAATAAAGAGAGATTTGATCTCTCTATTAAGTGACAGTTAGTAGTTGAGTCATATTCAATTAATAGTTGAGTGAAAATAGGTTCAGTTGGGTTTTCTTTTACTCAAAATAGAAAGTATGATCCTAATCTTTTGGATCTTAGTTATATAATGGTTGTAATAAAAATCCAAAATCAAGCCGTTCGAAGGTTGGAATGGAGATGGTGAAAATTTGAATAAAAAATGCTCAATATTGTTGAGAAACGTTTATGTGTTCATCCCCACACTTGGGTTACTATGTATTTGATTTAGGAAGAAAGATGTTGTTCAATAATTTATTGATTTTGAATGATCTGATTGTGCTTGAATATTGTTGCATAGAGTTCTTGTTAATTGGGTTTTATATTGTAAATCCAAGAGGAAATGTTTAATGTAACCGATCTTTGTGGTTTAATTCGACCAAGGTGTTGATCTTCCTGTTTGGAACACATTATTTTCGTTCTACTCATCCATTTAAAATTATGCTAGTGCCTTTAATTTCACGCTCATCTTGAATATATTCAGTTTTGTACTGGAATGTTTGTCAATGCTTTGTTCTAGGGCAAAGTTTCAATAATTTGTTTCGTGAGGATGAGAGAATATTGGTCCGAGGCTTCAAAGGTCAAATTTGAATGGCTATATGGTATTCCCATCAAGTGGAACCAACGAATTAGAGGTCTACGTTCAGATTTGAGATACAACGGGGTATCTTGCAACAATGCCATTCTTCCTGCAACAACAGTTTATCCTGCAGCAATGTGTTTTTTATAATGTTTAGGTTTCCTACAGATTTAAACGTACTTATTATACATCAATTGTTTATGTAGAATGGACAAAGGTTTGAAATCTCATTTCTTCATGTATCATTTATTAATAATGTGTTCCACACCTTAAACCCAACAATTGAATTCGTAGGTAAAACCTGAGTGTAAAACTACAGTGCACATTTGAGTATTGGTTGTTTGAGAAGTACATCAAAATTGTAAGTGTTTCTTAAACGATTGAGCAAAGATTTCCCAGCTAAGTTGTTACTAGTTTATTAGAGTTATGATTGCATGAATAATAATTTATGTTATTGTTCCTTTTTCCTACACCAAAGGGGTGATGGGAGGACCATGAATACTAGTGGCAATCCCTAGGGAAAATGGAGGCAAAGGAGTCTAGACCAAGAAAGGGGCTAGTTCATGAAGGGTTAGGGAAATTAAGGTTTCTTTTACATCCTACAAATAAACCCTAACATGTTGAAAAGTAAAAGTAGAGATAAAGTAAGAGGACCCATGAATGGTGCCACATCAAAACATTGTTAATTGAGGTGTGCTTCATACAATGAAGTATTACAAGCTCTTGCTCTAGAAAGATGAGAAAAACAACGCAATATAATCATGCATAAGACATCAAAGGGAGATAGAGGAATATAATTATCACATAAAACCCTTTCAATGGGACAGGATTTATTCTTAGATGGCCCTAATTAACATGTTCTAAGTTATTTTACAATCTGTTAGCAACATTTAGAAATAGTAACAAGGATGCCACACTTTGAATGGAGAAAAAACCCTTACACTTCAAGTCGCACCATGAAAGTTATGTCTCTTGAATCAGTGTGAATCAATGTGCTTGAACTATTAACAATGTGCTTGAGTCAATGTGAATCAATGTGCTTGAACTATTAACAATTTCACCTTTTAAAACTTAGATAGAGATCACTTTGCATACTACCAAGTACATGAATATTCATCAATCAAACATTTCATCAAATTAAATCATAAGAGACACTTCATAAGATAAGTATTGTAAACTTTATTATATCTTATCTTAATGAATTACAATGAAGACCACAATCTTCGTGATTGCATCAACTTCAACTAACTGAGAAGCACCAACTTCTATTCCAAGACCCAACTTGGTTTTTCTTAGATCCAACTAAGAAAGGGTGTGCAAGACCCATCTTGCAATAAGTAACAATCTTATCGTACCAATCCAGTCAACTATCTCTGTCATATCACATCATCCACTTCAACATGTCACTATCATGTCATCAACCTGTCCACTACCGTCACTCTGTCATATCATTCTGTTGTGGCATGTCAATTTCAAACTGCTCATGTCTTCAAAGAATTTGCACATACCAACTTCTAACATATGTTCATATGCCAAGATCTTCCCGTACACAGATGTTCAGGCCCATACCGAGTCATCACAAATTCTGTTCATGCCCATCTCAAAGATGCTTATACAAGGGTCTGCCAAATGCATCTAGGTCATGAAAGGTTTATACAAAAACTCCGGTCAAAATACATATCATGCCCAATCTTTTCAATCATTCACTATACCTGTCAAAGTCAAGCCATATTTGTGTAGCAACTGAACCTGTGGATCTACAACTCTTTTTACAATGCCCAAAAACTAGAGTTGATGAGAATTGTTGTTTGTCCATGCCAAAAAAGATACTTCAAAACATCTTTACTCCACTGCGATTGCCTCATACTATCATATAGCCGAAAATCTTAGAGAACACCACCGAATTCCTCAATAGAAAACCCGAAAAACAAAGAAGAGAATTATATATGAAACTTACTCAGAGAAGATATCAACCCCCGAAATCTCAAATCTTTCTATTTACATTATCTTTCTACTTTCCTTTTGAATGTCGTTTTCACTCATATTTATACTTGTTTCAACATAAAAAAATAAAGTTAATTTGGGCCAACCTGTTGGATTTATATTTTATTTTTAATTTTAATTTGAAGCCAACTTATAATGTGTTTTAAAATAAATAAAAAACTTCTTAGCAAGTCGACTTGTAGGTTATATTACTCAACTCCTTATGACTTCACCACTCCATTGTCTAATCTTTTTTAGAGATGTTTTAACCCTCTTTAGGGTGACTTTCAAGCACATAATGCATTATTGAATATTTGATGTCATAAGAGAAAGGACCATGTCATATCATAAACAAGCATTGATTCCAAAGTCTTCAAGGACATCCTCACCATAGCAAGAATGCTTCTTAAACAAGTCATCACAATCTCATCGACATATGCAAAGTATGAGATCATCATCATCATAGTGGCACTACATCAAGGGATTCAACAAGAACTCCATCATTTTGCAATAATTATCCTAAAGTCCTCATGGTCCAAGTTACAATAGGCAATGGTACCATCCAATCATTTTGTGGGCTTCATGAGCTTATCAAGCCACAAATAACCATTCTATCCACAAATGATCACAAGATGGGTCATTTGGTCCACCTAGTGTTCCAATGCCCAAGCTTCCATGACCTTGTTTCCAATTCATCAACCTTTATCATACATTTGTCATTAATGGTTTATCATCAATGACAACCTTGCTCATCACAAAGCACCTCCAAAACTTAGATGTCCCCCTGCATAAGCTCCAAAAATACTAAACGCTCCCTCGAAATATGACACCAAATGGAGGGTGGAATACTTTTGAGGTGAATGCTCTCCAAGAAAAGGGCTCTAGAAGGCACTTGCAAAAAAAATGTTGTGACTTTAAATGGAAGATCTTGATTTGCTAGTGTATTTCCTCACCTTCTTTGATGCCATCTTTACTCATAGATATATAGGATGTATCCCACCATTTCTTATAAATAATTCTATGGAAGATTCTCGACATATCATAGTGGATATATTTTCTTGCACACTATGATGGTGATCTTTTTTGAATGTATCAATTAGTTAAAATGCTTCACTAGATCCTTCTTCTATACCTCTACTAGAGGCCATCTTCACCAAGTTGGACATACAGCATATAAGGGGGGTATCTTCACCATATGGCCCACGTTCAACATTAATGGGGGAAGTTGTGATGTATTACCTTCTATTCAAAGCCTCCTATTGAGATTAAGTGGAGTTGTGCATAGTGTCAACCTTATTTCGAAATGGGTTTTTATAAACCCATTCATTATATTTTGGCTAGGTCTATGTAAAACCTAATTTAATTGGGTATCCATAAACCAACTCACAATCACATTAGTGCTAGCTATCCATAAACCCATCTCATTTGTTTCTTAGCCTCCGTCAATCTTATACATTTGTTTTATGTATAATAGTCTTGTCTTGTAAGTGAGACATCAATCTTGAAGGGTCTCTCTTGCTTGAGCCTTGGCATCTTTCTTGTTCTAACCAGGTCCAATGCCCACAATCTAGAGTTTCTAAGTAGACTTGCCCTAATTCTTTCAAATATTGAATTGTCAATTGTTAGTAGAATCGTTAACCTCGATTTATTTATGCTAGGAAGAAATAAGACATAAATCTAACTCCCTTATCTTCACCAAATTCTTTTTACAAATTCAATGTATTATATATTGGAGAAAATATTAAGAAAAACAAAAAGCCCTAAAAATTTATTAGTTTTGAAAAAATCTCTATATTTAATTTTGTTATTGTACTTGTTTAGCATTGAATTTACTTGCAAAATTTCCAAAGCATTTACTATTGTTATAAATTTTGGAATTGGTTATATTATGCAAAAATACTCCATAAAAAGTGAAAAAAACTCCACAAGAAGGTTGTTTTGTAGCTCAAGCTCTAAGCAAGGGTGGCACTAGCCCTAGGGAGGGTGACATCATTTTCTAGAGGTTGCTACAACCTTGTTGTAGGTCTAGTACAAGTGTTTTGTAGGTCCATCTATGACAAAAGACTAAACTCTAATAGTTGAAAAGGGCCCCTACTTCGTCTCCAAACATTGGTAGTTGACCTAAGGGGGTTTTGAAGTAGTTAAGTTGGTTATTAACCCATTATTGCAAGTTGTAGGTTTGAAGGTGAAATCAACCCCAAATCTCAACAATCATCCATTAAAGCAAGTATGCCATATGGGGAATATGCTCCTCTTTGGTTTGTGAATAGTGAGAGGTAGTTTTTGTGACATTTTCACAGGTTAATTCCAATATTTTACACAAGTTAAGGTGTTATTCTTATTGCAGAAAGTTGATTCATCTTGTTAATCAATCAATACCAATTTTTATTGCTACTAAGTCTTCCTAATCCTAGAGTATTTATTGAATATATTGTTA
This sequence comes from Pseudotsuga menziesii, assembly GCA_001517045.1. Lineage (NCBI taxonomy): Eukaryota > Viridiplantae > Streptophyta > Pinopsida > Pinales > Pinaceae > Pseudotsuga > Pseudotsuga menziesii. The sequence goes on along the minus strand of LPNX010297193.1, from coordinate 216,332 downwards.
ACTCCATTAAGACACTGAACTACCAACCTAGTAGGAAGGTCTTGTTAGACATTGTTATTCTCATTGCATATATTACATGGCTATCTCTATCCATTTTTGGCAAGATTCTTGTGGCCAAAGGAGCAAGCCTAAAGAGAGAGGAGAGTGCATTGTGGTGATATTGGGTGCATCTCCTAAAAAGTTGCCAATCTTAGCATCGACCCTCATGACCTAGCTGAAAGCGTGCTAATATGTGAAGTAACATGGAGGACACCTTACTTCAGTTGTGTATAAATGCATAACTCAAGCCTCATTTGTAATATCATCTTGTGTGATCATTCTTTATATTAGTAATTAAGCTTATGAGCACTATAACTTTGGAATTCACTTGTTCTACAAATGTAGCAAGGTTGGTATGGTACAAATAAGCCCTCATACAAGTTTTTAAAATTTTGTTTTTAATACTTTCTACTTATACATTGATCCTTCAATAATTCTTCCAACACTTTCTCAAACCACTTGTACAAATTATTCCAGTTTGAGTTTATCTAGTTCTCTTTTAGTGAGGTTTTGTACATGTGATTCATCATATGAGGTCGCAGATTAATTGATTGACCTCTTTTAGGATTAATTCAATGCTTCTCATGCATTTCAAAGAAGAAATAGGTTTATTTATTTTTCTGGAAGTGATCATCTACGTTGGCCTAGGTTGCATGTATCAATTCCAACTTTAACTTACGCGTCGTAATCATTCATGGACAATATGTTCAATTTCAAAAGCATACATAGTAAGGTCAATATGATACAAAATAAAACCTCATGCAGGTCTTTAAAATCTTATTTTTACAATTTCTACTTGATACAATGATCCACACATTCTTCTGATGCTTTCTCAAACCACTCATACAAATTAGTCTGGCCAACGTTTATCAAGTGCTCTTTTAGTGTCTCTTTGTACATGTGATTCATGTCAATTATTTGATTGATCTCTTTTAGGATTGGCTCAAGATCTCTCATTTTCTATAAAGAAATGTGTTTTCTTATGCCAAAGAGAGATTATTCCTTGCAGAATTTCACATATAATTCCAGTGTTCCACGGGGACGCGTCCCGCAGGGTCGGGGATGCGTTTCCACGTTTCCTGCGTCCCGGGGACTTGGGGACTCCTGGGCGAAACTTTCCCTCCCCAACCATGCCCCTGTGAATTTTTTTTAGTATTTTCCCATTATTTTCACATTTTACAATTCCTACTTGGTACTACTTAGAAAATAAACTGATATATTTAGTATTTACATTGCACAATCATTAATATACATCAAATAAATTATTATTTTTGATATTTTATTTTATTTTTATAATTTTAGAGACGTCCCCACGTCCCTCCCCCGAATATCCCTAAATTTGGGGGTGGTCTCCACGCGTCCCGAATGTGCGTTTCCCCGCTCCCGCATCCCCCGTCCCGGAAACTTGGGGGAACATTGTATAATTCCACTATTTAGTGATTTCTATCTATCAATATCTATATTTTTTCAATAGATTCCTTGTCATTTACTTCATTGTCACTTAGTGTAATTGGCAATAGAGTTAATGTTGTATTACAGGGAAATATAAATGTATATTCATCTCATCATTACCAATTTTAATCTCATAATATAAACATAAATTCAACCCTGTACGTTCATAAGCAAAATATCCACCTAACTATGAATCCAAAACAATTACATAGAGTAATAGAAACATACACAAGAAATTCATTGGTGTTTATTACCACAAAGTAAATCAAAACACTATTTGTACGTGTACTTGCTTTCGAATAGGCCAACTAGAAGCATCCCTGAAATTTATAAATTAAAATCTTGCTCATTTCTGGCTATCAAGGCTTACAGGAGGAACTTGACCAACCTGAGCCATGAAAATAAGCATCTAACTATGAATGTACAACAATAACAGAGTAATGAAAACATACAAAAGAGGATCTATCATTACTACTTACTACAACACAGTTTTCCAAAAAACTATTTTGTGATTGTACTTGCTTTTAAATAAGCCAACTAGAAGCATCCCTAAAGTTTATAATTTGAAATCTCGTTCATCTCTGATTGTCAAGGCTCAAAAAATAAGCTTGATCAAACTGACCTCTTATTGTAATTTATAACAATATGGTCACAAGATTGGTTAAAAATAAAATATAGTAGCAAGAAGTTAGAAGTAAAACCATGCCTACATAGATCCCGAAAACGTGTTCACCAAAACCGCAATGCCAGAATTTCATCAACAACAATTAATAGCCCCACTGGTCTCTAAATTCTTGGTCAATTAAACTAGAATAAATCATTTTAGAAGGCAATTCATTGCAAATGTCTTGAGCTTGAGCATGCACAATCTTAGCATTGCATTGCAAGGGATTTAAGCATTAATATTGACAAGTAGATATTCACTACTCAAATAATTTCTCAATAATGACACACCATAACACTGTTGAGGCATAGCATGTTGCCACTATGTCCACTACATCGACCTGTGATGATAAGACTCACGAGTGATGCATAGAGAACTAAATGTGATTGTCAAAGTTCTTTAAATGTGAAACTATCCATTAATATGTCAAGGCCTTTCTGTTTAATTAATGCAAATGTAAAAGATATAGATGTTAGAATATAAAGCATAAAAAGTCAAACTTTTTGTGTTAAGCAAATCTATCTTACATTCATGAGTGGAAATGATTTTCTCCATGGGTAACAGTATATAGGGGAGTGATCTCCTATGCAATAATTGCACCAGTTACTCATGATATTATAGTGTTATTGTATGCATCTCTTCATGTGTTTATCTAGATTTTGTAATAATAGAGACATTATGAGTAAAAAACACCATTTTATTTCAACAAACAACAATGCAAGATTTTAATGTTGCAAATTTGAAGAATATATAATTCTTCCATTAATGGACAAGATACTCAACAGATTAGATTCTGCTATTATTTGACTACTTCTCTGAGAAAAATTATATGCATCTATGAGTATGGTGAAACAACCTCCTTGCAAGTTGCCACAACACTTTTGTGCTACATGTTTGACTGGTCTCTTTCTAACCAAGACGAACTTTTAATAGTTAGATATTTACTATTTAGCGAAAAATAAAAGAAAAACAACTTCATTAAAAGAGAGGATAATCTGATGGAAAGCGAACCAGCATCCCCACTTTCTCATATGACACTAAATGAGTCCAACCAATCTCCTCGATCAAAGATAGCCTCAAGTCATAAAGCTTATTTTCTGCAGGCCTAGAACCATCTTGAAGAAGATCATTTACTACCTGAAAAAAAAGTTTGACAATACATCTAATAAGTAATACATTCCTTTATAAGTCTCTGCACTGTAGAGATAAAGTTATTTTAACAAGCATGAACTAAGGATTAAATTATGTAGTCTTCCATACAAAGAGGTATTACACAATAACATATCGATATGACAATAACATGAACATGAGAAGTGCAAGCGAAACGCTTATTAACAATGTTTCTTGCTATGCAAGAAAGCTATGTAAATCTCATTTAGAAAAATGCCCGTTTCAATTTTTTTGGCAAAGTGACATTTCTTTCATGTTTAAAAGAAGCAAGTTAGATGTGGCACTAGATGACAAAGTAGATGATTCAAATAACACAAAAAAATTATTGTACAAGTATAAAATTGGGGTTATTCTAAAAGATTCAGATAAGAACTACAAGGCTAGCACTATTTTCTAGATGCCAGAAATCAATATGATTTTACAGTAAAATGCATTCTTTTGTATTGTAGACTAAATGGAAGTGAGAGTAAGCAAAGTTCGTAAGAGCTCCTATAGGAATCTATTCAAGCAGCTGAAACAAAATCAAATCACAATGCAAATGAAATGCTGATGGAGAATGAAATTATGAATGCCAGGAGAGATGAGCATCTTTACATAGATGCCATGTATGCACATAAACTTTTTTTTTTTGTAAGTAAGAACGAAATTATAACAACGGAGAAAAGAGATATAGGGCTTCCAAAACCTCATCACAGCATAAAACTAGTGAGCGATAGCTTCCAAAACATCCCAGCACCCGATAAGAGAATTCTTCAAACCCCCAGAATTACCCATTACAAAACGGAGACTGATATAAAATAACCCGTTAACCCACAAATTGCATACCCCCCCATAATCCCACTTCCCCAATTACAAACACAATCACATAGACTAGCCGTATGAACCTCGGACTGAGTAGCCATCGAAAACAAAGACTCGGCCTCAGAATCGCAATGGCCCGCCATATGACGCAAGAGATCACCGTTTGGAAATGGCAATGCGCCACCCATTCGCCTAGCTGGAGGAGCCAATGGTCGAATCCCAAGAGCCTCCAACACCACATCCATCTTTGCGTTCAAGCGACTGGTCTCCGCGTGGTGCTCCTTCCAGCATTGAACCGAGGTGATATCCCCTTCCTCTTTCTCCATGCGCTCCCATAAAACATGACCCATGAGGTTCTTCATCACCCAAAAGAGAGCCATTGTCCTCTCATAAAACCCAAGGCGGGCAACATTGTTCCCAAGGTCCATTACCAAGTCCTCAATCCCCTTACTTTCAGAATTAAGGGCTTCCTCATCCAACTACTCCCATAGGCATGCTTCAATATCACCAATCCGTTCTTGGACCTCTGAAGGAAACCCCAATTGAAAATACTTGGCTTCCCACATGGCTTTCTTTTGAGCCTGCGTGATATGTCTACAAGCTACCAAGGGATGGCTATCCTGAGCCCTTCGGGTTGCATTTTCCTTTCTAACCCCCGCCATGGACTTTCCCAGCTCCATATACCCACCTATACGTAGGACGAACCCTTTTAAAAGAACCCACCTTTGGATCAAATCCGAGGAAAGATCACCAACGCAGCTGAATAGGCGCTGAGCAATCAAAGATATATAGCAACTTCCCCCTTTCCATGATGATTGCGGGCGTAACACAGCTAAGCTCAACCGTCCACTGGTCTTTCCTAGCCATAAACGCTTCCCATAAAAGTCGAGATTCGCCACCTCCTGAATTGAAAGCCCATCTTATGGACTATATCATAGCAGTAACTCCACACGCGAAACTATTCATGATATTTAAAGGGATCAATCCCATCCAAATAGTTCATCGTACCATCTGGGCAGCGAACGCTTGGCTTGCCCATGGGCCGACACGGGCCTCCGCGTGTCACGGGCCTCTTAACTAGCTTTATCATTGAACACCTGTAACTTGCACACCACTCCAAGTCTCTCATCAGACAAGCCCTCCCATGCATGACCAACGAACATCTGTCAAGCCTCTTTTCCCACGTTAGCAAGGCTATCCACCACCTTGCTTCCAGCATGTCTCACATGGCTAAAGGATAAGCCTGTCATCCTACTAACTAGCTCTTCCACCCCGCTCCAACCTATATTACAAACGCCAACTAGTTGAAACTTTGGAGTGTGACGTTTCGTTATGAATTCGCTCGCCATACAGATTACCACCTGTGAGTCCCCTTCCACCACCAAAGGAATCCATTGCTATCGTTGTGCAAGCCCAAGCCCATGTACAAGGCCCTCCAACTCCGCAACAATATTGGTATCATGTCCAACTCTGCCGTAGAAAAAGGCCCTCATCTCCCCCTCATGGTCCCTGATAATCCCTCCAAAACCAGACCGCCCAAGATCGCCCTTGGAGGCTCCATCTAAGTTCATCTTGAAGCACCCTCGCAGCGGAGGTTCCCAACAGCTCTGGATTGAGCTGCCAAGGGGGGACTTCTTGGGTTGCCCTCAGCTTTGCATTGGCCCAACGATCCCCCAAGTTATCAAGATAAGGCTTTCCATCCCCTGGGAATGCCAATCCATGTCATCCCAGGACCCAAGCCAGATGGTTTCCGAAATAGACTGGATGGTTTCCCAGACTTGCACTTCAGTTTGCGAGCTATATCTGAAAATCCGTTGGTTGCGCTCTTTCCAAGTCTCACATATGACAACGATTGGGAAAATACTCCATATTCGATTGGCAATCGCCTTTCGCCAATTTCTCAAGGTGAGATCCAATCTTCCCCTAACTCTACTGGAGCGACGAAAGGTCGTCGCACCTTTATCTTAGAGCAAGCTGGGAAACAAACACTTATCCAACAAATGGTCAAGCGATTCCACATTCTGTTTGCATAAGCAGCACTGATAAGGCCCGTAAAGCCCTCTTTTTTCCAAGTTTTCGTCAGTTAAAATTCTCCTTCACAATAACCAAACGAAAATTGAAATTTTGGGCCATAAATTTTCCTACCATAGATTCTTCCACGTTGGGTTGTCTAGGTCCCGACTAAATCCTCCTTCAATTCTATAGGCTTCCTGGATAGAGAAGGTACCTCTAGGGGTCATTCCCCATCTTAATTTGTCTTAGCGATGTCTTAGCGATTATTTATGCAGATGTATCGGTCCTGAAGAGTTTTCGTTATCTTCAATATCTGGTCCTCATTCCCATATTGTTCCCACACAGTGCTTGGAAGCCATCTCCTACAATCTGTCAAATCCTCCCCTCCCAGAAGTCCCCGACTCTAGTTAATTGTTGCTCTCTACAATTTTGGATGAGATGCGGGGTGTCAAGGGTGTCAACCAACTTTGGAAGTTGTTTCCATGCATCCTCCCAAAAAAGGGTCGATTCTCCGTTCCTAACCTCCCAAAAACTATTTTCCTAGATTAAGCTCCTACCCTTCCAAGCCGAGTTCCAAATGTGAGAACCGCACTTTTCTTTAGCAAAACGAATAAGCTCATGTTTCTCCCATCCTTCATCATACTTGCAGTGCCACAATTTGGCCCATGGATTTGCTTCATGAGTAACCAACCTAATGCCACCAAATCTTAGCCCCACTAACAAAAGTCATCCTATGAGGGTCCCGTAAACCAAGCCCTCCATCATTTTTTGGTTTGCATACCATGTCCCACTTAACCAAGGCCCATTTCCTATGATCAGTGCCTCCACTCCAGAGAAATCATCGCTAGATGTTTCAGATTTCCTTTAAACGGTCTTCGAAGCCGCATGCTGGAAAATTGATAAATGGGCATGGCCTGAAGGATGGACTTAACCAAGACCAGTTGGCTTTCTAGGTTTAAAGGATGATGTGTCCAACTAGCCAAACGTTTCCTCATTTTTTCTAGAAGCTCAAACCAATATCCCTTCCGGACCACCGAGTCCACTAAGGGAGAGCCCAAATATTTGGATGGAAGGGAGCTCTCTCAAAAGCCCAATATTTTGCAAATATCGATCCTTGTAATTCGAGAGGTGTAAAAGAAAAAAACCTGAGATTTACGCTCATTGACTTCTAATCCAGAGGCTGCCCCAAATTCCTACAAACAACTTTTAATGGTGCTGGCTTCCTGCAGCGAAGGATGGCCCGTCACCATCGTATCATCCACAAATTTTTGGTTTGAGACTTCGCCTTGGATGCACCTTAATTCCTCGAATCCTTTGCTCAACATGCATGGCTTTGATGAGTCTACCCAGTCCCTCAACCATGATATAAAAGAGAAAAGGGGATAGAGGATCTCCTTGTCGAATTCCACTTGTGGGTCGTATAAGGCCTGTTGGGACACCATTGCTAAGAATTGAAAAAATGGCCAAGGAGACGAGTTTCATTATCCACTGGATCTAGTCGCCCCGAAAACCAAAATCCCTAAGAACTTCTTGCATATACTACCAATTCAATTTATCATAGGCTTTGGCTATATCCAATTTTAACATCATCCCAGGGGTTCAGGTAGTTTTAAGGGAACGAAGAATTTCATGGGTTAAGATGATACCATCCATAATTTGACGTCCTTCCACAAAACCTGATTGTTCCGAGAAGATAATGCAAGGTAGGGTCGATTTTAGGCGATTGGAAATGACTTTTGTGATTATCTTACAGATGACATTGCATAAGGCAATCAGTCTGAACTAGTCAAGAAAAGCAGAGTCCCCCACCTTAGGAATGAGGGATAAAATAGTTCCGTTAAGGGTCGGGAGGATATGCTGAGTCTTCCTAGAGTCTTCCACAATTTTCCATACCTCTCCTTGACCAAATCCCAAAAGGCATGGAAGAAATTAACCGTGAAACCATCAAGACCAGAAGCTATACATGCAACCATTTGTCCCATAACTTCTTCCACTTCTGTCATAAGGATTGGTAGCATTAGCATATCGTTCTGGGCTTCCGTTACCAGATGGGGAATGTTCCTGGTTATCCGATGATTTCCTCACTTCTATCCTGGAAAGGTTCTTCCAAGATATTCTGGAAGAAGTGGGTTAGTTCCTCTTCAATGTCTTCCCTTTTTTCAACCCAATCTCTGCTTTCTTTTTTCATCCTAAGTATACGGTTCAGAGTTCGATGATGGATGGTTGAGCGATGGAAGAATTTTGTGTCCCTTTCCCCCTCTTGAAGCCACTTAATCCTTGACTTTTGTTTCCATAGAAGCTCCTCCTATCTTTCCCTTTCTTCGATCTGAGCCAGGTGCCTCCCCTCCTCATGAAGTTCAAGAGAGAAGCCTTCCCACATCCCTTGTTTTTGCAAGCGCTCCAAATTTCCTTCCAGGAGGGCCTTTTCTTTGAATATGTTTCCAAATTCTTCTTTGTTCCATTTCTTTATCTTGCCTTTGTTAAATTTGAGCTTATTTTGGAACCTATACATGCTTTGCCCTTCTACCCCTCCTGCCTCTTCTCACCATTGATGTTCTTTGTCCTTGAACTCTGAGTGTCTTAGCCAAAACTGTTCGAACCTAAAGGATTTTTTGAACTAGGATCCAAGGCCACTCCACCACAGACACACCGACCAATGGTCAGAACCTGCCGATGGGAGAACCAAGGAAGACAATTCACTTCTGAGGTCCAGAATGGATTTAGAAATCAGAAGCCTATCCAAGCGAGTGGCTATATGACGCTCCCCTTCTATTATTCCATGTATAAATGTTATCCCCCACGGAGATATCTACAATCCCCATCTCTTCAATGGCATCCCAGAAGAGCTCACACTCCCCTTCCAATCTTTGCCTACCGCCTTTCTTTTCCTCCAACGAAGTGATTAGGTTGAAGTCCCTTCCCAAAATACAATGCCTTCCAGCCACCCATTGGTGGGTTTTCCAGAGCGAGTCGATGAAACCCTCTTTCTGTGTCGAGGTGTGAGGGCCATACACATTGGATAGGATACCATGGATCGAGGTGCCCACTTTATGAAAATCTACCGAGAGAGTGTTGGGAAGCCACAAATCCTTGAGGGAAACCTGAGCAAGGTCCCAAAAAATACCTAAGCCCCTCGCAGCCCCAACCACATATATCCCTATACCTTCATAGTTCTTCCAAACCTTTTGTTAACACATATATAGTAGTCGGGCTACCATATTCTATTTTTCAGATTCAATACATTTTTCAGCCAGATCCCCTACATATGAGATGCTGAGATGAGCATTTATGATGGATCATTATTTATTTGATGGACTATAGTACTCTCCCATGCCAAGACTGAGTTTGAGAACACTCAGATTTGAGGACTAATGTAGCCATTTAGCCATGTGGAGAGCAGTTAGCAACGCCCAAATTTGCATGATCATGACTCGGCTTATATTATATTGTGTTATGGTTATCATTGCTCTTATACTCATTTTTGTGACATGTGTTAGCATTTATTATCGTGATCTGGAAATCATATAAATATGTGGACTTGGATGTACCTATATTATGTATTGATGTCCCTACTAAAAACTGGAAGTTCTTGATCTATACTCATTGGTTTTACCCTCCTTAGGGAGAATAGAGGTAGTCATTCCCACCAGACTTTGGCTTGCTAGTGTTGGTTTCATTATTCATTGTCTCCACCCATCCATTACCTTCCAATTATGTTTTAGCCCGACTTACTACTTGACTTGTGGCATGGAGAACCTTTCCTCGCTAGAGCCTTTGTTGGACAAGCTTCTCTGTTTATCTGTGTCTCGGCTTTGAGTTGCCTAGGTTGTCTTTGCTTGCCTGAAACAAGTAGCACTGCCATCAATACAATGTATTTGGAAAGACTATCTATGAAAAAGCCGATTCATGAAAGGTAGTGTTTTTAAACATACATGAATGCAAGGCTAGCCTAATGAAATTGGCTCTGAAAAAATATTGCACTGAAATATCTTAAACATTCATGAAAAGTAGTGTTTTTCAACATACATGAATGCATAAAGCATAAATGATAAAAGTCCATATAAAATACATGGACAAAGGCCATGGAAAATCAAAGCCCCAAAAGCAATGGTTCCTAAAAGTTATATCTAAAGATTGTTGGCCTTACTTGTATTGAGTTGGATTGTGAGCATTTGTCAAGGTGAGTAAGCACCTCTGAAGTAGTTCACCCATTTGTGAGGCATTGCCATCCCCTTTGTTTTTGTTTGTTCCGCATATGGCTAGAGTGAGTAATCCCTTTCCATATCCAAAATGTCACAATGTTGAGTTGGTGGTCAGCCTTGGTCCTAGCATTGTGAATGTTAGCCTTCACCCTTCACTAGCAAATTGATTACAACTATGAAGTGAGTATAGTCTTGAAAGTCTGGTCTAAGTTATAATAAATAAAACCCTATATATATATTTGGTTGATGTACCGCCAGTGAGGTGATTGCTACTTGTTATGATTGTTACTTAAATGATTTGTAGAGCATGTCTTAGCATTCTAACACTTGCAGCAGATGGATGTCAGCCTGAGTTATATTATTGGTATCTGGTCATTTACAAGTTATTATTTTGTCTATTTGATATTTTAGATGATCAGGAACAGAGCTTGAGAGGGTATGAGTATATACCTTAGATGGATTTGGACTTTTTGAGACCAGTGAGACAACTTGTTTTCAGTTTCGAGAAGTTACAAAGATGGTCAAGCTCATTTTACCCTTCTGGTGCAGTTTTGCTTCACTAGATGGCAAGTCTGAGCAGGGAGATGATTTTGATGGATCTCCTAGGGCGTTGTATGGGGCATAGGGGGTCCTACCACTTGATTGTACCATAGTACCCCTCCTCCCAGAGAGCCTAGTGGGATAAGTTGGACAACGCAGGCACCCTAGGAGTTTGTTCTAGGCTTATCACGTTTCCCAAGGAAACGTGAAGGTGATTGGTTGATGTATCGCCAGTGAGGTGATTGCTACTTGTTATGATTGTTACTTAAATGATTTGTAGAGGATGTCTTAGCATTCTAACACTTGCAGCAGATGGATGTCAGCCTGAGTTATATTATTGGTATCTGGTCATTTACAGGTTATTATTTTGTCTATTTGATATTTTAGATGATCAGGAGCAAAGCTTGAGAGGGTATGAGTATATACCTTAGATGGATTTGGACTTTCTGAGACCAGTGAGACAACTTGTTTTCAGTTTCGAGAAGTTACAAAGATGGTCAAGCTCATTTTACCCTTCTGGTGCAGTTTTGCTTCACTAGATGGCAAGTCTAAGCAGGGAGATGATTTTGTTGGATCTCCTAGGGCGTTGTATGGGGCATAGGGGGTCCTGCCACTTGATTGTACTATAGTACCCCCCCTCCCAGAGAGCCTGGTGGGATCAGTTGGACAATGCAGGCACCCTAGGAGTCTGTTCTAGGCTTATCACGTTTCCCAAGGCAAATTAAAAAATAATTAAATGGCTACTGAAGAAATTGATTTGGGCTACTGAGGCAAGGAAATGACATGGAATGAGGTCTAATGATGAGAGTGATGTCTTCCACACCTTCTCCACAGTTGCAGCACCTGGATAGGCCCACATCTATTTTTCGGGCATTTTATATTATTTTATGGAGCTTTTGGAGGCTCACGATTTCCTCAAGGAGGCATAATTTTATAATTTAAAAAGCTTATATTATTTTATTGTGCCCTGGGGACACCCAGAGGAAGATAATTAACACTCCAAGGACCCACCATGTGCTTCATTTATTTCTTGTTGAGTGGGATCCCCTCTCCTGGGGTGATTTAGTCCACTTTTATGTTATATGGTTATATTGATCCATGTATTGTATGTTGAGCTCATCTCAACCATTGATTAAAAATTTGTATCTTTTAATCTTAGCCACTCATTTGAAAAGTGGTTATGATTTTGGTTCTCTCAATCCTATTTAGGAGAAAACTTCTCATTTGTAAGGGGGCTTTGGCTCTTGGATCTAGATAATAGAAAAACTTTTCTTGTAGATATTTTTGGATCTCCTTTGCATCTGGTGTTCGTAGATGGTGATTGGAAAGTCTTTTGCTTCCTAGCATTCGGGAAATTGTTGCAAGATCTATATTTTTTTGGGAATCATTGTCTTGTCTACAAGAGGGCGACTTCAGCTTGGGCTTTTTTGCAAGGGCCCCTCAACTCGCTTGGATTGGCTTCGCTTGTATCAGGGGGTTTTCATTAGTGCCATTGCGATCTATGATTTCTTCTTGCTATTTTTCTATAGCATTTTGCCTTTTTCTCATGATGCAGCAAATTTGATATGGTTGACGTTTGTTGTGCAAGAGAGAGGGCGCATTGACTTCTTGGAGCAAAACGTTGGACATAGAACTTGCTCAAACTTCTCAAATTGATTAGGATAGCAAGGATCATCATCATCATGGCATCTACAAGGATTTCCTGGTAAGATCTACAGGTTAGTACCTTTCTTCCAGATCTCAATCCATTGGCATCTGCTTTATTCATTTTCACATTAAAATCCCATAAATAATAAAAACCAAAAATGTTTAAAATTAGACCACTTGATCTCAGGCCAAACTGCTGCTGGGTTCTGTAGATCAAGTCATCCCCTCACCAAATCATCCTCAACGGTGAGCTGAAAGGGGCTGGTTTGCCCTAGATCTGAGAAATTGTCCTCCCAAACCCTAGCACTATCCACCATTGTTCTGACTTTTTCCGGGATCTTATTTTTCCAACAAAATACCTTGTTGGGTTTGTAGATCGGGTCATACTCTCACCAAATCTCCTTCAACGTTGAGCTAGAAGTGGGCAGGTTTCCCCAGCTCTGAAAAATTGGCCTCCCAAACCCTAGCGCTATCCATTAAGCTGTTGGCTTTTCCCATGATCCGACTTTCCCAGCAAAATACCTTTTTGGGTTTGTAGATTGGGGTATTTCCCAGGAGGGTCCCCTCCAACGCTGAGCAGATAGTGACTCCATTACGCTAGATCTGACAGGCACTAATCTCCAACCCTAACGCTCCCCCCTCTTTTGCCTATTTTTCCTGGGTTTTGACTTTATCTTGGTAACTCGGGTATTCTGATATTGTCATATCTTTCATCGAGTCTATCCATCGGTACTAGATAGCCCCAATCCTGTCCTTTCCCTCCCTACATTGGTCACGTTTCCAAGGCAACGAATATCTTTACCTATTGCTAGTACCTTAACCCCAGATCTAGTACCTACCTCATAGGTCACCTGTGTCCCACTTTGGATCAATCCTCACACTTCCTAAACCCTAATCCAAAGCCTTGGTTTACCTAGTGACATCATCCATAGATCTAGGGTTTCCATTACCTTACACCTTACGTACCTCAAGTCCATTTGATCTGATTTGGTGTCTAGGTTTGATCTCTCCTGTCGGGAGTAGATCCGGATCTCCCCCTTTGTTGTCTTGGGCTAAGATAACATAAAGCGAAGACTTCCTCGATTGGCGTGACAACCATCCATTTGGGAGTCAAGCCAATCTTGGTTCCACCTTCTTAGCTGTTGGTCCCTCTACCATCCATAAGGTTGGTGATAACACCTTTCACCCTAAATCTAACAAGCATTGTTCAAAGCACTTGGTCTCTTGAAGAAACATCACCACCGGTTTCTCCATGTGAATCTTTCTCTTCAAAATTTTATTCTTATGAGGACTATTAAGCCCACGAATATACCATGTTATAATCTTCATTGGAAATAGGATGAAGAATAGATCAGAGCCCTAGGGTCTCCCTGATAGTAGGGTACTGGACAAATTCAACTAATTAAACTTCCACTTTTTCTATACGAACTCGGTTCGATTTGAGCCCAGATTTCTTGCCCACTCACCCAATTTTCGTTTATTTTCCTTCAAAGATCTAGCCATAATTCCTAAAGGCTTATGAGCCTTAACTTTAATTATTGCATTTTGCAGTAAAGAAACTTGCTCCTGAAGGATGTAGCCCTTACCTTGTCTGTCACAAACCCGTTCAATCCCATCTAAATCTAGCTCACCTAGGTTCATATCTTCACCTTCTTATGTATCCAACTCCCTGGCTGGATATCTTCACCCTTTCTCGATTCCGCCTCTTTTGAGTTAGGGTTTTCTTGCTATGCCTCAAACAGTTCTGGTGTTTCCTCTTTCTCGACATGCTCTTCCAAGATCGCAAACTTGTTGGTCGTGCTGAGTCGTTTGGAGGGTTCTAATACTTCCTTTCGCTGCACTCCTCTTTTCTTCGGTCGCACTCGAGAGAAACCTTGTTCATCCACATCTTTGCTTTGTTTCGGCTAGGGCAGTGGGGAATTATGGGGACAATCCCTATAGAGATAGCCATAATCATGACACCTCCTGCACCGAAAGGAAATTTGCTCACAATCTAGGGTTTGCCTCAATTCCTCATCTTCCCACAATAGACCTATAGCTTATTGCAAGGCTTTTGTTAGGTCCATATACACGCAGATCCATGCATAGGATGTCTACCTCTTCACTTTCGTTTGCTCTGATATTTTGATAAACGTGCCTAGGGCATTACCAATGTCTTCCAAGATCTCTAAATCCTAGTATTCCCCTAGTAGAGAGTACAACCTTATCCAAACTAGTGTCGTCCTCGTATCTTCCCTCTCTAGGTTGAATCATTCTTTCGAGGGTCGAAGGAAGAGGCTAGCCAAGTAGAAAAAATAGGGTCCTCCATCCAAAACCCTATTTCAGTCTTCCAAACAAATGAAGCTTATCGTGAAAAAACCTTTCGATCCCAACTACATATCATAGTGTCCTCTAGGTTTCGAAGTGGAGTTTATCCATTAGATAAGGGATTTTTCGGAGGGAAACATTCTGTCAAATTTCCCAATCAGCGCATGGTCTTTCATGTACTGGATTCAATCCCTAAGACTAGACAATCGGATCTGCAGATGAAGGACCTGGTTCGGCTAGGGAACGCATTTCGCTGATCTATTCCCTTGTTGCTCGTCACGGATCTCACCCAATCCCTCTCCTCCTATTTCGTTTAGGGAGACCAGAATACTTTCGATCTGTACCTCAGCAGAAGGATCCATGGGTGGGGTTGAAACCCCACCCTTCGCTCCACCCTCTATGGGCATTCAACCTTCCTTCGTCTGGTATGATTGCCAAATCACCATTGCCAATCCGTAGCTCTCCCAAATCTGGCTACCTTCAAATCGCAAACAGTTGCAATGATTTCCCCTGTATGCACATAAACTTAAAAAAATGTGCAATAACCTAAAAAATATGAAGAGTGAAGTAAATCATAAAAAATGATCATTGCAAAAGATGGAAGCAGCTAGATCCACTAAAGAGTTGACAACAAAAGTTACAATAACAAAATCATCTATAAATATCTGCAGACTCCATATAATTGAAATATAAAATGACTGCTTATTGATATAAGAGAAAACTGAGTTTGTCAATTAGGTTTAGCTAAGGCGGTTGAGATGAGTGTTATCCTTCCTACCCAGGATCAATTCCTGCAAGTGACATGTTGAGCTCTTAATGAGTATATGGCTGTATTGGTTTTGAGCCCTCAAAAATCTGGTTTACCCCGGGTATCATCCTTGCAATGCAGGGAAACGCCCAGAGGGTTTCCTGGGATATGTATTTCGAGAGAAAGAAAAAGAAAAAACTGAGCAAGACCAGTCCCATTCCATTTCTCTGGAAACAAATTTGAGATAGATATTGAAATCATAGAAGATAATTATTGCAAAAGATGGAAGCAGGTAGTTCCACTAAAGAAAGTGTACATAACTGAAAGTGACAATAACTAAATCATCTACAGATAACTGTAGACTGTATTTACTTGAAATATAAAATGACTGCATATTGATAAAAGAAAGGGTTCTATGGAAACAATTTAAATATGAATATTTATAATTTAAAGAAGATAATTATTGCAAATGACGGAAGTACGTAGTTCCACTAAAGAGGGTAGAAAACAGAAAGTGAAATGACTAAATCATCTACAGATATCAGTAGACTATATAATTTTAATGTAAAATGACTGCATAATGATATAAGAGAAAGCCAAGCAAGAAACAGTCCCATTCCATTTCTATGGGCCATGGAAACAATTTTCAGATGGATATTTCAAATTTATAGAAGATAATTATTGAAAAAGATGGAGGCAGATAATTCCACTAAAGAAAGAGTAGACAACTGAAAGTAACAATAACTAAATCCTCTACAGATATATATAGGCTGTATATAATTGAAATATAAAATGACTGCATATTGCTTTCAGAGAAAGCTTTGCAAGAAACAGTCCTATTCTATTTCTATGGAAGCAATTTGAGACGGATATGTGAAATTTCTGAATTACAAATCTATAAAATTCTGTCTATGACAATGTTATAAAATGCACAAGCATATGATTCATAGAAATTTAGAAGCAATAGAAAAATCGTCATCAGAAAGAATGGAAATTGGCAGACAGCATGGCATCTGCAACTAAGTAGAATCTGGTTTACCTTAAGAGCAGATCCAAGACGCTTGCAACGCCTCTCACGTACCACTGTCAACAAGCCATATTTATGAGAAGTTGCATCTGCCCATTTGCGGAACTCTGAATAGTTCTCTTCAAACAGTTCCCTTGTGTTGTCTACTGCCAAATCACCATCTCCCTCCATTTTCTTTATCTGCACCATAAAAATATTATACGTATATTAAAAAAGATACATATTTATAAAATTCGGGAAAAACATACTACTGTTGTTTTAATAAGTACAATAAAATATATTGCAGACATATCCAGCATGTTTTTTATTTGCCACCCATATATAACAAAATCCCAACTGGTCATCAAAGCCAGTTCCTTTTTTGGGCATATCAAGCCCAGAATTTCTCCAACCATTGTTAATTGCTAACAGTGCTCCTCCATAAACCATATATGTGTCAAGCCAAAGTTTTAGTAGCTAACTCTTTCATTTGGGCTCAATGCTTTATCATAGCACATACTATCTGTTACCTTCAGGAAAAGGGTGGATTACCTTTGCAAATATCCATTCACATTCATGTGAATGTTTACTTAAGAACCCCACAACCAAAACCAAGCACAGGACATGTTCAAAACCCTGGCTAACCTCTGCTATATCAAACATTAAACACACTCTCCCATCTAATAGATAGAGTAACATCTGAAAATTATAACCTGGCTAGGAATTTACTTTCTACTATCTGAGAAGTAGCCTAATGCAGTTAAATATGTCCCCATATTTCACAATCGTTTTTGAAGCACATAAAACACCTCTCAATTCTGCTTAGTTATATTATATATAGTTAACTGAAAGAAAATTCAATTTCAAACAGGGAATATATAATACATCAGTATGGTGCAATACACATGCACTGCATACTTATCCTCATCCCCAAATACAGCTTCATTTTGGCACTCAATGTAAAAACGCAAAATATAGAAACTTACGGTGCATAAATTTTTATACAAATGAATACAGTGGAGATAAAATAAGTAGTCTTTTATTCTTTATCTAGCAGCCATTACATCTCTCAAACTCCGTTATATCATGCCTCGTCACAATTCATAACAACCCTAATTGGTTACAATCATTTAACTACCTAACCCCTAACCTCGACATCTAAATGTTATACTGATGATTAATCACACGTCACTAATATAAAGTGACCATTAAACAAACATTTACAATTCCTATATATTATTGGAGTGTTAATACTGCTGATTTTTCTAAGCAGCATCGAGAGACATTCTCTTAGGAGAATGGGGACACGTGGTCCAGGACCATGGTGTGGACTCAACCTAGAGTTGAGTGATCATTCTATTGAATGATGATATATGGTCCGGGACCATGATATGGACCCAATCCTGCACTGGGGGGACTCAACCTTGAGTTGAGTGACCATTCTGTCGAATGTTGACATTTGGTTCGCGACCACGATTTGGAACCAGTCTAGCACTGGTAGACTCAGCTTAGATCTGAGTAGCCATTCCTTTGAATGGAGGCACTTGGTCAGTTACCAGGAATTCACCTAGTCCTGGACTAGAGACTCAGCCCGAGGCTAAGGGCCATTCTTCGAGAGAATGGAGGTGCTTGGTATGTTACCAAGTATTTGACCTAGTGTCAAATTATGTAGCCTATGGGAAAAGCACCTGGTCTGTTACCAGGAAGACTCTATAAGCCCTAGACCAGGTCTAGCATGTGTGACACTCTGACTCTTGATCAATGGGCTTTGCGATCTTCTCCAAGGCTTAGCTACCCTTGGTTAAGACACCTTAGTACCTGATCTTGGTGTCACACAGAGTGTGAGATAAAAGCATTAGTAATTCTCTCTGTTTATGATGATGTACTTTGAGTGGTGATGAAAGACCACCTTGACCACATGTGATGAATTAGTACCACTAAGGTGTAAAAGTGAAAGTGCAAAAAGACCTTTCGTACCACTAAAGGCAAAAGTCAAAATTAGAAAAGAATAAAATATTTACTATTTTGATCTTTCTAATTTTGGCCCACTTACTAGTGACTCAAAGGATATAAAATAAGATCAATCCATTTCATTATTACACACACTTTCTCTCACAGGTGCAGTTGCTTCATCAAGAAGATCTTATAGGTTTTTGAATAAGGAAGGTTTTATGATTATGCCCTAGCATGAATGAGTCTAGCTAGGGCATCATCACTTACTGAAGATCAAACCCTAGGATAGGGTTTCTACATCAGATCTGCAACCTGAGGGTTCCACCCTACCTCTACGTCGTTGCTCCATCACCATCTTCACCGGGCATCTGCTGAGGTTCACGGGTAGCCCTCTATCTTCACGGGCTGCCCCTCTATCTTCTTCCGGACAGGCACATTGAGGATTCGACCCTCTTCTCAACCCTTGAGCAGCACACCCGTGAGGGTTTTGGCCCACAGCCAACCCTCGGGCAGCATACCCGTGAAGGCTATCGTGGCCACACAGAATTCCAGGCAACCTGTGGGCATACTAGTGAGGGTCTTGCAGTAGCTCGCAGGACTGTCGGGTCTGTGTAGACCTCCGGAGAGCCTACGGGCCAGCCCTAAAGGACCTCAGAAGGGTCTGTCTTCCCTCCAGGCAGTAGTACAACACCCCAACAGCAGATCCGGGCAGAGGCAAGGCTGCAGGAAGCATAGCAGGGTAGGCTGAGCAACAGGCAGGTAAAACACGGGCAGCTAGGCAGGTACGAACAGGTACAGGGCAATGGGCAACAGTAGAACAGGGCAGCAATACAGGCAGTCGTACAATCCGAGAAGCCTCCTATTTTTGGCAGGAGAGAGAAAGTTGGGGCAAAAATCCCTAACTTGGTAAAAAGCCATTTTGGCATTTTTTCTGGAAAAAATGATCTTCTAAAATTGTGGTATAAACCCAGTTAGGGTTTGTGCAATTTTTTGGAAGAACTCAGTCATCTCATTTATGGGATTAATTACTAATGCTTTTGGGATTTTTGTCCTTTAAAGGTTTCCCCAGTGAAAAATCTTGTGTTCATTGTGTTGATGTTATTGATGTTGTTTACTGTACTTGTCATTTGTTTATGTTAGTCTGCAAATTTTAAAAGTATCCATGCTAATGCTAAAAATTCAACATGGTATCAAAGCTTAGCATGTGAAGACACAGTAAAGGGACATTGTTGTTGTCTTCCTAGACCTTGGGATATTTTGCAGACTTAACATTTGACTAAGTGGCAAAGATGGTTGTCAATATCTTTAGACCGGAAGAGAAGCTACAAGGTTCGGCCAACTACAATTCCTGGAAGGCTAGGTTGACAGCTATTCTAGAAGAAAATGACCTGGATGACATTATGTTTAATGTCAGTGAAGAGCCAACATCTAATGCTAGCAGACTTGCTTAAAAAGAGCAGGTAAGGCTAGAAGAATCATTTATGATTTAGTCAAAGAAACAGTGATGCCCAACATCATAGCATTGAAGACGGCAAAAGAATGCTTTGACACCTTAGCCAACTTGTTGTATGAGAAGAAGGCTACCACAGAAGAAAGTCTTAAAGAAGAGGTTACGAACTTTGAAGCTGAACAAGGATGAAGGGGTTGGTTCTTTCTTCACGAAGATTGCACAAGTAGAAGATCAACTCATTGCTATTGGCATTGTTGTTGATGATGACGACCTTGTGCAAACTGTGGTTGATAGTCTCCCAAGCTATTGGGAAACCTTCATGGCATCTGTTAGTGGACGAGAGAATCAGCCAAGCTTCAAAAGACTTTGGCATGATTGCATATAAGAAGAGGGAAGAACTTCAAGAAAGGTAATCAAGGAAGGTAACCTTGCACTTGGAGCAAAGACAAAGTAGTTCAAGAAGCCTTTCCCTCAGCAAACGAAGGGAAAGAAACCTCAAGGTAAGTTCTCTAACCTGTCAAAAGTTTGGACATTTTACCAAGGATTGCAGACAAGCCAAGAAGAAACCCAAGCGAAGGTTTCAAGCCTCTGCTGTAGAAGCAGAAGAAGAAGAAGAAGAAACAAAGAAGAAGAAGAAAACTAACGCCAACAAAGAAGAAGAACCTAGAAGAGAGTGATACCTAATTTCTGCTCTCACTGGTTCGTTCACAAACAATGCCACCTCTTGGTTAGTGGATAGTGGTGCCTCCAGGAACATGACAGGTAATCGTAGATCCCTCACCAATTACAGAAAGAAGAAGTTCACCACACAGGTGGAACTTGGAGATGACTCCACTTACAATATTGAAGGAGTTGGCTCAACTTCACTTCAACTTGACTCAGGTACAGTTCTTCATATTGATGATGTCTTATATGTTCCTGGTTTAAAGAAGAATCTTCTATATGTTGCTGGCTTAGAGGACAAAAGCTACATAGTCCTCTACATGGACAAAGAAGTCCTTATATGGGAAAAGGAAGAAAATCTAAGCTCAGCTATACAGATCGGGGTTTGAGAGGGAGGCCTTTATAAGGCCTCCAAAGACTCCACTCATGCTTTGGTACACCATACAGTTGATCCATGAGAACTATGGCATAGAAGGTTTGGACACCTTCACTACACAACTCTCCCAGGATTGCAGAAGATGGTCACAGGTATGCCAGAGATATCTCCAAAACATGATGGAATTTGCAAAGGATGTGCTCTAGGTAAGAACACTAGGAAATCATTTTCCAGAAGTAATTCATTTTGACATTTGTGGGCCTATGTCTTCACCCTCCTTGAGTGGGTGTTTATATTATGTCTTGTTCACTGATGATCACTCTCGGAAGTCATGGGTTTTCTTCCTCAAGGCCAAGAAGGAAACTTTTGACAGGTTCAAAGCATTCAAGGCACTGATTGAAAATCAGACTAGCAGACACATTCGTATCTTGAGATTAGATAACGGAGGTGAGTATGAATCTAATGAGTTTGATGATTTTTGTCGGGAAGCAAGAATCAAGAAAGAGCCGATAGTGCCATAAAACCCTCAACAAAATGGGGTTGCAGAAAGAAAGAATATAACGATCTGTGAAGTTGTTAAAGCCATGCTTGTTGATCTAGATCTTCCTTTATCTTTGTGGGATGAAGCTACAGGTGTTGTTGTGTACATCTAGAACAGAAGCCCACATGCTATCTTGGGGGAGAAGACTCCAGAAGAAGTCTTCACCAAGAAGAAACCTGCAGCTGACCACATAAGGATTTTTGGCACTCCGGTGTACATTCATGTGCCCAAAGAAAAGAGGGCCAAGTTAGACCCGTCCGGTAAGAAAGGTATATTTTTCGGGTACAGTGTTTGCTCAAAGGCTTATTGTGTCTATGTACCTGGACAAAGGGACATTGAAGTCAGCAGAGATGTGACCTTCCATGAAGAAGCTGTGTTTCGTAAAACACAAGAGCTTTCAACGGAAGATGAAGTTCCTCCCCTTGAGTTTCCAGATTCAAAAATTCAGAGGGAGGAAGAGGAATTTGAGGATCAAATTCCAGATGCACCTGAGGACACTGAAATTCCACCAGAAGAACTGCTTGAAGTCCCTCCTTCCAAAAGGAAACCTGCTTGGTACCAACATACAGTACAAGAAGGAAAGAAGCATAAAGCTCCTCCCAAGACTTTCAGAGAAAGCATAAGACTATAGAAGTACTTAGGTTTTATGAGCCAGGTTATCAGTGCAAGACCTTCCTCATATGAAGAAGTAGCAAGTAAACAGGTATGGGTTGATGCCATGACTGAAGAGTACAGTTCAATCATTAAGAATGATGTGTGGGAAGTTGTTCCCAAACCAATAGGATAGTCAGTAGTGACATCCAGATGGCTTTATAAAATCAAGCATGCTGCTGATGGCAATGTGGAGAAGTAAAAAGCCAGATTCATAGCTCGTGGCTTCACTCAAAAAGAAGGCAATGAATATTATGAGACATTTGCTCTTGTTGCCAAAAATACTACCATTAGAACCATCATTTCACTTGCTGCAGTATTAGGATGGAAGTTACATCAGATGGATGTAAAGATGGCCTTCCTTAATGGCAAGATGATTAATCGCATGCCACTAATATAAAGTGACCATTAAACAAACATTTACAATTCCAAAATATTATAGGAGTGTTAATACTATTGATTTTTCTGAGCAGCATCAAGAGCCATTCTCTTAGGAGAATTGAGACAACTGGTCCAGGGCCACAATGTGGACTCAACCGAGAGTTGAGTGATCATTTTGTTGAATGGTGATATCTAGTCCGGGACCATGATATGGAGTTAGTCCTGCACTGGGGGGACTCAACCTTGAGTTGAGTGACCATTCTGTCGAATGGTGACATCTGGTTCGGGACCACGATGTGGAGCCAGTCTAGCACTGGTAGACTCAGCTTAGATCTGAGTAGCCATTCCTTTGAATGGAGGCACCTAGTCAATTACCAGGAATTCACCTACAGGGACTTAGCCCAAGGCTGAGGGTCATCCTCCAAGAGAATGGAGGCGCTTGGTCTGTTACCAAGTATTTGACCTAGTGTCAAATTATGCACCCTATGGCTGAGGCACCTGGTCTGTTACCAGGAAGACACTATAAGCCCTAGATCGGTTCTAGGCATGTGTGACACTCTGACTCTTGATCAGTGGACTTTGCGATCTTCTCCAAGGCTTAGCTACCCTTGGTTAAGACACCTTAGTACCTGATCTTGGTATCACATAGAGCGTGAGATAAAAAGCATTAGTATTTCTCTACGTTTATGATGATGTACGTTGAATGGTGTTGAAAGATCACCTTGACCACATGTGACGACCACAAAGGCACTTGAAGAAGGCTAAAGCAAAAGTCAAAAATACTTAAAGACCCTTAGTGCCACTAAGGTGTAAAAGTGAAAGTGCAAAAAGACCTTTAGTACAACTAAAGGCAAAAGTCAAAATTAGAAAAGAATAAAATATTATTATTTTGATCTTTCTAATTTTGGCCCACTTACAGGTCACTCAAAGGATATAAAAGAATATCAATCCATTTCATTAATACACAGACTTGCTCTCACAGGTACAACTGCTTCATCAAGAAGATCTTACAGGTTTTTGAAGAAGGAAGGTTTTATGATTATGCCCTAGCATGGATGAGTCTAGCTAGTGCATCATCACTTACTGAAGATCAAACCCTAGGCTACGGTTTCTACATCAGATTTGCAACCTTAGGGTTTCACCCTACCTCTACATCGTTGCTCCATCACCATCTTCACCAAGAATCTGCTGAGGTTCACGAGTAGCCTTCTATCTTCATGGGTTGCCCCCCTATTTTCTTCCGGGCAGGCACGTTGAGGGTTCAACCCTCTTCTCAACCCTTGAATAGCACACTCGTGAGGGTTTTGGCCAGTGTTCCACCAAATTTCCGAGACGCAGGGGCATGGGAGCAAGGAAACGCACATTGGGGACATGTAGAGACACCCCAAAATTTTGGGGTTTTTTGGGGGACGGGGGGACGGGGAGGCATCGGGGTCCCTAACATAGGGGGGTCAGTCTCTAAAA
Organism: Pseudotsuga menziesii; assembly: GCA_001517045.1. Taxonomy (NCBI): domain Eukaryota; kingdom Viridiplantae; phylum Streptophyta; class Pinopsida; order Pinales; family Pinaceae; genus Pseudotsuga; species Pseudotsuga menziesii. The sequence goes on along the minus strand of LPNX010297193.1, from coordinate 192,264 downwards.
TTATAAAAAAAAAGAAAAATAATAAAAATGTGAACCCCAACATATAAACATAGCAATTCTTCATCCCATCACCATTTGCATACTAGCATGCTTATGTTCCCGAAGAGTTTAGTGTAATTTAATGTAATCATTATAGCCAAGCATATCGTATCGATGTTTGTTTCTTTTTATTTGTTTCTATTTCGTTTTAAAATGACCATTTAGTGTAAAAGCCTAAAATTTAAGATGTACCATTTCTTTTTTAAGTAAAATTTTTTTAAAAATCGAGGGCAGTCGGGGTCTGTCGGAGCCCCCCATTTTCAGGAGGGGGCGTGTGGGAGCCCCCCAATCCGGGAAACTCCTAGACCTGTGTTTCCCCAAGTTTCGCAGAAAGGGGGGCGGAAAAAATTTCCCATGGAGCCCCCGAGCCCCCGGGGCGTGGGAAGCGTAGGGGGAGAGCCCCCGACCCTGGGAGGCACGTCCCCGTGGAACACTAGTTTTGGCCCACGACCAACCCTCAGGCAGCATACCAGTGAGTGTTTTGGCCTATGACCAACCCTTGGGTAGTCTTTGGGAATACCCGTGAGGGCTACAGTGGCCACATAGACCTCCGGGCAGCTTATGGGCATACCCATGAGGGTCTTACAGCAGTCCACAGGACTGTCAGGTCTGTGCAGACCTCTGGGCAGCCTATGGGTCAACCCTAAAGGGCCTTGGAAGGGTCTGTTTTCCCTCCGGGCAGCAATACAACAACCCAACAGCAGATCTGGGCAGAGGACAGCCTACGAGCAGCTTAGCAAGGCAGGCCAGGCAACAGGCAGGTAAAACACGGGTAGCTGAGTAGGTACGAATTGGTACAGGGAAGCGGGCAACAACACGACAACTGTACAATTCGGGTAGCCTACTATTTTTGGCAGCAGAGAGAAAGTTAGGGCAGAAATCCCTAACTTGGTAAAAAGCCATTTTGGCATTTTTTTCTGGAAAAAATGATCTTCTGTATTTGTGGTATAAGCCTAGTTAGGGTCTGTGGAATTTTTTTGAAGAAATCAATCATCTCATTTACGAGATGAATTACTAATGCTTTTGGGGTTTTTGTATTTTAAAGGTTTCCCTTGTGAAAAATCTTGTGTTCAATGTGTTGATGTGATTGATGTTGTTTACTGCACTGTCATTTGTTTATGTTAGTCTGTAAATTTTAAAAGTATTCATGCTAATGCTAAAAATTCAACAAATACACCAACAATCCCCTACATACAAAATGTCAGCATTAGACAGCTGCATAACCGGGATGAACAAATGAAAGTAAAAGCACAGAAACAAAACAATGTGGAGCCTATTTAACCACGACGATCCAAGATCATCTCCCAACCATAGGCAAATAATGTCACCCCCAAGCTCACCCTTCCAACAGAGATAAATCGTTCAGAGGTAGAAGTACATTCAAATCATAGTAGCCCAAAACCCCAAAGAAGATAAAGAGAAACCTCTCCAAAATGGAGAACCCCAAATGAGGAGGCATCCCTCCTATTTATACAGTTTTCTCGATGATTTTTAACTAGGGTGGACCTGGCTGCTTTACTAGGGCCGACTTGTCAAACAATAATAAAAATACCTTCTATTATTATTTAGTTTAGGGTCGACTTGAATTATTTCACAAAGAAATCACATCTTATTTTTTTGTTTATTGGACCAACTTGTGAGATGATGTCTCACGCAGCTACTACAACAAGACTCGCCCTTAGCTAGGGAGGCATCATCAGTATCATTAGCTGAAACGGATCTGGATATCAATAGTAAATCGGGGCTATCTCGAACATCTCTATGGAAGGGCTACAACACAATCTCAGTTCGTCGAGAAGTGTCTATCAGTCTACGTGCGTCAGTTCAATCCACTTCATCGAAGAACATGCACTAGCTCCACTACTCTTCCTAGCACATCTGGAAGTCATATGTGCATCTGCTCAACCCAGTTCGACGAGGAAGCATACCCCAAGACAACATGCTTCAATTCAACCCAATTCGTCGAGGAACATGCATGTACTCAACGTGCATCAGCACAACCCAAAGATCTCACTAGGACTATCACTGCTAGTGACTCTATGCCACATCATTGGCTACAACCTCCTCATAACATCCATAAAGACTATAATCATATGAGGGCTCACAAGGGCCATATCTTTATGTGAGACTTTCATCACATCTAGCTACAACCCATAAATCGCCCAACCACACAGGTCATTAAATTTGTACAGTAACCATCCATGTTTCATTCTGGACGTACCACTATAGAGCCAATCCTTTTTCATACTTGATGTAGCTCTTAGCAGTGTCAATCCTTTTTCATACTGGATACAAGACCTTCCAGAGCCAGTCCTTTCTCATACTGGATGCAAGATCTTACAAAGCCAATCCTTTTTCATACTAGATGTAAGTTACATATGTCTTCTTGTAGAGCCAACCTTGTTTCATGTTGGATATGAAGACCATACGTCTTTCACGAAGCCAACCTTGTTTCATGCAGGATGTGAAGACCACATACACCTTCCGACCTGTTGGGTCACGGAATTGTCCATATTTGCATCACCTATAGGCATCCATTTCACCAATTTCACTGCCTTATATCGCTCATTTATCACTTCATTTGACATATATTTGCAGTAACTCCTCGTGAAATACCATAACATTCGTATTGATGCTTTAATGGTTAATAATGACTATTTTAATTTATTTTTGATGAATTAAAGACTATTGTGCATGGTTTTGCTGATGACGGTTTGTGAAGTGATTTTTCATAGCAATAGTAGCAACATTCACAGATCCAAACTCCAAGATTGACATACTAGCATACCTCCATGTGGAATTCCAAAATATGAATTTTGTTCCTAGACTTGATGACATATATTTGTGACCCTTGATTCATACCCAAGTCCAACATGGCAACCTCCAACTCGTGGTCAAGAGATCTCAATAAAATGCGAGCTAGATATGGAGAGGAATTTTTTAAAATGAAAATTGTGAGCAAATGAGAATGAATCTTGAAAATATGAGACATGGGTTTTGTCTAGAACGGGCCAAATTAGCTGAATCACGAGAAAATCACCCAAGACAGCCATGATTTGTGAGATACAACATGTTCTTAAAAGGGTATTTTTCCAGATTTACTATTGCGGTCAGTTCTCTAAACTCAACAATTTGTTTGAGCGACCTATAGATTTGGGGAATGGATCTTATCATATTTTCATTGGTTTGATGTATAAATAAGACCTCTTCAATCAAGGAAATGTTATTAGTTTTTGTAGGATAGATCCATCTATTACTTTGTAATCCTTGAACTTCAATTAATAAAAGCATGACAAAATTTCGATAATTGTATTGAGTTGCAGTCTGTGTAAGATATGAGTTATTCAAAACTTTGTGTGGGAGGGGGGCCCACTTCCTCAGAGTCACTTGTATCATTATTGTGAATGTAATTTATTTAGTTCATTGTTGTAACATTTATGGTGTGAATCATAAAAAAAAAATTAGTTTGTTGTTACAAGATAATAGAATGTTTGCAACCGTTGTCACATGATCATGGATTTGATTTCTTGATTACATTAGAAAGGATTTGTGATTCATATATTTGATTTGAGTAATTAGTTTGATTGTGTGAATTGATTTATGCAGGTGTGAACTCCTTTCAATTATGCAAAAGTGACTTGTTATTTAATTTCGTGCAAAAGTGAATGCAATTTACATTCAGTAGATTAACTACAATTCAACAAAAGAGTGTGTGTGTTTCCCTTTCAAGCAACGTGTGAATTCAGATTAGAGTGATTTGCATTCAGTAAGGGTGTGTTGTGTGGATGTTGTTGCCACCTAAATCCCACCTCGGGTCACGTGGCATAAATCTTCAAGCCACTAAGTGCGACCTTGGGGGCAAGCTCGAGCCAAGTGCTGTCAACTAATACTCAGGTCCTCTGTCTAGGCTAACTCCTAGCGAAGCCAAGGGGGCTGGTCCCTATAAAAATAATCTATGTTTGTTTAGTCTATGAAAGTAAAAACTATTATTCTAGGATTTAAGATTAAATGAATTAAAATATTGCCCACCAATCACTACAAATAAATTACTTTAGCAAGTTTAGAAAATATACAAACCATTCAAGACACTTTGCAAAATTGATTTATGCATAAAAATAAAGTAGACTCGTGCCAATGAAACGAGTGATTGTGTATGAGGGTTTCTAGTGTAGTCTCGATGAAAGTATTACAATGTCTCAGTTGGTAAATTTTGGATTATTATATGAGTGATTAAGGGAGCAGTTAATTTTTGGGTTTGTTTCAATAAGGCAAACTCTCTTGAAATGAGTGTTAAAGTGGCTTTACCAAGTGTCCAACGAGGCGAGGCATGACCTGCTTGGAGTAGCCCCCTAACTCTATGGTAATCACCCTTTGCGACCTCTCGATTTCTGAAGAACAAACTTATATGGATTTTCCCATTAGTTTAGTCACTCGTATCCCTTTCTGGTACAGCCAGCTGATCAAACAAGCTGCAACAGTGTAGAGCATATGGAGAAGGAGAATTTGTCATCTCAATGTATTCTAACATAACACATATAGGGTTTTTCAGAAAGCTTGACTATTAACACCTAATAACTATAGGCTTCAAGTTTTTCACCCTAGTAGGTAGCATCCCAAGCTATACTACTCTTCAACAAGTAGTACTATCCGTCTAATACATTTAGCTTATGTAGTACTAACCATAATGCACATAGTTGATCCCAAGCTATATAATAGGTCTACTATGTATCAAAATACAATAGAGAACCTATTCTAATGTACCTCAAAGGTACTCAAACATATGCTTATCCACTGGAAATTATGCATTTCATATCCATCATATACATCACATTAATTGTGTAATATCATGCATAAAGAAAGTCTTATATTTTCTTTCAATCTTCAACATTTGTTGACTCCAAGAATCTTCTACCATCTGAAGAAGTTCTTAGTGAGCTTGCCATTCTCTGTCATTTTCTTCAAGGCCTGATCACTTTCATAGTGTTTTCATATCACAGTAACCCACATAGCCAATTGTATGGCTATCTAACCTCTCCAAGAGTTCAGACTGTAACTCTTCTTCAGTATCCAATAGTTTCCGAGACTTTGACCATGTCTCTTTTCTAGTGGGATTTCTCCACAAGATATCACAACCCTTGGCTTCCAGAGTCATGCATCATGACTAACTAGTTTGGGGACTTTTAACTGTTGCTTCCTATGAAGATACATCAATACTCCCTCTTCAACTAGAGGAGTCTTTTATATTGTACCAAGCTTGTCCTGAACAGAGTCTTAGTAAATATGTTGGTAATATTGCTCATCCGTCGATATGAACAGTAGTTACACAACTCCCTTTTGCACCATGTCTCGGATATAACTGACTAGGAACCTTGTAAAGCTTTCCTGCTTTACAATATGCTCTATCTGAGCAACATCTTTGATGTGATCTTTCTCGATCATTGTACTAGTCAGAATCCATATATCCGTGAAACTTACTTTCACTAACTGTGACATGTTTGAATCCACATACTCTTGCACCAAGTAGGTAACACAACATGCTTTGTTGTACATGTCTATGTACTAACTGTAAAGCATATAACTAATCCACGGACCTGTACAGATATATCTAACATCTATGAGATCCTACAAATCTGAACAAGAAACAGATTTATCTTTATGTGTGTGATCATGGATTTATAATCCATTGTTCTTGAATCCTTTTAGGAACTCTACTGAACATTTTCTCAACAGATAAAAAAAAAAAAACCTTTATCTAAAGACTGTTACAACTCTAAACCTAAAAATCATCCAAGATTCTTACATATAGATTCCTTTTTGAACATGAGTACCATACATGGTTTCTATGTAGCAGGAGGTTAATTTAATCAGTTCCACTGGTTTTTTCAAGAGCTAGCAAATCTAGCTTCTCCCTCTCAACATCTAGGATGTGAGAATCATAAATTTGAGTCCTCCATCATGGAGACTCATACTCCTCTATATCTAACACAGTTATGAATATAATTAATATAAATACATTACCTTCAGGAGTCTTTACATTTCTTCAAATAGAATTAGGGTTTCTATTATGTCTTCTTCCTAACAAGCATAGGAACCTCCCGATATGCTTTTTTTCAGGATCAACCATTCGAATGACTCCATGTCATTCTCTTCTTGTAGGTTGGGGCATATGTTTTTTTCCTACAAGAAAAATTATTCAGATGATTAATAACATTACATAACTAAGAAATATAATCACATGAAAAATTTCAACATACCGGCAATGGTTCACACAGTTATGTACATAAACTAAATCAATGTTTTAACATAACCCCATTCATATCTTATGTGATGTTTTGAAACCCTATATCAGTCATATATTAGTTCAAAAATTCACATTTTATGAAGGAAATATGCAGCCCCATATTCATATCTCATGAAGCCCTCTATCTGATATATTATGACCAATCATGCAGTCTTATGTTCACAGCTCATGAAGCAAGCATGCAACCCTAATTCTCATGTCTGATGAGGGAAGTTTTAGTCTTATATCAGTCTTACATAAGTCTTATATCATATCACATAAGATGAACTCATGAGATCAATAACATACCAATAAAGACAAAAATCAATGTATATGCTCAACACAATTCCAAGTCCAGGAATACAGGTCTATATATTAATGAAACATATTAAAAAAAAACTTTATATCTGATTTATAACAACATATAACAATTAAAATATGAAGTACTCATCTTTATTGTTTTGTGCGGACTCCCTCTTGATCTCTGCACCCTTGCGGAGATAGTTAGAGTCATTTATTCACTGCAACTTTAAACACAACAAAAACTTAATGCATGTACTAGAAGGTGAGTCTCTACATGGGAATAAGGATCCAATGCAACCAAGAGCGAATGCTCTTCTCCACTAAAGGAAATATTCCTTTCGATCATCCTCTTCCTCGGATGATTTCTTTAGAGAAGGTTCACCTCTTTCTACGACGGTGGATGCATGAATCCTTCCTTCTCTCGTCTTTCTTACATAACACTCTTTCGCAAAGTAACTGTTCTTTCCACAATAGAAGCATTCAACCTTTGATTTGTCGAAGTCCTTCTTGAACTTCTTCTTCTTTCCATGAAAGAATTTCTTAGGAGTGAATGGCTTCCTCCCTTTCTTCATTCTTGTCGTGAGGGCAAGATTCTCCTCTTCAATGCACACACCCTTGCTTGGGATGCACCCTTCTTCTTAGATGCAATCATGCCATAGTCTTTCGAAGTTGGGATGCTCTTCTATTCCATTTACCGCTGCTAAGAAAGCCTCCCATCAGAAAGGGAGTCCATCGATGGCGGTTTCAAGTAGGCCATCCTCATCCGTCACCACACCGATGCTTACAAGCTGATCTTTTACTTGTGAAATCTTTGGGAAGAATGATGCTACATTCTCATCCTTCTCCATCTTTATGTTACGCAACTTGTTCTTCAAAGCCCTCTTTTGAGAGGGAGCTTTCTTATCATACAAGTTCGCAAGTGTTTCAAAACACTCTTTTGCGTCTTCAACGGTGTCATCACCAACATGAGATTGTCCTTCATGAAGTCATATATAATCCTCTTTGCCTTTGCTTGATTCTTCTTATTCGTGTTGCATTAGTGGTACGCTCCTCTACCACCAAAGTCATGAATGAATCAAGATCATGCTCCTCGAGAAGATTCAACACTCTTGCCTTCCATGTGTTGAAGTTGGAAGTACCCTCAAGGCGATCTTCCAGTCGAATGGAGATCCATGTCATCGCTGCAATATTTTGCTCAATACTTCAAGATCTATGTAGGCATAGCTTGTTGCACAAAACTAAGCTCTTTCATGCCCTATGCTCTGATACCATGTTAATGTTTGAGCAAAATCAGGGCTGCTTGAACTTTAAAACTTTTATGAAACAATTTCAACACTTTATGAAACTTTAAATCAGCCACATAAGAAACTTTATATTAGCCACATAAGAAACTTTATATCTGCCATCTATGATTCTTTAAATCAGCCACATATCATTCTTTATATCAACAATATATGAATCTTCAATAATAAATCAGCCACATAAAACAATCACCATAAGAGATAAGATATACCTTGGGAAAACCCTTCAAACACGGAGGATGAAAAACCCAACAATTCTTTGAGTATGATACATAGATTTGCAGAGAATGATTTACAACACATCAGTAGATTCCCGATAAGAGATGACACCTCAGTAGTAGAGAAGCGAGATCCAATGTAACCCTGCAAAAACAACTATATGCAACTGTATTGAACTTTCCATATTCCTAGCGTATTAATAACAATCCAAAAACCCTAGCATGCAGAAGGTAGCATATAGGAGGCTCAATAAACATACTGAGAGCACCGCATAGTGTATTCACAAGGAGGAGCTAACTAGAACTCCCTCCATGCAAACACTAGCACCCTTCCTTTCCTCAATTAGCTTCAACTGAATGCTAACTGACATGAACTGAATGTGAGCTATCTGAACTGAATGTGAAGTGAATTGCTTTGAACTTAACTGAACTTAAGTGAACTAAATGTGAACTGATTGAACTAATTGTGAATTGACTGAACTGAACTCAATCTTCAACTCAAGCTCGCTTCCTTGCAAAAAAAACGCTTCCTCCTTTTTTTTCAATTTTTCTTTAAAAAAAAAAAATTAAGTGATGGGTAGGGGGGAACTAACCCTAGGTTCATACTAATGCTCATCATCAGTAGCATTAAATGTTAATATTAAATTCTTAATGTAAAAGTTGACATTTTTCTTATCTTTCATTTTCTATCCTTTTACTTAAATTTTTGACATTACCATTAATTGTTTCAGGATGTTTGCGAGTGGTTCCGACCTCGTCGGACTTGAAATGCAAAAAGTAGAATTTTTTATTGTTAGATTTTTTTATCATTCAAGCTAGCATTATATTAGGATCTTTAACTGAGAGAATAACAAGCACAACAATCAAACACAAACAACAATAGACACAAAGATTTTCCTCAGGGAAACCATAAAAGAGAAAACCCCGCAACTTCCTCAAAGATAGAATCAGCACCAAAAGTAAAACCCCAAAACAGTAAGATGATCTCCCGATAGCAGTAGTCTCTCTCTCTGATCCCAGCTTCTTCTCTCTCACTCATGCACCCCAGTGAGTGAGTGAGTGTAATAAATAGAGAGTCTCACTCTCTATTTATATTCTTTCGTTCACTTAACCTTTAACTCTGTTATGTAGGCTCAAGTAATCCTAACTCAATTATGTAGGCTCGAGTAACCACAACTGGGGTACTAATGACCCGACTTACATTAACTCACCTAGGGCCGGCTTCTCTAGGAGAGTCTAATAACCCTAGTGCCCCACAACTACGGGCACTTTAACCCTTGATCAATAGGAGGGTTACCCACAATGACTTGACATGACTTGTTTACATTATTGAATCTCCCGATAGGAACATTGAGGCATGACATGACTCAAATACATTACAGACACTTCCCGAAATAAACATCAGGGTACAATACATAAGATATACGGATGAATACATTCCGAAGTTACAAATACATCAACATTTATCCCATTCAAAATTCAACAGACTTAAAAGTTTTTAGGACTTTAGGATTGCAATGTTTTAATTGGGTTTTATCATGTATGAGGGTATGGGAAAGGCATTTAATCAAACACATCAACCCCTCTATGTACCTTGATGTTGGTGCTGTTGATTGTTCAGATTGATGTTGGTGGCCTAACAACTAGTTTTTGCAGAATCCCTAGTTTATACCTTATTTATATATTGAAAATGTAAAGCTTTAAGGTTGATGTTATGGATATTGTACCTATGGTTGACAAATTCACTACTAGATGATTGATGCTTGATGAATGATGGTATATCGTATTATGGTTTATTTCATGTTTTTATAATTTCCATAACTAATTCAACATTCTACATGCATTTGTTGACATATATGCATCAATATATATATATATATAGATTAAAAATGCTTCCGAAATGCTTCCAAACCAGAAGGTTTTGAAAATTTCGCTTTTTGCTCCCACTTCCGCTTCTAGCTTTCACTCCCAAGTAACACAGGGCTGGTACAGCCAGTCTGACCGTACAGTGCATTTATTGGCACGATTTTCCAAAATTGCTTGCACAGATTTAGAGGCAGCATTGGAACAGAGTTCGAGGCAGTTTACTGAGTTGCTGGTGGAGATAACTTCATCTTGGAAACTTCATTAATTTTGCTGTACCTTTCATTCCGAGAAATAAAATTAAAATCACTCTCTGAAACAGGTTTTCCCATTCTGGGTTTTTCCTGGGCAATTTGTCGAAAAATCCCGAGTCTTTAAATTTCATGGTTTGCAAATTTCACTTAATTTTCTGCCTGTAAAATGATGTTCATACTCTGTTTCAAGGTCTGCGATTTTGTTTATGAAATTTGCAGCACATATTTGAACTGAGTAGGGCATTAAATTTGACTTGAAACCAGGCTGGGTTTGAACACCAAAAGCTTTCGCTGACGCCATGTTAAACTTGCAAGATAACCAAGACAGAAGTGGCCCACGATCATCCACAATCTCTAAAATCGTTGGTTATGTTTGAGACTTGTTCAACATGTCAATTGTGGGAGTTTAATCCACACTCTGCTGCCAATGTGGATCATGGGTACCTATGAACTGATTGAACTATATTTCCTTATGATTAGATCACATACATTGTTTTAAACAATTTGAAACCAAATCTTCAAATAATTACAAAAATTATTTTAGAATCTTTTGTTTCAGGTATAAATCTCCAGTTTATAACCTCTTCCTGGTGCAACCATGCAACATATGCAAATTTGCCATCTAACAGTTTAGTCTTCTTGATGATGGCTCTCATGTCATAGAGACCGGTTACACATGCTTCTTCTTCTTCACATTTTGCTCACTCACTGCACATCCTCGAATATGCCCCTAATAATGATGAGAGGACATGGATGATATCAGAAAGAAATGCAAACCTTGATTTATATTTTTATTAATAATTAATCTCATATGTATGGCAATGTCTCATACCCAACCACTTATTGCTGTGATTGTCATAACTATTGACCTATTCATCAATACTTAACAGCACTTTATTAGACTAAAACACAAGATTAATATCACCACATCAATATTACATGCTGTAACTTTAGAGCGTAGCTCCTATCCCTGACAATAAATGGACATTAAATCCAACATGCTGATCAAAACAGAAACCTATAATAAATATTCCAACTTGACTAGAATTGTTCCAATGGAAGAACAAGAATATTACTTTCCCTGCACCGGTGCCTAAGGATCATGTCTATCATGTCCTTCCACTTAATACTAATTTATAGCTAATTAAATCATATCATAGACTATTCTTGTTAGCAAATATTATTTATCCTTAATAATAGTAATTGTAAAATCAACTTGGACACAAAGCAATCATTTTGTAGTTCATTTTATTGATCTAAGGACACAGTAGGCATTTTTCATCTAGATACAAAGAGAAATGTATTTCAGACATTGACGTGATATGAAAAGCTTTTAACTTCGATAAAAAATACATGACATCAATGTATACAACAAAGAAACCTTACATCTGTTACGAGGCGAGGATAATTTCCAACTTAAACTGAAAAAAATCATAGGGCCATCCTAGAAATTTACAACAACAACAAAACTGAAAAAAACAATGTATACAACAAAGAAACCTTACATCTGTTACGAGGCGAGGAAAATTTCCAACTTAAACTGAAAAATATCATAGGGCCAGCCTAGAAATTTACAACAACAAAAAATAAACTACCTCTGACAAATCAATCTCTGCTAGTGCTAATCCCTTTCTATAGAGTGCATCTGCTAACTGGTCACGGAGAGCTTCCATTTTCTTCTTGGTTTCCTGGATGCAGATTAGCAGATGCTGTAAGCATGTCTATAGTTCAATAGTTTAAAGTGATCTGCAGTCCAAGATTGAAAAAAAGGATGAAATCTGTATGAAATGAAATAGATACATACAGCTGCATCCTCGTCTTCAGATTCACTCTTCATTGAGAAATATTTTGCTAATTCATCTTTATCAATATTGTCAATAACCTCATTTGCAGCATCTATTACCTGGCATGAATACAAAATTATAAATAGAAAAGACTGAATCAGTAGAAGGTATTACATATATAGCTAAGTTATGGTGATAACAATCTTCCTACAAATCCTTCCAAGGTTTATAAACATGATAGAAAATACCTCTTTTTCATGCTTCTTCTTATCTTCATTGCTACTCATTGCGACAAGTCCCTCAAGAATTTGTGCTAATAAAGGTATGTGTTTTGGATATTCTGACTGCAACAAAACATCAAACATTGTTATGGAAAAATAGAAAACTATGTTTCAGGTTTCCAGAACATAAACTCAGTGTTTTCTTTTAAGATTTGAAACTGTTTGGGACCTATTTCATTTGCTTTCAAGCATAATTAAGGGAATTCATACAGAATTGTCCAGAAATAAATCATGTTGCCCATCAATTGTGGACAGACAGGGATAGTAAGTCTACTGATTGTTAGTTTTGTACCTAGGGAGGTGTTCCCCTAGGTGACTTTAGCCTTAGTCACTTAGAGAGGGGACATAAAGTGACCCTTCCATTAAAAGACTTAAGTGAAAGCATTTAATTTGACTTTAGAGTGTTAAAGTCACTTTTGATAAATTTAAGTGGATTAGTGAAATTAATATTTTGAGAATAAAATATGAGCAATTAATTTCATTTGTTGATCTAATCTAATCTCCACCGTTAAAATAGACTCATCCTAGGGTTCACTCAAAAAGGCAAGGGAAAGGCATTTTTGCCTCATTCTTGAGAGAAAAAGAGCTGAGAGAGATGAAGAGAGAAAAAGAAGAGTGGGCACGATTTTCGAGACAGCTTGCTGTAGAGATTTTGGTGGGCACGAATTTCAAGACAGCCCTTATTATTTTGCATAGAACCCAAGTGTACGGATTATTGCAGGCACAATTTTCGAGGAAGTACGGGATCCGTACTGTACGGTTTTGGGCACGGTTTCCAAGGAACATTTTCGGCACAGAAATCAAGGGAAAGAAGAGGCACGCTTTTCGAGGTTGCTGGCAGTATTTTCTAGGCACTGTTTTCAAGGACTGTACGGCAGCATTTAATGTTGTCTGTACTGTACAGATTTCCTGCTGTGTATGCACAGAAATCGAGGGCAGAAATTTTCTTTCTGCACAGAAATCGAGGCTAAAGGTTGTTGTATTTCAGCACTGTTTTCGAGAAAAAATTTGCACAGAAATCGAAGCAGCATTTGCAGGTAAAACGAGGCAGCTTGCTGGGTTGAGATAAGTTGGATTTTGACTGTAAATGAATGTCTGATTTTTTTTCTGAAGCATAATAAAAACTCTCTCTCTCTTTGACTGGTTTTCCCCTTGTAGGTTTTTCCGGGGCCATTGGCCAAAAATTCCTGAGTACTATGTGTTGAATGGCGTGCATTTTATTTACCTTCTGTCCATGAAAAAGTGAAGTTATAGCAGTGTTACTAAGTCTGATTTTTATGTTTATTTCCAGCATTTTAAATTTCTGAGAATGAAGTAAACTAAGACAATATTTTTAAGTTATAACGAAGCCTGAAACTTGTAAAAAATCTACATGGTATCGGAGCTGAGTGGAGCAGAAAGCTAAATATTTGCAGACTGACAGTCATTTCCAGAATTCAGAAAAACTTTTGTGACAGTAGTACATTTTGAAGAAACTTGTTCTTTGAGAAAAATGACTTCCGTTGGGTTGAGAACTGAGGATAGGTTGGATGGAGCATTGAACATTGTCTCATGGAAGGCCTGGATTTTACATGTGTTGAGGGAGAATGAGCTGTGGGAGGAGGTAATTAGAAACACTACAACAAATCCCATTGTCATTCCCGCTGCAACAGATGCAGTAGCATATTCAACCTTTAATAAAAAAGATATTAAAGCCATGAGGATTATCTTAGATGTTGTTAAAGACCGTGTTATACCTCACATTTCAGCGAAGGATCATGTGCATGAGATGTGGACTGCTTTGACCGGATTGTTTGAGAGTTCCAATGAGAATAAGAAGATGGTTCAAAGAGAGAAACTGAAGAGTATCAAGATGGTCAAAGGAGAGGTTTGTATGACATATCTTACTAGGATCTCTCAGGTGAGAGATGAGCTTGCAGCTATTGGGGTGGTGGTTACTAGTCCTAAGCTAGTGCGTACAGCCTTGAATGGGGTGACTGCACCTTGGGCTGTGTTTGTACAGGGTTTGCTGGCTAGAGAGAACTTACCATCATCAGACAAGATTTGTGATAATTTTGTTCAGGAGGAGACTCGGAGGGGTCTTCTGCAGTGCAGTGGTTCTACTAGTAACAAGATGAGGAGGATGTGGCGTTGACAGCAAAGGGGAAGAAGAAGAAGAGCAAGAAGGGTCCCAAGAAAGGTGGGGCCAAGCAACAGGATGGGCAGAAGAGGGATCTGAGCACTGTAAAGTGCTTTGCATGTCGCAAGATGGGACACTATGCTAGGAAGTGTCCTAACAAGAAGAAGACGCAGCAGCAATAGACAACAGCTTCAGCGAAAGTCGATGACTTTGCCACGAGATTTCAGAGCGAGTTTTCACTGTGCACTGGGCATGTTGAGATTGAGAGAGCATCTATTCTCACCAGTGCGGATGTTGACAGACAGAGAAAGTTTTCCCTGATGACAAACCATTCCTACAGTGCATCTACTTCTAGCACTTGGTATATAGATAGCAGAGCCTTGAGCCACATGACATGTGCTTCTGAGATGTTCTCTGAGCTTTCACAGACAAAGACAGATGTGGAGGTTGTGTTGGGAGATGACTCAGCAGTCAGACCTGTTGGGCGTGGGACCATTACCTTTCAGAGGGAGTCCATGAGTCCCATAATGTTGCGAGATGTATTTCATTGGGGAAACCTTTAAAGGATAAAAACCCCAAAAGCATTATTAATTCATCTCATAAATGAGATAACTAAGTTCTTCAATCTCAGAATTCTGAGATGAATGTTTTCTTCAATAATTTCCAAACCCTAATAGGTTTGAATCAGAAAAATCATAGGAGATAATTTTACATCAAAAATTGAATTAGGTCTTGCTTCCTTAATTCATCTTCTTTTGCCCGAGAACAAATTCTGTAGTTTCCCAGATGTACTATCAATCTGCCTGGGCCAGCTTTTTGCGTGCCCGAGACTCTGCCCAGATTCCTGTTAGTCCTGCCCGGACCTACCCAAACCTCTATTCCTCTGCCCGGGCTTGTTCTACTACTTCCCGGACCTTTGTTGGGCTCCTTTAGCATGCCCGAGGCCTGCAAAGGCTTGTTAGGTATGCCCAGAGGCACGAGCAAGTTGCCTGTGGCATGTTAGGGCCTGTTGGGTGTTGCCCGAAAGACCAACAGGCTACCCTAGCTCCGCTAGGGCCTGCCGAGGCTACTTGGATCTGCTAGCTAGGTGGTTGATGGTGTGAGGACGGCTGCCGGAGGAGGAGGGGAGCTGTCCGGAGCTCTAGTAGCCTGCCCGTAAGAGAAACCAGGCTGCCCGTGAAGAATAAGACCCTACTCGAGCCAATATGGAGCTCCTGGTGATCAATTCGTGAAGGAGAGTAGGGCTAGGGTGAAACCCTAGTTCATGTAGAAAAGATAAGAAGGCTACTGCTGTTGTTTGTAATTGAAACCCTAAGTTAAGGTTGATAAAAAAAGACAAGTGTGGATGCCTTAGCTAGACTCATCCATGCTAGGGAAGAACCACCAAACTTCCTTCTCTTCAATAACTAGTGAATTCTTCTATTGGAGCAGCTGTAAGTGTAAGAGCAAGTGAGTGTAATAATTAAATGGATTGATCTTCTTTTATAGCCTTCAGACACATGTAAGTGGACCAAAACTCAAAAAAATAAAATAAAATTATTTTATTCTTTTATTACCTTGACTTTTACCTTTAGTGGTACTAAAGGTCTTTTTGCACTTTCACTTTGACTCGTTAGTGGTACTAAGGGTCCTTATGTATTTTAGACTTTTGCTTTAGCCTTCTTCAAGTGCCCTGTGGTCAAAACAGGTGGTCAAGGTGGTCCTTCATCCCTACTCAAAGTACATCATCAAAAACAGAGAGAATTACTGATGCTTTTATCTCACACTCTACATGACACCAAGATCGGATACCAAGGTCTCATAACCAAGGGTAGCTAAGCCTCGAAGAAGATCAAAAATCCCACTGATCGAGGGTCAGAGTGTCACACATGCCCAGACCTGGTCTAGGGCTTACAGTGTTATCTTGGTAACAGACCAGGTGCCTCAGCCGTATGCTGCATAATTTCACACAAGGTCGAATACTTGGTAACAGACCAAGCGCCTCCATTCTCCTAGAGAATGGCCCTCAGCCCCGGGTTGAGTCCCTAGTCCCGAACTAGGTAAAATTTCTGGTAACTGACCAAGTGCCTCCATTAAAAGAATGGCCACTCAACTCTAGGTTGAGTCTCCCAGTGCTAGATTGGTTCCACATCGTGGTCCCGAACCAGATGTCTCCATTCAACAGAATGGTCACTCAACTCAAGGTTAAGTCCCCCAGTGCTGGACTGGTTCCATATCTTGGTCCTGGACCAGAGATCTTCATTCTTCAAAATGGTCACTCAACTCAAGGTTGAGTCCCCCAGTGTTGGACTGGTTCCACATCCTAGTCCCAGACCAGATGTCTCCATTCTCCTAAGAGAATCGCTCTCGATGCTGCTCAGGAAAAATCAACACATTCGACTTATGCAATGAAAAGGTCAAATATATGAGATAATTTGTAGGGATTTTGTACTTCGTTCATTTTTAAGTTACTAAGATGGTTGTTTGTGTGAGATTATGGATGTAGATTGGGATGGAGTCTATAGTTCAATGAATTTTCCTTTCTGCTTACAATACCTAGCATATGCATTTTCATTTAGTATTGTGTTTGTTTGTGTGAGATTATGGATGTAGACTGGAATGGAGTCTATAGTTCAATGTATTTTGCTTTCTGCTTGCAGTACCTGGTTTGTGTGAAATTATGGATGTATATTGGGTTGGGAGTCTATAGTTCAATGTATTTTCCTTTCTGTTTGTAATATCTCGCAGCCCAACTGGCATGAGTGTGCTTAGGCATGCTCTATGAATTCAATATCAAAGAAAATCATCTAAGGTCTCCATTCTCAAAGACATACAACTCCTAGTTCTCTACACTCTAGTGGACAATCAAAGCTCTAAGACTAATCCCACCATGCAACAAAAAACATATTAATCTCCCAAGCCATGCAAAATTCATAAATTTATTATGAAGCTACAGATATAGAGGTTGTCAAGAAATGTCAATTTTAAAACCTAAACTATCTAAGGTCTCCATTCTCATAGACATACGACTCCTAGTTCTCTACACTCTGGTGTACAATCAAAGCTCTAAGACTAATCCCCGCATGTTACAGAAAACATATTAATCTCCGAAGCCATACAAAATTCATAAATTTATTTTGAACCTATACATATAGAAGCTGTCAAGAAATGTCACTTTCAAAACTTCACCTCAATATTGAGGTTTCCCAGATCTATTCGTCGTGAACTTTCAACCTTAGTGCTGATAAGAAATATTAAATTATAGCAAAAATATTTCATTCCTATTCAACCCAATTTCACACAGCAACCTAAGAGAAAAAATATCATACAGTGTACTGCAATGGCACAATGCTACAACCCTTAGGGAACACTTTTGTAGGCATATGACAAATTTGAAATATTCTATTACAACAGATTGTAAATGCAGCAAATCTACTATTTTAACTTCAAGTCATGTGTTAAATCACTTAACCGATGCGGCTATATGTTATGTCAAACCTACAAGAACAAGTGTTAGAATCTACCCAATCAAGAAGTTAACATAAGTAGAAAATAATATATGCAAGTACGCAATATTTAGACAGTTGGGAACTTCATATACATACAAGAGATGAAGTAAAAGTACATAAGAAAACCCTAGTTAGTCAAACCATAAGAAAACTCTAGCCAAAAACTTCTCCTAAATAGGAGTCCCTCCTGTTCATGTATTTGTAACTTCGGAATGTATTCACTTGTATATTTTATATATTGTATTTCATTGGTCCCCGATGTTCCCATCGGGAGAATCATTAATGTAATCAAGTCATGTAAAGTCATAGAGATTAACCCTCTTTTTTTAAGTCGGGGGCAAAGTCCCCACAGTTGAGGGGCACTAGGGTTATTAGACTCTCCTAGAGAAGTCGACCCTGGTAAGTAATTGTCAAGTCAGAAACTAGTATAAATAGAGAGTGAGCCTCTCTATTTGAGACACACACTCACCCAGCTATAGCGCATAGGTGAGAGAAGAGGAGCTCGCACAAGTGAGAGAGAGAACAGCTGTTGGAGATGATCTTTCTGTCTTTGGGTTTTACTGCAGCCATTGGTGCTCATTCTATCTCTGAGGAAGCTACGGGGTTTTTGCCTCTTGTGATTGATTGTTGTGCATGCTATTCTCTCAGATAAGATCCTAAGATCATATTGTCTAAATGATAATTATCTAACATGGTATCAAAGCTAACTTGAGAAGAAGACACTGTGCAGCTGCAGAAGCTAGGGCTTCTTACTTTTTGGTCTCTCTCCACAAATCATCAGCAAAAGGAAGCTAGGCTAACTCTCCATTGACGGGAGCATCTTTTTCTCCAGGCAAAATTTGATTTCGGTCATTTTCATTTTTTGACCCGTCACTGCTGCGGGAAATTAGGGCTTTTCACAGAAGAATTTTTGAGTGCGCCCAGCATAGGATTACTCTCCTCCTCAAAATCGAAATTTAGAGACCAAGATCAAATATTTTGGTTGGGTAAAACTCTGGGAAAGTCAAACCCTAATTTGACCCCAGACCAGAAAAACCCTAAAATACTAAAACTAGTAGTTTTGGTACATTCGCTCTATCTCGAGATTGGAGAAGGCTCAGAAGCCTAAATTTTTATAGGCCAAAGAAAAGTTCGTGCTGAACACTGTGTAAAAATTTTAGCCCCAGATTCGCTATATTCTGGGAGATATGATTCCTCCAATTTAGGGTCCACCCTCTCCCAGGATTCATCCCTAAACAGGACACCTAGGGAGAATTGCTATATCTTGAGCTACGGACGTCCAAATGAAATTTCGCAAGATGTTCTAGATAGGGAACGGACTTTACTTTCTGCGGTAAAGTTTTCGACCCTAATGATGAAACAGTGACACGTGGCAATCTATACAAGTTCGCTATGATGAACAGTCCTGAATGAAGTCGCCTTGGGAAAACTCTCATAAGTACCTATTAGTGAAACCAATTCTGCTAAAACCTGCGATGTTGGAAAGAGGACAGACAAGGCTACCTCAGTACGAAATTTCAGACACTGGGGAGCAGTACTTTCGAAGATACCGCAGAAACCATATCAGACATTTCTGTAGAAGAAATTAAAGAAAACTAGGGCATCAGATATTTTGCAATTCTGATCACAGTTTTGGGAAAATGAATATGCTGCTCAGCTCACATTCAGGAGGCACATCTTTCTATCCAATCAGATCTGAAAGATTCCAAGTTTTGAAAATTAGGGTTTCTCTGACAAACCCTATATTAGCGAAATCTGAAACCAGGATGAACACCTCAAATCGGTAAGATCTAATCTTTTGCTATTTACATTTGAGGTTCTCATTTCAAAATGACCTATCACGCCAGCTTGATGACAAGCTTGGTGAAGCTGAAAAATTCTGAGCATGGAAGCATAGGATTTCACTAGTTCTTGAAGAAAATGAATTAGACACCTACATAAGTGGAGAGGTTCCATTTCCAGAGGGAGATGAGGCTAAAGCCTTACACAAGAAGAACTTGATCAAGGCCAGGAAGATCATTGTTGATTCAATCAAGAACCACCTTATACTACAAGTGTCTTCTCTAAAGCCACCTAAAGAGATGTTTGATTCCTTAACCAAGCTATTTTAAGGGAAGAACATAAATCAAAAGATGACTTTGAGAAACCAGTTGAAGAATGTAAAGATCCAGAATGCAGAGACCATACAGTCATACTTTACAAGGGTCTCTCAAATCAAAGAACAACTTGAAGCAGTGGATGAAGAAGTAGAGAATGCAGAAATTGTGATACCCACCTTGAATGGCCTCCCAGGATTATGGGATTCATTCATTCAAGGAATGTGTGCCAAAAGGAAGTGATTACCTTCAACAAACTCTGGGAAGAGTGCACACAAGAAGAAACTCGACTCATAATAAGAGAAGAGAAGATGGGAGCAACTGAAAATCAAGCGCTCACAATTCAAAGAAGATCCCTCAAGCAATGAAGAATATGAATAACTCAATTCTTGAAGAACCTCTTATCCATCTTAGCATTTGGATAAGAAGTGATGATGTCATGAATGAAGAAGATGATGAAGCAGAAGGCTCAAGAAGGAGTCTACGCACGAAACGAATAAAAGATAAGTATTCAATTGTCAATTCATGATATTGTTTTGTTATGCATTTGTTTATATGTTGATGTGTTATGCATGGTAGAATGTTTGCATTAATGACAGTATACTACTAATATGCATGTGATGGGTAAGTAGCTCATGGCGCTATACAACTCTCCATTTCTACTTATCTAGAATGAAACCTCTTTGCTCACATATTGGATTACTGCACAATCTCAATGATGTCATTGTAGAGATGGAAGGCATCTAGAAAGTTTCTGTGAGATATGGATGAATGTTGTATTGGCTAAAATAGTTGCATGATTATATCTTTATGCATAAGAATTTGCCATTATGAATACGCCTTATGAAATGTTTCTAACCATACAACTAATGCATTTGACTTGTAGGAAAGATCATGTACAATTGCCTACAAGAAAAGAAGGATGAGACTTGTTCCGAAGAACAAGTGACGACACTTCGAGAAATATTACAAGATGAAGAATAATATGACGATACTTTCAAAGAAAGAAAGAGGTCTCAGACACAGTACAGTTATGTGACACTAATGAGCAACATCATTGATGGAAACAATTCTAGCTATGAAGAAATGGGCAAGAAGAAAGGGAAGGAGTGCACCAGTTCAAGAAGAATGATGTCTAGGATGCGGTATCGAGACCTGGAGGGAAGTTCGTAGTATCTTCCATATGGATATGCAAGATCCAACATGCAGTAGACAGCAACATCGTGGGATACAAGGCAAGATTTGTAGCACGAGTCCTCTCACAGAAAGAAGGTATATACTACAAAGAGACATTTGCAGCCACTGGAAGTTAAGACACATGATAGGCAGACTCATGTGTGCAAATTAAAGAAGGCCTTGTAGGAGCTCAGAAGACACCCATGCGATAACACATTCATGAGGAGCTTCAAGATCACATAGAGTAATGAAAATCTTAACCTTTGCTACAAGGTTGAAGATAAAATCCTATAGAGGATGACAAGATCACAAATGGGTGCGAGAAGAACTTTTGTAAAGGTTCAAGATAGAGAATATTGGTATCCAATGACCCTAGATCAATACATAGAATATTAGTAGCAGAGGAAGCTACTTGTCACTCGAGTACAAAATGTTCAATACATATAGTACGAAAGGCAGAGAGAGAATGATGCTCCACTTCAGAGGGAGTGACTGCAAAATATCCTGAGGTTCGACATGGTATGATAGGATGGACAGATTACTAATGGCTCTAGGCTTTACTGAGAATAAAGCGGATTCCAACCATTGCTCCAAGGTTAAGGGCGGAAGACTAGTGATGCTCCTATTATATGTCGATGACTTGTTCTTGACAGAAAAAGTGGAACTCATTAAAGTTGCAAGAAGGAGACTTGCTGTTGAGTTTGAGATGAAAGACCTTGGGTTAATGCATTATTTTCTAGGCATGGAGGTATGGCAGAACTCAGAAGGAATCTTTCACAATCAGGGAAAGTATGCAGTAGAAATTTTGAAAAGATTTGATATGTTGGAATGTAAATCCATGGCCACACCCATGGATACCAACCTGAAGTTGTTGGCTGATGAATCATCAGAATTAGTGGATGTGACTCAATACAGACAGATTATTGGGTCATTGATGTATCTAACAAATACCAGACCAGACATTTGTTTTGGTGTGAACACCTTGAGTCAGTATCTAGTTCAACCTAGACATGTTCACCTCATAGCTGCAAAACATGTGATGATATATCTAAAAGGAACTATAGACTTTGGTCTATACTATGACGGAAACCATGACTACAGATTGTATGGCTATACAGATGCAGATTGGGATGGAAGTGTCTCAGACAGAAAAAGCACATCATGTGGATGTTATTGTCTGGTGTCAGCTATGATTTCATGGTTTAGCAGGAAACAATCCAGTGTTTCTCATAGCACGGATGAAGCAGAATACATAGCAGCTTGTTCTGCTAGTTGTGAAGCCATATGGCTTCAGAAACTGATGTCAAGTCTATTTAACCTGGAGTTGGATACCACAGTGATTCTATGTGATAACCAGAGTTCTATAAAGATGACAGAGAACCCAGTGTTCCATGATAAATCAAAGCGCATAGAAATCCAGTATTTCTACATTCGAGATATGATACAGCAAGGAGTCATAAAGCTCCAGTATGTGAGTACCGATGAACAAGTTGTTGATGTGTTGACAAAGCCTCTGTCTCGAATAAAGTTCGAATACATTTGAGACAAGCTTGGTGTTGTTCGAAAACACCTTCCCCAAAAGGGGGAGCAATGATGTTGCAGTGGGATTGTATCATCCCTGGACACTTGTCCTAAAGTCATCCGTAGACTTCTGTCTCCGAGAAACAAGTGGGATTGTATCATCCCTGGACACATGTCCTAAAGTGATCCGTAGACTTATGTCTCCGAGAAAGAAGCAGGATTGCATCATCCTTGGATCTAAGTCCTAAAGTGATAGGGAGTGATTATCCCGTAATAGTATCCGGAGACTTCAGTCTTCGAGAATGTGGTAGGATTGCATCATCCTTGGACCTAAGTCCTAAAGTGATAGGGAGTGATTATCCCGTAAAAGTATCCGGAGACTTCGGTCTTCGAAAATGTGGTAGGATTGCATCATCCTTGGACCTAAGTCCTAAAGTGATAGGGAGTGATTATCCCGTAATAGTATCCGGAGACTTCGGTCTTCGAGAATGTGGTAAGATTGTATCATCCCTGGACTTAAGTCCTAAAGTGATCCGTAGACTTTCGTCTTCGTAATGTGGATTGCAGGTTGTTGCTGATGATAATGATGTTGCTCATCGAAAGATCAAAGTATTGTTAATGATGTTGATGATCGAAAGATCAAAGTAATGTTGATGATGTTGCTCAAAGTATTGCTGATGATGATGATGATGATTGAAAGGCCAAAGTATTGTTGATAATGATATTGTTGATTGAAAAAGACTAAAATATTGATGATGATGTTGTCGACCGAACAATCAAAGTGTTACCGCTACTGAAATTGAAGATGAAGACTATATGTCGAAGATGATGAAAAAGATTCCAATGATTTATAGATGTATCACCCTGATGATGTTGAAGATGCTTTGATGAAGACCTACATGAAGGCTAGGCCTACAACCAACATAAAAAAAGGTTGGCTCTGTAGAACTTCATGTGACGAGAAGAATTGAGAGATAGCGCCATTTGCTCGAGATAGCGGAAGCAATGATGATCCAGCTTTGATGATGATCCAATGATGATCTGGCTTTGATGATGATCCATCTTTGATGAATGATCCAGTGACAAAGACTTGTGCTGATGAATTGTGTCAAGAGAATACCTTCCTAGTTAAGAGGGAGTGTTGATGTATTTGTAACTTCCGAATGTATTCACTTGTATATTTTATATATTGTATTTCATTGGTCCTCGGTGTTCCTATCGGGAGAATCACTAATGTAATCAAGTCATGTAAAGTCATAGGGCAAAGTTGGGGGCAAAGTCCCCACAGTTGAAAGGCACTAGGGTTATTAGACTCTCCTAGAGAAGTCGGCCCTGGTAAGTAATTGTCAAGTCGAAAACTAGTATAAATAGAGAGTGAGCCTCTCTATTTGAGACACACACTCACCCAGCTATAGCGCATAGGTGAGAGAAGAGGAGCTCGCACAAGTGAGAGAGAGAACAGCTATTGGAGATCATCTTTTTGTCTTTGGGTTTTATTGCTGCCATTGGTGCTCATTCTATCTCTGAGGAAATTGCGGGGTTTTTCTCCTTTATGGTTTCCCCGAGGAAAAATCTTTGTGTCTATTGTCTCTTGTGATTGATTGTTGTGCATGTTATTCTCTCAGATAAGATCCTAAGATCATATTGTCTAAATGATAAAAATCTAACACCTCCTAACTGGAAGTCCCTCCTAACTAGAGTTGGTCACTCAACTAAAGATCCGCAACAAAAGCATCATCCCTGGAAATTCCTCAGCGCATACACTTGCAACCCACTAGTGTACAAGACATCTCCTTCTCTCTCCACAACAGGCATAACAACTAGCACTAGTGTTTCTAAATGCCACAAAACCCTAGTTTTCTTCCCTCATAACAGATACAAGATACAATACCTCTTTTTATCATAAATTATCTAAGTTACTAGAAACATCTCAAACAAGGGGGGGATATGTCGTTCCTCGTTTCGAAAACTGAGATAGAGGGGATATGGCTTGGAAAAGCCAGTAAAACGTTTCCAAGCTGTATCCAAGAAACATAAACGTTTCCAAGCCGTTTCTAGCTATTTCCTAAAACATTTCCAAGTTGTTTAAAGTTGTTTCCAGTCATTTCTTGACACATTTCATGATTTAATGAACATTTCAGTTGCTATAGGGCAATTTTCCAGCCTAAAATAGTGATTTTTTGACATGACAAAAAAAACAAATAAACAACCCTAAAGGGAAACTATAAAACCCTACCCGAATCCTAACCCTAACCTCACATTGGCACTCTTCGTATCCATAATAGAAAAGAATATACCTCTTGTGAATTTGAAAATTATCTTCGTCAACATAGGATTATGGATCAAAACATTGTTCCATATAATCCTCAACAAAATGGTGTAGCAGAAAGAATGAACAAGACACTCTTGAATATGGTATGCTCCATGTTATATTTCAAGAATGTGAAATTGATCTTTTGGAGTGACGCGGTTCTATGTGCAATCTATTTAACAAGAAAAAATTATATCTCATGTTCTTGCGAACAAGACTCCATCTGAAATGTGGTATGGTCACATTCCTTCAATAAGGCATCTCAAAGTTTTTGGTTCCACTAGTTATGCCTTAATTTCAAAGGAACAATGAAACAAATTTGGTGCAAGGAGTCGGTAGTGCATCTTCTCGGGGTGCTCAAACACCACTAAGACATAGTGCCTTTACAATGATGTAAACCAAATGTTTATTCCTTATGGAAACATAATTATTCTTGAAATGAATAAAAATGACAAGTCTATGGAGAGACATCATAATTTGACAATGAGATTCCGCATCTTGAAGGGGGGATCCCTATCTTGGAACAATCTTTGGAATCTCCTTTTGTAACACCATCTCCTCTTCATGAAGAAGTTCATGCCACATGCCACTTCACCAGAACAAGAGGTTCAATTGGACGATGTGATCCTGATGATTGAAAGATTGAATCTTGAAGAGAATGAAGCACCACCAAGGAACCTTGACCCTCACAGAAAGTTCTAAAGTGGGTAGTGAAGACACCTGAAAGTGTTCATCTTGATCAGACTGGAAAGACAACAACCAGAAGATTAGCATGATAAGAAGATGGAGGTGGTGTAGATGATATGGATCTTTCATATGATTGTGAAACAAATTTATCTGCTAACCTTGAACTGACTTCCTTTGAATAAGCAACTTCTTATGATGTGTGGAAAGAATCTATGGAGGAATATGATGCTCTAATCAAGAATGGGGCATGGA
The DNA here is from genome assembly GCA_001517045.1 of Pseudotsuga menziesii. NCBI lineage: Eukaryota > Viridiplantae > Streptophyta > Pinopsida > Pinales > Pinaceae > Pseudotsuga > Pseudotsuga menziesii. The sequence continues at coordinate 166,291 of LPNX010297193.1, read as the reverse complement.
AGTTGGTGGACCCTCCCTACAGAACCAAACCAATTGAATACAAGTCAGTCAACAAGAACAAATAGAAAGTGACCACGGGGCACCGTCAGACTACACCCTCGTTCGGTGTACTGTTGGGCACACCCTTGTAACTCCATCTAGCCCACATCTTCTTGCGAAGAGCCACTTCTATAAAAATCCTGACACATTCCCTATACCTTACTGTATATCGGGAACCCCTTTTCCCTTATCCATTTCATCCATAGTAACTGAAACTGACCAAGATAGACTTGCACAACATTTCCCTTACAACACTATTCAACTCCATTGGCACTGGTCTACTTACAATGATCATACTTTTATTTAAGTGGATATTTTGTTGATGGAATATACTATTGTATGTTGTTGAGGTTATTTAAATTCTATGCAAGTCTTGTTTCAGTAATCTTTTATTTCAAACTCCTAGACTAATTCCATCTTTTTGTTTCTTAGCTTAAAAACTTTAGAATTTTTTTATAGGGACCACCCCCCTTGGCTTCACTAGGAGTTGGCCTAGACGGAGGAGTTGAGTGCTGAGCGACAGTATCTCAACTCGAGACTTTCCCCCAAGGACATACCCAATCGCTTGAAGATTTCTGCCACGCTAACCCCCCCGAGGTGCGTGAAAGGCGACAACACCTCTCAGGGTACCTTCAGACTTCAGTAAGGCATAATCTTTTGATTGGTGAAAACTTCAAGACAAACACCCACTGTATGCTACAGCAGTCCATATGCAAAGTGTTTGATTAAAGTTCTCAACCACAATCTTCATGACAGTCAAACTACAGCAGTAAGTTCCAAAGGTGCCTGAGTACTTAACCAAATCCTTAGCGGAATTAATATACTCTTGGAAAAAAATTTGGTCCAAATTGGCCTGGGATACTACAGTTTAACAAAACAAAGATGGTCGCATCATCATAAATATAATAAGCACAAACCCCATATCCATACTTTTAAACAGCATGAAGTTATATATCGCTGCTAGAAGATAGCTATTTTGTTGTATATCGAACCTGCCTTGAAGCCTCATAATAAAATATCTCCTTGATATATTATGGAAAGATTATTTAGCCCACTTATCAATTTTGGATGTATAAAAAATATAGAAAAGAGCTTGTTAAATAGTAACCATTGAATTCTACAAAAGAAAATCCACCTTGAGAGAAGCAGCCAATTCCCTCCATTCTTCACATTCTTCAATTTTTTCCCTTGGAAGGCTTGAAAGAACCTTTATCTTAGCATCTCGTACCTGTATTGAAACATACAAATTTATTGCTTCTGAAATAACTCTTGACATATTTGGAGCATATAATTTGCCATTGCTTAACTGCCTTATATGCAGACCATAATCAATAAAATGGCAATCGGCATTCATCATACAGGATGATATATGCCATTAAGAAAGAAAGGGAAACAAATTTTGATACTATCATCAAGAAAGAAGAACAAAATGTCAAAACATTGTTCTATAATCTAAGTTCTAACCGCTATGGAGTTACATAGAATATAGAACTCTCAAGTTCAGAAAATGATGAAAAAAACAACAAACTTCGAAGGAACAGAAATGTTATGCTATAGGGTCCTCTAAGAATGACGTTTACAAAGTAGCAAGCTCTTTAGCCCACCAATATTACTAAGCCTCTTACTGGAAATTCCAAATAGTCATTCAAATAAACAGCAATTTCTCTTCTAAAAAAACAAATTTTAAAAGCAACTGATTTGAACCTCAATTTGAGATCAAAGGATACGTATTATTGTTTGGTTGAAATTTTATACTCATCCATGGGGTGACAAACTTTGATTTGCATGTCAATATAGAGTTGCTCAATAATCCTATAACATAAATGATGCGATGTACTCATGGGCTAGTGCAAAACATTAAAGCTCTATTTACATGAAAAGGAGAACTACTTTTGATTTCTCTTTTCTGTAGGTAACAAACACTTCATGAAGAATAAGTAGCTCTGGCTAAGAAGAATACATTCTCAACATATTGAGGATGCCAAAAATTTAGACGTTTAAATCCAGTAATATAGAGTATAAAAGGGAGTTGGGAATGTAGCATCACTGTTTTAATTATTCTAAGCAATAAATAGTGGCAATTAATTATACCTTTAGACGTCATGCTTGAATTGAAAAACAATAATTCATATTACCATATATCAATTTCTAAATTTAACATTACAAACATGGATCCCAGCATCATACAACACAGCTTTTTGTCATATATATATATATAAAGTCACATGGTTCAGGTTCGTGTTTGAATTTGGTGACAATAAAATTCAGAAAAAAATCATGACACAATTTTCAGGAGTGGAAGAAGGTGGGGAGTGTTAGTGGTGCAGAGGGGTGTGGAGGTTAAAAGCACACATCAAAAACTGTCATTTTCTTGGGACAACAACCGAAGGAGATCTTTGCAGGGAACTTCCATATGCATGTTATGCATCGAACAGAGAGAGGAAGTAAAGCATCTATGTTTATTTTGTCATTTTATTATTTCAGTTTGGGATGCTGTCAATGTTGTGATGTATTTGTAACTTCGGAACGTATTTACTTGTATATTTCATATTGTATTTCATTGTACCCCGACGGAGATGTTTGTTCCTCCGATCGAGAGAGTCATAAATATAATTAAGTCATGCAAAGCCATTGAGGATAACCCTCCATTGTAAGTCGGGGCATTAGACCCCACAGTTGAGTTATATTAGGGTTATTAGACTCTCCTAGAGAAGTCAGCCCTGTAGGGTAAATGTCAAGTGGAAATTAAGTATAAATAGAGAGTGAGACTCTCTATTTGACACACACACTCACTCATCAATAGCGCATGAGTAAGAGAGGAGTAGCTCTTACAAGTGAGAGAGAGAACAGCTGTCAGAGATCATCTTTGTACTTTTGGGTTTTACTTTTGCTATTGGTGCTCATTCTATCTCTGAGGAAGTTGTGGGGTTTTCTCTTTTATGGTTTTCCCAAGGAAAAATCTTTGTGTCTCTTGTCTCTTGTGATTATTGCTGTGCATGTTATTCTCTCAGATAAGATCCTAGATCATATTGATTAAACGATAAAAATCTAACAGTCAAAACACTCACCAGAAGCAAAGGGAAGTGGCAAGAGGTGAACTTGGAGGGAGCCCTTGAAAATAGCTGGATGATAAAGAAGTCAGAAATCATGCCTCCCTGCCAGCGGTGGTTATCTGGATTCTGGACTATATGAATAGTGCTATATTAAAAGATATATATCTATAGACACACACACACACACGGCAGAATTAGGGAACAGAGGCAGGCTGGAGATGACAAATCTCATCCTTGAGGGGGTCAGCCAGGCAAAATCCAGGAAGTTGTAGGCTTCAAGGTGTTTTATATTTATCTGATTCTCACTGGTTCTCCTATAGATGTGGGTTGGGCCAAGGATCAAATATCTATCAGAACTGAAAGAAGTTACAATCCTCTTAAGTCTAGCCATTGAAAAAGGAATTGAGAATTTCCAGGTCCACAGAGACTCTAGATTGGTGATTGAATGGATAAAAGGAGGATTTGTCAACTACAACATATTTCAACAGGGCACTATCATGCAGGTAAGAGAGGTGCAACCTGGTTATACTTCTTTTCTTTCAGGCACGTTTTCAGGGAAAAAAAAAATTGCAGTCGATGAGTTGTCTAAAGTTTAAACTGGCAGTAGACTCACAAGCTGGTATGCTTGTGGTTACTGAGGACAGGGATGATGAGACAATATTTCACCTCAGGAAAATTTTCATATGGTTTGTGCATGGAAGGAATTCCTTGACAGGTTTAGTTATGATCCTAGATGATGTTCACGTACGCCACACTTCTCTCTGTATATACATATATACAGAGAGAGAGAGACTAGAAGACTGGATCTATGAGATTAGATGAGATTAGATGGTAAGGACTTTCCTTCAAATAAAAGCAGTCACTCCTTGTGAAATTATTCTATGAGAATCATGTTTATACCCAACAGGACCATAAGCAGCAAGGAAGCTGATTATATATGCATTGATAATCACACACAATCAAAGGATACCTAGCAATAATCCACAAAGAGGTCTTGAATAGAAGAAAAAAAACATGGGAAATAGAATGCATAAAAAAGATGGAAAGATGGAATATAGTATAAGAGAGATGCTCGATAGATTTAAAAAGAGCTAAATATCCACCTGTAAGCTTGATATGCAAATGGAAAGGACACATAGAAAAATGGCATTACTTCATATACAAGTTCAACATGACAAGAAAAATCAAAGTACGAGATAAAATAAGATACAATAATTTTATTAATGTCCAACAAATGACATCCAGTCTTCTAGTTTATCTATCTAAATATCTATCACTCCCTGAGAGATTCTTCTATGGGAACAATGTTATACCGGTAGGTCATAAGCAGTAAGAAAGTTGATTATATAGACATTGATAAACACACAAAATGAAAGGATGTGAACTCCGGGGTAACACTCAAGGACCTTTGAAAGGACATGTAAGTCCCAGCATGGCAATCGGAGCCTCTCGTCCATTGCAATTGTTTCTATGTGGATTAAGTAGTGCCTCTGTCCAGAATCTTACCTAAGCTCGCATTCCTGTAGTAGTTTGTAATGCAGTAACAAAACAAATTCAGAATATTCAACCTCTGGTTAAATTACTAAACATGTTGCTACTCACATGATTGTTCATAAGGGAAAGAAACAGTTTAGTAATAAAAAGATGAATTCAGTATATGATCAAACCCCTAAGTTGTTGGGAGCGGGGAGTGGGGAGCAGGTGGCGGGAGTAGAGCAAAAAGCAAAATTTTCAAAAGCTTACGTTTCAGGAGCATTTTTTATATAGTATATATTTTAATATATTTTCATGGATGTATATCTCAAAAACATGTAGGATGTTGAATTAACTATAGAAAACATGAATTAAACCATATAACATCAATTATCTAGCAGTTATAACCAATGTTCCACCAAGTTTCCGGGACGGGGGTGCATGGGAACGGGGAAATGCACATTGGGGACGTGTAGAGACACCCCAAAATTTTGGGGTATTTTGGGGAACGGGGGGGGCGGAGAGGCGTCAAGGTCCCTAACATAGGGGGGTCGGTCTCTAAAATTATAAAAAAGAAAAAAAAAATAATAAAAATATGAACCCCAACATATAAACATATCAATTCATCATCCCATCACCATTTGCATACTAGCATGCTAATGTTCCCGAAGAATTTAGTGTAATTTAAATTTTAATGTAATCGTTATAGCCAAGCATATCATATCGATATTTGTTTCTTTTTATTTGTTTCTATTTCGTTTTAAAATGACCATTTAGTGTAAAAGCCTAAAATTTAAGATGAACCATTTCTTTTTTAAGTAAAAAAAAGTTTAAAAAATCGAGGCAGTGGGGGCCTGTCGGAGGCCCCCATTTTCAGTAGGGGGCGTGTGGGAGCCCCCCAATCTGGGAAACTCCTAGACCCACGTTTCCCCAAGTTTCGCAGAAAGGGGGGCGCTAGGAAACGTTTCCCATGGAGCCCCCCAGCCCCCGGGGCGTGGGAAGTGTAGGGGGCGAGCCCCCGACCCTGGGAGGCACGTCCCCGTGGAACACTGGTTATAACTTATAACGTTGTCATCAAATGATTAACCATAATAGCTTTTATAGGAGCTTGGAAAAGAAGGGAGGTACCATAACATTGTCATCAAATTATCAACCTAGTATATGAGACGTACAGGAGGGCTTAGGAACGCTCTAGAAGCGAACAAGGATTATTATGTATGGTATTGATGAACTAACTAACAGTAAGACTTATCCCATAACTTGTGATTATCTGATAAGTATGATGACTAGGACGATAGCATAGCAATACATCTAGCATTAGTTTGTGTTATATAAATGTTTTTCTTTGGCAGGTCTTCAGAGTATTGCATTGATTGCAGGTCTCCAAAGTATTGCATTGATCGTCACCTGACCCTTTGGTTCAACATATTTTCCTTATTCATATTCCACTCATTCACCGACTAATTAAAAACCCCATTGATCTTGATACAACTAAATAACTCAAGGACCTTCCCCTTCTGTGACCTCTTTGTTAGGATGGTGGCCTCCATGTGTTCCCCTGGTGTCTCGGCTCTAATGTGTGCAACAAAACTCTTCTAGGAGGGTTAGTTTTTCCAAATCCTTAACACTTTTGGTCAGAGAGTACTATAGATGTTGTATTTTCAACCTAGGAATACTACATTATGAACCCCTATGCACTTATGGTCATAGAAAACTAGCAATGTTGTGTCATGAGCTAAGGTTGGCTAGTCACTAGATGGGCAAGGTCTCTAGGTCCTAAAGCATGAAAGTCATTTCCCCTCCTTCAGTGCCTAAAAGGGCACATTAGCAGCTCCTAGTCCTAGTCTCATTGTACCTGCATAACGAAGAAATTGAAGACCAAAGTCAAAAATGAAGAATCAAGCAAATACAAAAAGACGCAAGTCTAAACTTGCTTGGGCCAAAAAGCAAACGTAAAGGCCAAGGCACAAAGACAAAAAAAAGCAAATTCAAATAAAGTATAAGAGGGACGAGGAAATCAAATGAAGACAAGTCCAAATGAAGATAGGTCCAAGAGGGAGCACAAAGTCAGATTCAAAAAAGAGAAAGGGGGTTGAGTCCTAGTGTCATGGTCTAGAAGGCACCATTCAATCTTGCACATCATCCATCTATGAGACACTTCTTCCCTATTGTTTGTCAAACTAGTAGATATAATAAAGATTTACTTTCTCCCTTATCTCCAAGAGTAACTCAAGCCTTCCATTGACCAATGATCCACTTGACTAGCCTATTCGACTACTTGACCATCCACTCCACCCAAGGAGGAAGGCTGATCTATGCAATACTTTGTGATGGTTTTAGTTAGGGGAAAATATGTATATAACTCATTTATTGTTACTCTATGTTTTGTTATGTTCCTGTGCTATGAGGACATGTCATGCAATGAGTCACATGCTGGTCACAAGTTATAGGATGGGACCTCATGCTTAGTTATTCATCAATACTTCACATGATTAAGTATTTGTAGTCCTCTGCGAGCTTTATATATGGTCCCTACATCATTTTGCACATTGGTCAAAGTTTGACCAAATTTAACTTCTTAACTCAGTCAAAACTGAGCTTGATCTAGTCAAAGGGGTCAACCAGTGTTGATGTTTGTAGAGGTGAATAGCCGAAGCAATGGTAGACAATCTCCCATTCTCTTGACTCATATGGTGTGGGGAGGTTGGGCCCAAGGTGCTCTCACATTGGCTGCCTCATGATGAAGTGATCTATTCTATATTAGAGATTTGACTTGTTTATTTGATAGGGGCTTTCTTCCACTTGTAGAACTTACAAGTCTAGTCTAAAGTTGAATTGACATTAAATCTAAGAAGTGCCCAGGACTGCTTAGTGGGTCTATTCAACATTAAAACTCTATGTGTGAATAGACGTGCATGTGAGGAGATGATCATCAACATGGACAACTTTTCTAGTGAAGAAGAAATAACCAAGAAGACAAGTGAACCATTGAAGAAGTGCCAAATAGCATTGAAAATGTCCCAAAAAATATTGAAGATAAGTGCAAGTCGACCCTAGAAGAGAAGGACAAGTCAAACCCATCAAAAGTACAAGTCATCCTAGAGGTGAAATAAAAGTGAATTAAAGAGTATAAATAAAGTGCTCAAACATTTCATTTTGACATCAAAACACATCTCTTCTCTTCTACACTAGTGCACATTTTCCAAGGAGGTATAGCGAAGGTCAAAAGGAGCATCTTTTGAAGGTCTTATCTTGTCTAGGGTTTCTTGCGAGTAAAGGACACACTTCTTATGTGCTAGGATTTTATCTTCATGGTGATCTGCCGGAATTATTGAATTGATTTCTTCTAAGAAAGTTTCGTTGGGTTTTCTCCCAAGATTAAGTTTCCTAGGGTAAAATATTTGTGTCTACTGTGCATGGTCATCCTTCTATGATCCTTTGTTTCTATTGAAATTTACATTGTATAATTATTCAATGATAACAGTGGGATGAAATCAGTGTTTTAAAAATCGGGTGACTCAGACTCGGAATCGATCGAGTTGATCCATCTAACCACGAACCGAGCTGAATCGACCAGTAAATTAGGTCGAGTGACGGGATCGATACCGAGCCATCCAAGTCAAGGTCCAACTCGGTTGGTTCAGTACCGAACCGGTCAACTCGCCTGAGTCAAGTCCTGAAACGATGAGTCGCTCTACGAAGGCGCGTGGGGGTCTGTTCAACTACATGGAGTAAAAATAACACTAAAATTTGTTTGCTTAATCGTAGGTGAGGGTCTGCGATGGCCTGTGAGGGTTTCGTTGTTGGTTTCACTTTTGAATTCGACCGGTTTTGGGGGTTGATTTCATCAATTTTCTTGCAGTTGTCGTCTTGTCGATGAATGGGATGTATTTCCCTTTGATACTCATGCTCCTCTTTCCTCTATATACTAAATCCCAATACCATAAACATGTTCTCGAGTTGCAAATCGGGTCTTCTATCTGTCTTACAGCTATACCATTGTCACTTTCATTCCTATTCGTAAATGGTACTCCTTGGCACTTACACGTTGGACTCGCTCAACGGCTGAAAACCTATATGATCATATCATTATTAATGTATGATGTTTTATGTGTGGATCATAGGGTGCAGATTCTTGGAATATGCGCACAAGCCCTAGCATTTTTTTAAAAATGCCTCAATAAATTTTTAAAATTTAAAATCTTATTCAAATTTAAATTTTAAAATTTAAAGTCTTATTTTAATTTAAATTTTTTTTAATTTAAAATCTTTTAAATATTTAAAATAAATTTTTTATTTAAAATTTAAATATTGTGTTTTCTTATAAACCGAGTCATTATATTCAAATTGGTCGAGTCATTACCATTTTGAGTCTGAGTCTCAGGGGACCCACATCCGAGTCCGAGTTTTGAAACATTTGATAAATTAATGTTTGGAAATCATTAGGAAGTAATTATCAATATCTGAAAATTGTATTTCTACTGCTATAGGAGAAAATTCAACAACCAGCAGCATGGGGCATTGACTCAATCATCAAGGCATTCATTCAATCATCAGTCATCATGTTTAAGCCTTTGGAGGCCAATTGGACCCCTCCAAATAACATTTGCAGCATTATTTGATTAGGCTAAGAATGGAATTATTTTCCTAAGGTTGGAATTTTAGCCGAAGTCTAATTTAATTATTTGGAGCTTATTTAATTAGGCACATTACAAATTGGATTTTGGCACTAAGTTGACCCACACAATAGTTTTAAGGGTCAATGAATTCATCCACAGAATTAGATTTACATTTTGAGCAAGAGAAGACAAACATATAACTACATTATTTATTTTATCCTAAAGTCCAATTTAAAAAAATACTAATGTTCATCCTGTAATGCAATGGGATTGCAAAAAAGTAAAGTGGTGACTTGGGCCACCTTATTATTGTGTTCCTAGACACATTCCTATCATTTCCTTGGCACAACAACATGTTCTACTTCTCACTTGATTTTTGGCATTGCTCACCAAGGGGCGGCACATTTCTCTTTCTTGGGGCGTTGATCAAATCAACCAAAATAACAGCATATAAATCAAGTTATAACTCAAAAAAAAATATTAGGGGAGACCCCCCTAATCATCCCCCCATGTCACCTAGGCATCTAACTTGCCAAAAAAATGTATTTCATGTTGTAAAAATGGGTTGTAAAAAGCAATTCGCCCCTCTCTATTTTGAGCTACCTAGAAATTGTAAAATGAGAAATAATCACATCCGTTGATCTCTTGGGGCTATGTTTTAATCCCAACCCTTCATCCTTATGGGATAAAGGGATCTTGCTCAACTCTCATCTATAAGAGAGAGGTGAGCATTCTACTTCTCACTTGATTTTTGGCATGGCTCACCTAGGGCGGGCACATTTCTCTTCCTTGGGGCGAATTTGATCATAGACACATTTCTATCATTTCCTTGTCACGATAGCATGTTCTACTTCTCACTTGATTTTTGGCTTAGCTCACCAACGGGGGCACATTTCTCTTCCTTGGGGCGAATTTGATTAGATCGGCCAAAATAAAAGCATGTATGTAAATCAACTTATAACTCAAAAAAAAATATAAGAGGAGATCACTAATGATCCCCCCATGTCACCTAGGCATCTAACTTGTCAAAAAAATGTATTCTTATGTTGTAAAAATGGGTTGTAAAGGGTAATTCGCCCCCCTCTATTTTTAGCTTGTTAGAAATTGTAAAATGAGAAATAATCTCATTAGTAGATCTCTTATGGTTATGTTTTAATCTCATCCCTCCATCCTTAAGGGCTAGGGATCTTTCTCACCTCTCATCTATAAGAGAGAGTGATCACTCATTTTGTAAAGGACTCTTGGCTCATTTCAGCAATGAATACAAACCAAAATTTTCTTGTGTGCAAAATCTATTCTTTTCGAAGAATATTTAATGAATGTCTTCTCTTGCTTACCTCTACTATGTGCAAAACCTATTGTATCAAGTCCTATTATTTGTGTTTTCATCCAAGGAAGGAGAGCTAAGCTCACCTATGTGCCCTGGTTGTCTCAGTGAAGGGGGTCTGCTACACTTGAAATCGATTTTCCTTTGAGACATTTATTTCTCTCTTTTCCCTTTGTTCCTTCCCAATCAAGGCACCATGACTACTCCAAAGGTCGCCCTATGACAATAAAGAAGAGAAAAACAATCATACAGCTAGTCAACTAGTGTCAAGTGAGATTACTAATATAAATAAAGGAAACAAAACACAACATCAATATGCAATACCATATACCTGCTATGTCATATACTTGCTATGCCGCCTAAATCTGAATGATGATCTCTAACACTGATGAGCAAGGGAAGAACCAACATTGATCTTTGTCGATATCCAAGTGAACCATGACCTAGCAAACCTCATCTCCATCGGGTCATGTGGGAACAACTGTGAAAAGAGAGTCTAGAGTATGCACTGAGTGATCTCTAAGGATGGGGCACAGTATTGGTAGTAAATGTCACATAGCTCTACTCATGCTCATGTAAGGGTTGGCTCTATGCTCTGGTATTAGATCTGCATCATGGTAGCTCTAGCTAACATGGACGTGATAACAAACATCATTCTCCATTTCGATCCTTGGTTCTGGCGAAGCATTGGTCTATACACGAACCCATGGTTCCCCGCATTTGATCCCAAAATGGATCGCCTAACCTTGGCCCTTGTTTAGGTAAGGCTTCCCAACCTTCCTCTTCAACCCCAACCTCTAGAGGCTTTCACTGATATTGACAATGACATCAGAGAATTTCACTTCTACAACCTGTAAATGGTGGAAAGGAAACACACAACATATGCAATAATATCCATTGAAATTGATCTATCAAAAGCCATTCCAAAAGAGATCTAGTTAAATGTTGTAGAATATGCTTGAAAACAAATATTGGACTATTATCATATCAATTTCAAGTGTAGAACGTTCTTTGCAATAGGGCACATGGTGGTCTCTTGCCCTAATCGCAAACCAGTCCCTAATATGCATCAATGAAAGTAACCTAGACCCCCTGTCAAAAGGATGTATAATCACAAGCCTAACAGTTGAAATGGAGCTAATGCAAACCATCTACTGATAGAAAAGGATAGTAACAATACAAAAAGTCATTCGGGAAGTATCAAACCTAGAGACAATGCTTCACTGTTGTGCAAGAAACATCAACATAAAGCATGAAACATCTATCCAAATAAGAGAACACACTATGTTGAATGAACTAAAACAGCTCTAGCAAGATAAGAGAACTCCCCAAAATGTGTAGTCATCAATCATGCAAGAGCTCTCTTTGCCACAGAACAAGAAACTATCACTCCCATTCGTGAACAAGACAATAAAGAATAGGACAGTCCCAAAGACCGATGTTTTAAAAACCGGTCGAGTCCGAGTCCAAGTTGGTCAAGTTGGCCGAGTTGACCCCTGGTCGAGCTGACTCAGCCTACAAATCGGCTTGGGTGGTCGATTTAATACTTAGCGGGCCGAGTTGGGGTCCGAGTCGACCGAGTTAGGGTCCAAGTTGGCCAAGTCGATCGAGTTGACTGAGTTGCAACCCGAGTCAATCGAGTCAACTGTGGCAGACACCCACAAGAATGCAGACTCCAAAATATCATGTTTATTTTTTTATTTTTAAGATTTGTCTTATTCTAACCATAATCTAAGGTCATAAGATGGACCCCTGCCCCTCTATTTGCCTCGCACTTTTGTTGTAAGATGTTTGTGAGCATTTGGCATTATTCTTGTTTGGATTCATGGAGGCCTGGAGGAGCGTCCAACAGTGAAGAACAATCAACAAGATTGGAGGAGTTGGGCTGTTGGAGACCGGTATTCTGTTACCTAAATGTATGTTAGCTTCCAGCTACCCATTGTTTCTTTTTTTCTCATTGAATTCACAAATATCAGTCATGTTTTCTATTGTTTGCTACATAAATAATAAGATTTTTTTATTTTTTCTTTGCATGTTTAGATTTGTTTTGCATTTATATTCTAGATTGGCCCCAAAAGGAAAAGATCAGGCATGGATCCATGCTGATGTCATTGAAGGGATCCATGCTGATGTCATTGAAGGGAAAATATATTTCAAGTGTTGCAACAAATGGATTAAAGGAGGGGGCATTAATAGATTTAAACAACAATTGGTTGTTGTTAGAGGAAATATTGCCCCATGGGAAGCTGATTTAGAGTTAATTGGAGAGATTAGGTTGGAGTTGCAACAACAGTTTGATGAATTTGAAGAGGAAAATGCTAAGCAAAGAGAGATGTATGATAATTGACATTAACATATGATATAGTGGCATCATAGCATGTTGTTTTTTGGACTCTACAAGCCATTTAGGCCTCATTGATTATGTTTTTTGTTCTAGATACGTATTGCACAGTACACTCAGTGCCATTTTGATATATTCACACTTATATGGTATATGCATGAGTAGACATTGGATATTTTGCCTCTAATGCTTTGCAATCATAGATTAAAATCTTTAAAATATTGTTTTTCTTTAAAATTTAATATTTTGTGTATTTTTTGAGTAATCCGAGTCATTAAATTCAAATCGGTAGAGTCAATACCGATTCCGAGTCCGAGTCCGAGTCCGAGTTTTAGAACATTGCCAATGACTGGACTCAAGTATCTAGAAAGGAATCCAACAAGAACTATAAACTCGCATTTGATTATGTAACTCGATCCCAAAAAGGGAAAGGTTGTTCCAATGTCTAAGCATGTTCTGCTACATAGATTTTTTATTAAGTCAGTTTTTTAAATACTACTCCTGCATATCAATAACATTATACCCATGAAATTTTACAAACCTTGAGATGCGCACTACATTCACGCCATCGTGGTTAAGGTTCTTACATAAAAACATGCTTGAACAATGACATAGAAACTCCAAACGATTGCCTCTTGAGACTAGAAAGGCCTTTACGTTACAGAGTACACTATGCATTTCCATATATAACTAGGAGTTTCAATATAAAACAATTACAACTCAACCCATCTATGAAAACATAGCATAAAAATATTAACTAATGTTCATGTTACTATTAAACATGCAGATATTTGACATAGATCAAGAAAACCAAATACTACTATAAAAATATAGCAATACGACTCAATGTTGCAAACATCTGCGACTTTTCACCAACACCAAAACATATCACACTGTCAAATGCTAGCTGATAATTTCAACAGAAAAATCACAATCTTTTCTCGATTCTTTCTAAAACATCGTGAGTCAATGAAAAAAATCATCGGCCTACAGACAAGCTAGTGTTTAACCCCCAGGGTCAACCTTTTTTCCTCATTTTACTAACAGTTTGAAGGGTTTCGGGAGCAAAAGAGGTTTCTAGCATTTTTCTTGGTGCTAAGAACTAGAATCGTTGTGTTTCCATCTACCATCAATTTATTGTGGATTGTGGACTGATTCCCACTAGTGTTTTCCACACTTGCAAGTATGTGTAACCATTTGTGCTTTTTTGTAGATTCTTAATAGGTTTAGCCTTTTTTATCAGTTTTCAACTTTTCCCTCTTCTTGCCAATATGTAAGGAGATATCTACCATTTATGTAAAATCTAGATCTGTTTTTTTATTTGCAACATTTTCTTTTTCGAAAATTCAATGTATCTTACTATCTACTATCCTTATTGTTCAATCTTGAATCTGAATTTCAATTTCCATTTTTCTTTGCCCTAGGTTGAATCATTATTGTTTGAAAAATTAAAACGCTGGAAGTTTTGGACTCTATGTGGGTATATGGTGATCCCTTGGATGGGCATAATCGACAAAAATTGAATTCCAAGTTGTGTGGGAAGGAAATAACAAGGGGAATCAATTAATTGAAAAACCACCTTCCACAATTTCCAGGGAATGAAGTCGGAATTTGCAAAAAAGAAACCCTAGAATTTATTCGCATCGCCAATAACTCACTTCAGAATATGGATAGAAAGAGAGATGAGAGGGCACCATGTTGATTTTTGTACCTAGTGTTATCCACTTTTTTGTACCATAGTTGGGTTACCTGAGGAGCCGCCGGTTGACAGACTTGTTCAAAGTCTAATTCCAATGTATCGGTTGATCCATCTTCATGTCTAGCCAATATTGGCTAGCTAGTTTTTTATTTGAATAATTTTGACCATGGCCCCGCGGGGTTTGTAATAAAATGTGCTAGTAGGGTATTTTTGAGTGGTTCGGTCTCCTGAGACGTAAAATCTCAAATAAGGTATTCCGGGGAGTTTTTTGCCCCTGACAATTATGCTTTGCCTTCCGCTGAGTATAATTGACGAGGTTTTCTCCCGCTTCCTCCAAAGCTAGAATGCCCGATGTTGAATTCTGAGCCTTCGGGGGTTATTAGAGCTCAACTGAGTGTTATAAACCTACTAGGCATTTTTTAGGTAGAGCATGGTGATGTCCTAAGTCATCTGGACATATAAAGAAATTTCGAAAAAATCTTTTTCGAACAAGGAAAAAAAAAATTTTAATTTCTTTTAATTTTTTAATCATTTTCCTAAGTTTTTTGGGTTAATTTTTCCATAAATTAAATAGAAAAACCCGTTTGTAATAAGTCGGTCTTTCGGACCCCGAATTCAGTGATTGAAGGCTCTAACCTTAAGCCAAAAATCATTCTTGATCGGCCAGCCAGTCAAAGCCAACTTTTGGATCATCAATCAGACACATAATGCCTTTTTTCTCAAAAAAGTCAATTTTGAGTAAAGAAATGAATTTTTATTAAAAAATGATTATTTTGGAGAAAATTCAAACTCTCCAAATTAATCCAAATTGAGTAAAATAAAAGGCTAAATGACATCTCATGGAGCACTTATGATGATTGGAGTTATCATAACTCAGCTTCAGTCATCATTAAGAGAGCAATTAATTTATTATCAGTTAGCAGACATGTCATCTCCAGCTAAAGAATGAGATGGAGAGCACTCATTGGTCCGGTGATTTGATCGAGGTGAAGACTGAAGCTTACACCATCAGTAGGCTTCCCAAACCTGGCAGTGGCTCCTCCAAACCTAACAAAATAGGTTTCTAGACCTAGCAGGCAGCTTTCCTATGCAGTAGGGCGCCTCCTTCATCCATTCACGCCCCTCTCTCTCCTGAGGGCGCCTTCCACACGTGTGGGCTCATCTATGGATGGATTTCAGTGTTTAGGGTTGGAGTGGGGGCGCCTTGCCTGGGTGGAGGCCTCCCCTCACTCTCAGTTCTCCGATTTAGGTCTGGCATCTTTGTTTGGTGGCCAGGCTGGTTAGGGTTTGAGGATTGGTTTTAGGGTTTTAGCACTCTCTCATTGTACAAATAGAGGCTCCTTTAGCTCTATTCGGGTGGATGATTGATGCAAAGAACCTCTAGTGGATTATTGTAATACTTGTTGCTCTTATACAACCATTTTGAATAAAGAAAGGCTTTGGAGACTCATGTGGTGTGGATTCCGGATTCATGTGCTTTGATTAATGAGGTGATACCATTTCATTCATGTTTTTGTTTGCTAATCTATGGGTAATTATAAATGCTTTAAAGGGCTTCTATAAGCACGTAAGAGTAGATCTTTGTAGTTTCAAGTTATCTACTTACTTATTTACTTTCCAAAGTTTATAAAGAGCATTGTCTTAGTCAGCTATATCTCATGCTTTTTGTGATTCAAAGTAGTAAATAGTACATGTTCTAATCCCATGCTTTGGCAAGCATGCAAGTTGTTTGATTGCAGATCACTCCATTGCACCGAGTACAAGGATGAGCTAAGTTGCATCTACCTTTCTTGGGATCAAGCACAAGTATCTAGCAGCCGCATACTGATTGAGATCCAAGGCGCTTTCAGAGATTCAAAGATCCAAGTGTTTCCATCTCTTAGATCCACTTTTAAAAACAAATTTTACTTTCCGGTTACTTTGATGCTCTGTTTAATAACAAGTAGATCCAAGCATTAAGTTTCATCTTTATATCTCTTGTTATTATAGATCTAAAATTTCCTTTGTTAAAGAGCTTACCTTACAAAGTTTTAGATCTAGTTTGGTTAATATTTGTAGTAGTATCAATGTCTCATCTTATGCAAGTATTAAAATTGTAATTTCTTAGTGTAGTATATTGCCTAATCCACCATTTTGTAGGAAAGAAGCTCGCTGGTTTCTTACTTTTCGTGACAGGTTAAGCAGGAAAATTGGCAAAAACTTAAGGAATTAAGCTGCAAAAAACCTTCCATTGTTCCTCTTCTTAATCCCTTTTCTACTGGTCGCTTTGCCTTGTCTCTTTTACCTCTTCTTCATCGCTGCCCCGTTAGTACTCTTTTTACCATCCCTTTTTCTCTTTTTGGACAGCCCTAGTGTGCCCTAGCTTTCTTCCCTTTTTTGCCTCTTTTTGCCCTAGTTTTTGGGCTTCCTTTAACCTTGTTTTTGGCCATTTCTTTAACTTTTTGTTCGCTGTCCCGTTTTGCATTTTTTATGACAGCCACTTATTTCCTCTTTCGCTGCCCCATTTTCTTCAATTTTGTTCATCCCTTAGCTTCTTAGTTGGCTGCCCTATTCTCCCATTTCTTTGGTTTTGATTCTTGCTAAGTTTGTTTGCCTTCCTTCTCTCATCTTCTTTTGTTTCAGCCCTCTTTCCTTTGCTCCTTTTTACTCTCTTCAAACTTCTTCCCTTTTCCATTTTCACAGGTTTTCGGAAAGATCTCAAAAGTAAAAATACAAGGCACTCTCCTTTTTTACAAGTTAATTTGTAGGGTTACTTTGCCTTTATTTGAAAAGTCATTTCAAGAATTAAAATCCTTAAGGCACATTGTATAAAGTTTAATAAAAGATCTTTGTTTGAGTGGGGTTTTTAAGTATCCACTCTCATCCTCCCCCATTTGGGGAGGATTGTGTTGTGTCCATTTTTTACATTCTTAGGTTAGATGTTTTTTGTCTCAATATAATTACATCTTTTTCTTAGAATTTTAATTGATAATCTATCACACCTAATGCATTGAATCAGTTGATTACTTCAAGTTCAAATTGTTTATCTTTCTAAGTAAATCAATTGCTTAAATCTCTTGAATCTCACCATAAGGTGGATCAAGAGTGCTCTCTATCGAAGAGTTTAATCAACCAATTTCATCTTGTGCTTGTTTAATCAATTAATTCCTAAGTAAGACTCTTGAACTTGCAGAAACACAAGTCAAGAGCACTCTCTATCGGAGAGCATCTATAGCATTACATCATCCTTGCATTAGTCTCATATAGATTATATAAGACTCTTGAACCTTCGTCATAAGACAAGGTCAAGAGCGCTCTCTGTCGGACAGTCTAATTAATTAACCTAATAAAACCTTCAACACACACACTCCTTTAATTAATTAACTCCTTCCCCTCCTTGCTGGAGTATGCTCTGACCGATCCCAAATCGGAATACCCAGAAACGGCACTGGATCTTTAAACCCTACAAGAGTAACTTAATTAAAACTTTTTCCCCATAACCAACGAATCGGCGTTGTTTCGTTTAAATACCGAGGCATGTGGGCAAATTCCAAGTGTGGACGTCGAGCTACCCAATCTGGGCACAAGTAGTTAAGTTATTTAACACTTACCTGTGATCCCAGACAGGTCCGTCATGTCTTCAAACGGAGCCACTGAAGGTATTTCCGGTTAGGACATCCAGCTACCGTAAGCAAAGATCACCAATAAAAAAGTTTTAAAACCTACCAAGAGCACTTGCAAAACCTAACATTCACTGACATCATTTTTGGATTCACATCATATTTACACTCGAAGCATCTCTGATAAGTTGACTCCATAGGCACTGGTTCTATCTTTTGCGCACTATTGATAACCTGGGCCATTTGTCCATTGAATGTTTTGATTATAAGTTATATCTGTGAATGCTTAATCATTTCGTGCGTTCTCAAATTATTGTCTATCTTTTAATTCTTGTGATAGCAACGTGGATTGCTTTGTCTTGTGTTTAGAATTCATAATAAACAAACATATTTCATCATAATAACTCCTAAACAACACCCATCCGCATCCAAAACATCTAAAACTTAACTTAAACATTGAGCCATAGAAAACTCTTTGTTAGGGACTACCCCCCTTGGCTTCGTTAGGAGTTAGCCTAAACAGAGGAGCTAGGAGTAGGTGACAGTACTTAGCTCTGTGCTTGCCCCCAAGGTCACACCTCTCTCACTTTCTCAAGTGAGGAGATAGCTTTCAATTGATTTCTGCTGCTGGTATGCAATCAACGGACAACACCTAGGAAAGTGTTCCCCTAGGTGACTTTCGCCTTAGTCACTTAAAAGGGGAAATTAAAGTGACCCTTGCATTAAATGACTTGAGATGAGCATTTAATCTGAATTTAGAGATTAAAGTCAATTTTTGATAAATTTAAGTGGGTGAGTTAAATTAATTTTTATGAGAATTGAATGAGAGCATTTATTCTCATCCCTTGATCTAATCTAATCTCAGGCATTGGATTAGATGACTTCTCACCTACCTAGGGTTTAGTCAAAGCAAGGGAAAAGGCAAAATGCATTTTTAATTCTTGAGATGACAATGAAGAGAAGAGAGAGTAGGCACGAATATAGAGAGAGCTGAGTTTCCAAGCAGCACGATTTTCGAGGAGGAAGTTCTTGGTTGGAACGCATTCCAAGGTGACTGCACAGTACAGTTTGAAGGGAACGAATTTCGAGGACAGCCAAGGCACAAGAACCGAGAAGGTTGGCTCATTTATTGAGGCCATACTTTGCACAAATTTCGAAGTCGTACACAGGTCATACTTGCATAGATTTCGAAGTCCGTACAGTCTGTACAAACTATACTTTTCTGCACATAAATCGAGGAGGATTTTCTGCACAGATTTCGAGGTCATGGGCACAGAAATCAAGGACTGTTTTGGCACGATTTTCGAGGCTCGGTTCAACACAGAAATCGAGGCAATTTGGCACAATCGAGAAAAAGACTGGGTGTATTTAATGCCGTAGATATAAGTTGTACTTATCTTGTACTTGTTGTTCCATTTATTGAAAGAAAAAAAATACTCTCTCTCTCTTTGACTGGTTTTTCCCTTGTGGGTTTTTCCAGGGCCATTGGCCAAAAATTTCTGAATAATGTATGTTGTCTGAAAGTGCATTTATTTTATTTTCTGTCATGAAAAATTAAGTTACATCAGTGTTTATTTAAGTCTAGAAATTTATGTTATTTCCAGCCTAATATATTTTCTAGGTTGGGCTTTAAACTAAGTTATTTTCAGCATTTAAACGGGAGGCTGAAACTGAGTAAAAACTTACATGGTATCAAAGCTAAGTGGGGCAGAAAATTATTTTTTTCAGACAGAAAAAATAATTTCCAGAATTCAGAAAATATCTTTTGACAGTGAGCAGCATTTTGTTGAAACTTGTTCTTTGAAAAATATGACTTTAACCAAACTGAGAATGGACGATAGGATCGATAGGGCAAGGAATTTTGTCCCATGGAAGGCCCGGATATTGCTTGTGTTCGAGGAGAATGAGCTATGGGATGAGGTAGTCAATCATACTACTGCTCATCCCATTGTCATTCCCAATGCTACCACAGATCCAGTTGCACTGGCAGCCTTCAATAAGAAGGACATTAAGGCCAGGAGGATAATTCTTGATGCAGTTAAAGACCATGTCATTCCTCACATCTTGAGAAAAGACTGAGCTTATAAGATGTGGGATGCTTTGACCGGATTGTTTCAGAGCTCAAATGAGAATAAGAAGATGGTTTTGAGGAAGAAGCTAAAGAGTATCAGGATGGTCAAAGGGGAGGTTATATTGACTTACCTTACTAGGATCTCACAGGTAAAAGATGAGCTTGCAGCAGTTGGGGAGATTGTTCCTGGTCCAAAGCTGGTGCGAACAACTATGAATGGGGTGTCAAAGCCTTGTGCTGTGTTTATGCAAGCTTTGGTGCTTAGGGAGAACCTACCTACATGGGACAGAATGTGTGATGATTTTGTCCAGGAGGAGACTCGGAGGGGTCTTGTAGATGGCAATGCTTCTACTAGTAGGGTGGATGAGGAGGATGTGGCCTTGACAACAAAGGGGAAGAAGAAGAACAAGAAGGGTCGCAAGAAGGGTGGGGCCAAGCAGTAGGATGGGAAGAAGAAGGGTCGAAGCACTGTAAAGTGCTTTGCTTGTCATAAGTCGGACACTATGCTGGGCAGTGTCCAAACAAGAAGAAGAAGCAACAGCAGACAGCAACTTCAGCAGAGGTCGATGATTTTGCAATGAGATTTTAAAGAGAGTTTTCTCTGTGCATTGAACATATTGATAGAGAGAGCATCTATTATCACCAGTGCAGATGTTGATAGAGAGAGGGAGTTTTCCTTGTTGACAGACCATTCCTACAGTGCATCTACTTCCAGCACTTGGTATATTGATAGCGGAGCTTCAAGCCACATGACAGGTGCTCGTGAGATGTTCTCCAAGATTTCACAGACAGAGACTGATGTGGAGGTGGTGTTGGGAGATGATTCTGTAGTTAGAACAGTTGGGCATGGGACCATTACCTTTCAGAGGGAGTCCATGAGTCCCATGGTTTTGAGAGATGTACTGTATGTACCTAGGCTGAAGAAGAACTTGGTCTCAGTTTCCATGATCGAGGATCGGGTCTTGGGGTGTCCTTCCTAGATGGGCATGTGCATGTGTTTCCCAAGACTGCAGGACCACCTGCTTCATTTTCCATTGGAGTTAGGTGCAGGAAACTGTACAGACCCTTATTTCAGCCTCAGCATGCCTTGGCACATAGCAGCGACAGTGAGCTTTGCGAGCTTTGGCATAGGAGGATGGCTCACTTGCATCATCCAGCTTTGGGGTTGTTGAGACATATAGTTACAGGTTTACCAAAGTTCATCTCGAAGCATAGTGATGTTTGCAGGGAGTGTGCTTTGGGAAAGTACACCAAGACTGCTTTTCCTAGCAGTGATAGCAGGTCAGCAGGGATTCTTGACTTGAGACATTCAGATTTGTGTGGACCTATGTCATATGTTTCCTTAAGAGGATATGAGTACTATGTGACATTCATTGATGATCATTCCAAGAAGACCTAGATCTAATTCTTGAAGAGCAAGAAATCTGAGGAGGTCTTGCAGAGGTTCCAAGAGTTCAAAGCTCTTGTGGAGAACCAGATAGGGAGGAAGATCCGAGCTCTCAGATCGGATAACGGGGGTGAGTATACCTCCAAGGAGTTTGATGGGTATTGCAGATAGGAGGGTATCGGGAGACAGTGGACGGTTCCATACACTCCAAAGAAGAATGGAGTGGTGGAGAGGAAGAATAGATCTATTGTTGGAGCAGCCAGAGCTATGTTACATGACCAGTCGCTTCCTTTCTTTCTTTGGGTTGAGGCATGTAGCACAGTTGTATATCTTCAGAACAAGAGTCCCCATCGTGTCGTGGGGAACATGACACCTGCGGAGTGTTTCACAGGCAAGAAGCCTGAGGTCAGCCATTTCGCATATTTGGTAGTTTGACTTACTCTCATGTCCCTTCTAAGAAGGAGACAAAGTTGGAGCCAACCGCAGAGAAGGGCATATTTGTGGGCTATGATGAGATTTCGAAGGCCTTCTGTATTTACCTTCCTTCTCCGAGGAGAGTTGTTGTGAGGAGGGATGTGACGTTTGAGGAGCGAGCCTTCAGGAAGTCGAGAGAGTTGGAGCAGGGAGAGCAGCAGGTTCCTGCACCCCAAGTAGTTTCACAGGTACCATCAGTACAGCAGACAGGTTCACAGGTTTCTGGGGTTACTGGACCACAAATTGTAGGCACAGGTTCACCAGCTTCAGTGGTTCAGCCAACAGGATCTTCAAGGACAAGTTTTGGGTCTCAGATTACAGGTTCACCATATAGAAGATCAAGATAATATAGTTCACCAGTTGTTGGTACACCAGCTGTTGGTTCACAGGTTATTGGGGTTTCTACCTCTGGTATTTCTTCAGATGAGGACTGACCAATGTGGGAGCAGCCTCCAAAGAAGAAGACACCTAAGTGGCTTCGAGACACCTTGAAGGAAGCAAAGGAGTTTGGAACTCCCAATGAGCCAGTAAGGTGTATCCAGATGCCAGACAGATTGGGTATGGCATTAATGTTTAGTCTACGTGATTCAGAGCCTTCTACTTTTGAGGAGACCTCCCAGCACCATGTTTGGCGAGATGCCATGATGGATGTGTACCATTCCATCATGAAGAACAATGTATGGGAGATAGTTTTGAGACCTGAGGGGCAGTCACTGGTGACTTCTCGGTGGCTATACAAGCTAAAGCATGTTGTGGATGGTATTGTGGAGAAGTACAAGGCCAAGTTTGTAGCGCGGAGGTTTTCACAGATTGAGGGAGTAGATTATGATGAGACCTTTGCACCGGTTGCTCGATATACTTCGATCAGGGCATTAATTTCCATTGCGGCGGAAATGGGTTGGAAGATCCATCAGATGGATGTGAAGACCGCATTTCTCAACAAAATCATTCAAAGAGGAGATTTATGTTGAGCAGCCTTAGGACTTTGAGATTCATGAGAGAGCCTCTCATGTTTGCAGGTTGAAGAAAGCCTTGTATGGGCTGAAGCAAGCTCCTAGAGCTTGGTACTCCAGGATCAATTCTTTACTTGCAGCGGATGAGGTTTCAAAAGAGTGAAGCAGATCTGAATCTCTATTTCATCATGGTTGGAGATGATCCGCTTATTCTTCTGTTATATGTTGATGACTTATTTATCATAGGAGGAGAGAGACCCATTGCAGCTTGCAAGAAAGATCTTGCTTCAAAGTATGAGATGATCGATATTGGTTTGATGCACTATTTTCTGGGATTGGAGGTTTGGTAGGAGCCTGGACATATTTTCCTAGGACAGGGAAAGTATGTTGTTGATATTCTGAGGAGATTTAGGATGGAGGATTGCAGGTGGATGTTGACACCGATGGTCACCAACTGGAACAAGCTTCATGCTTCTAAGGGAGAGTTGGTGGATCCTACATTATACCGTCAGCTCATTGATTCATTGATGTATCTGGTCAATTCTCGACCAGATTTGTGTTTTGCGGTGAACACTCTCAGTCAATCCATGGTTGAGCCTAGGAGAGTGCACTGGATAGCCGCAAAACATGTATTGTGATACCTAGCAGGGACATTGGATTATGGTCTGGACTACAGGAGGTCGGATGGGATCAAGTTGATTGGCTTCACAGATTCAGATTGCGCAGGCAGTGTGGCAGACCGGAAGAGCACTTCCGGATGTTGTTTGAAGTTGGGCTTGGCAACAGTGTCGTAGTTCAGTCAAAAGCAAAAGTTTGTTGCTTAGAGTTCTACAGAGGCTAAGTATATGGCAACCAGTCAGGCCAGTTGAGAGGCATTGTAGCTTCGCAAGTTGCTGGTGAATTTATTTGGTCAGGAGCTGAGGCCTACGGCGATCTACTGTGACAATCAGAGTTGCGTCCAGCTCTCTGAGAATCCAATATTTCATGACCGGTCAAAGCATATTAAGATTAGGTATCATTTTGTTCGAGATTATGTTCAAAGAAGAGCTATGACTTTACAATACATTTCCACTAATGAGCAAGTTGCAGACATTATGACGAAATCTTTGGGGAGGGGCAAGTTTGTCTTCTTCAGGGACAAGTTGGGAGTGTTGCAGAACACCTTCCTCGATAAGAGGTAGTGTTGATTTTTGTACCTAGGAAAGTGTTCCCCTAGGTGACTTTAGCCTTAGTCACTTAAAAGGGGAAATTAAACTGACCCTTGCATTAAATGACTTGAGATGAGCATTTAATGTGACTTTAGAGATTAAAGTCAATTTTTGATAAATTTAGGTGGGTGAGTTAAATTAATTTTTATGAGAATTAAATGAGACCATTTATTCTCATCCCTTGATCTAGTCTAATCTCAGCCATTGGATTAGATGGCTTCTCACCTACCTAGGGTTTAGTCAAAAAGCAAGGGAAAAGGCAAAATGCGATTTTTAATTCTTGAGATGACAGTGAAGAGAAGAGAGAGTAGGCACAAATATCGAGAGAGCTAAGTTTCCAAGCAACATGATTTTCGAGGAGGAAGTTCTTGGTTGGCACGCATTCCAAGGTGACTGTACAATACAGTTTGAACGAAACGAGTTTCGAGGACAGCCAGGGCACAGGAACCGAGAAGGTTCACTCATTTATTGAGGTCGTACTCTGCACGAATTTCGAGGACGTACTTGCCCAGCTTTCGAGGTTTGTACAATCTATACAAACTATACTTTTCTGCAATGAAATCGAGGAGGATTTTTTGCACAGATTTCAAGGCTGTGGGCACAAAAATCGAGGACTGTGTTGGGGCCCCGAAATTCGCAGGCAACAACAGTAAGGGATTCTCCCCAATCAACGTTCCCAACTAGCCCGTTGACTGTTTGGTATAGGGAATCCGTCCGGTTTGCGGTCCGGCTATTGTAGGTCAAGTACAAAACAAAGGCTTTACCGGTTACGGCCCGATCCACCGTGAATTTTGTATTTTTGACTTAATGTATGATATGCAAGTGCCTAATTTACCATGCAGGGTGATAAGATGCGAGGAGCAGTCACAATGTGATGCGCAGGTTCTTACCTCTCGTCTTAGACTCACTAGCATCCCAATCACAGACAACAAGGAAAAGAAACTAACTACATAAACTATCCCTAGGGAGCAGGATTATCACTTGTAAGTGAGTAATACATTTTGTATATGCATTATGAAGAGTTACAGTTAGCTGACACTTCTTTCAAGACACACGAACAATTACAGATATTTAAACAACCAGATAGCCGATTATTTTATGAACAACATTTATTACTCACAGTGGAAAACATCCCAAAAGATACTGAAGAACATTCAACAAGAACATAGGTTCAGGAAGTTAAATACTCTCACAGTAAATGAAACACAGCTGAAAACGAAATAGTTCCTCTTCAACATTGTTCATTGAGTCGCATTGATACATTCCACATTTCGCTCTCTCCAGCAAGCAAAAGTTGCACTTTCTGACTGTAAAACGAAGTAGTTCCTCTTACAAGCAAAAGAGTTTACAAATTTTTCCAGGGAAAAAAGCCCCTTCTAAGTCCCACTTTCAAATATTTAAACTACAATTACAAAGCGCTTCAGTTTTCCCCAGACGCATGATCTTTCAGTGTCCCAAGTGTTTCTCATTCCTCTATCTTGTCTGTATGCAATCATGAACCACTGGGTCACTGATCAGTTTTTTGGGTCCGCGCATTTATAGCTCCAGATTTCGTCTTTTACTCCCCTGGCCCTCCTGGCGATCCCCCTAGTTTCAGTTATACTTCTGCCAAAACGGTCCGTCTTTCTTCGCACCACGGTAGATTGACCGATCTCCTCAAAACCGCCTGCAATCAAATTGACAAGCATTATTCAAAAACAACAAATATTACCAATTGAAACGACTATTCCACAAAGAAATGGCAAGGCGCACCACCTGTGGGCTTGACAAACCTAGCCTACGACGGTCAACAGGAAACTCATTGGCGAGAAAACTTAACATCGGCAGTCGGAGGATATTAACATCGGGGGCTAAACTGCTTTCCCAGCCGCAACGGCGGAAGAGAAATAAGCTGCAGGTAAGCAAAACGCGGGCGGGAAAAGGCTATCAGTCGGAAGTCGGTTATACTGCGGAAGCTGAAAGACTTTGGGAGCCGCAACGGCGGAAAAGAGAAGGCTAGAGCCATGCGATGCAAGTCGGAAGTCGGACAGATTTGCACTTTGGGGCCCAAATGACTTCCACAGCCGCAACGGCGGACGAGAAACGGCTTCGGGTACGCGGCTAAATTAGGCAAACGCTAATCGGCAGTCGGAATGATTTGAACTTCGGGTGTTAAATTGCTTTAGGAGCCGCAACGGCGGACGGGAAAAAGTTTAAAGCTTCCGATCAAAACAAGAAAGACTCCCGATCCAATGGAAAAACTAAGTGTTTCAGTCAGCTTTAAACTTTCAACAATAGACAATGACCTATCATACCTCCGCAACAGCGACCCACAGCAAAGAACAACTGGTTTGATCAACAAGCAAAATCAAACTAAAAATCTGCCATCCACCATAAACTCTAAAGCAATCAAAATCCGAATCTTGGTCAAGAGTTAAGCTTTTGTAGCCATTAAAATTAAAACACAGACCGACAACTCAAAGGATTCAATGATCAAAGTAAAACATGAGGAGGGGCCCAAAATTTAAGAAATTTGGGGAGAAAAGTTGCAGTTGCAACAGACTGCTTTGGCACGGTTTTCGAGGCTCAATTCGGCACAGAAATCGAGGAGGCAGTTTGGCACAGAAATCGAGAAAAAGTTTGGGTGCATTTAATGCAATAGAGTAAGTTGTACTTGTTCCATTTACTGAAATAAATAAAATACTCTCTCTGACTGGTTTTCCCCTTATTGGTCAAAAATTTCTGAGTACTGTGTTGTGTCTGAAAGTGCATTTATTTTATTTTCTGCCATGAAAAATTAAGATACAACAGTGTTTATTTAAGTCTGAAAATTTATGTTATTTCCAGCCTGATAAATTTTCTGGGTTGGGCTTTAAACTGAGTTATTTTCAGCATTTAAATCGGAGGCTGAAACTGAGTAAAAACTTACACACCAGTGAAAACTGAGATTGTAAGAAGTAGAACCAAAAGTGGGAGCTTTATCTCAACCACACCTAGTTCCACAATGCCCTCAGCTTTCTTTGTTCCAGGAACCAAAACTAGTGCACAACGTTATATCAAGTCAATGGTTAAAGGACAAGCAAAAGGCAGACAAACTTGTGGGTATGTGTTTTTTATGGAGTGACATTCCATTCAACATTGCTAATAACAACCCCTTCTACCATCCTATGATGTTGCTGCTATTGTTGGCTCGTGGTATAAGGCCCTTACTGAGTAGGTGAGAGGGCCTATCCTTCAAAATGATAAGGTTGGCTGCACTCAAAGATTGGAGGAGTTTAAGGAGTCGTGGGAACTCATAGGATGCATTGTTATGTCAGATGGTTGGACTGATTAAAAGGTTAAGACCCTTCTTAATTTCTTGGTTAGTTGTCCTAGAAGGATAATATTTATTAAATATATCGATGTATTTGCATATAGTAAAGATGCAACATTATTATGTGAACTGTTGGATGGGTTCATCCATAAGATAGGTCCACAGAACATTGTCCAAGTCTTAACAGATAATGTTGTTGATTATGTAGCTTAGCAAGTTGGTTACGTTGAGGTATCCAACCTTGTTTCGAATTCCCTGTGCCATGCATTGCATTGATTTGATTTTAGAGGATACAAGAAGAATTGCTTATATCAAAGATATAGTTGAATCGGTTAGGAGCATCGGAAAATTTATATATAATCATACATCTATGCTTAGCTTGATAAGACAATTCCCAATTGGTGCGTCCAACAACCACACGTTTTGCTGCTAGCTTTATTTCACTTAGATCTCCTTTGGCTTGTATATAGGAGGTGAAGAAAATGTTCCCTTTAGATGCGTAGCATGCATTGTCATTTAGCACTAAACTGGAGGGGAAAGTCATGCAAGCTAGTGTCAACCCCGTGGTCTCTTACTCTAGTGGTTTTAGATTTGATGTTGAGGTTATGGATGGATTCCTCACATGCGTTTATATTATGGTTCCAAGTCCTCAAGAACATGCATAGATTTCTAAAGAAATGGAAATATATCTATGTTGCACAAGTTTCTGGAACGCGGGTACGTCGGGTACGCGGACACGAGTATCTGATATGGCTAGAAGCTTCGCCCAAATTTGCAGGAAACGTAGGGTTGGGAGCGGCAATAATATATATTAATTTTTTTTAAATATATTAAAAAAATAAAGTTAAAAAATACATAATTGATTAATTTCATAGCTTAAACTATTTTATCCTCTTAATCCTCAAGCAGTGTCATGAAATTCATTCTTTTTAAATTTGCTCACTCCTTTAGGTCCACATTATACAAATCTCACTGTAATCTCACATTGCTCCTAATAGTTCTTAGTATTTGGGTACCTCTGCATTTTTTTTATGGTAACTACTACTTACTTCTAATTTGAATGAACTTGATTGTTTTAAGTTCAACTAACAAACCTTCAAATCTTTTGGTATCTTGAATTTGATATGGTTTATGATCCTAAATTGCTATATCAGTCAGTATGAATAACATAAGCTAGCTATAATCATTTGAGATATGAATTAAAGTAGTTCAATATCTCAGTATTGTAAAAAATTCATGTATATTCACTTAAGTACACTTGCAACAAATTTTGAGTGTGAATGGATTTAAACATTTAAGAAGTGTGGGCCCTCTTTATTTATATAACCTTGAAAATAAAAAAATGGCATTATTGATAGATTCAATTGAAATTTTTGTTATTGGTGATTTCTTGACACAATAAACTTCAATAATTCAATTGATTTTCAACACTTTTCTTATGATTTTGGCCTCCGCATGGTCGGGAGCTTCTACAAGGAAGCTCCCAAACAGACAGGGAGCTTCTACAAGCTCCCAATAAAAAGGGAGCGGCAAAAGCAAGTTCCCCAAAAGCTCCCGAAAAGCTCCCAAGTTCCCAAGGAAGCTCCCATCAAAAAGGGGACGTTTCGTACCAGCTCCCAAGCTCCCAGAAGCGGGGAAACGTCGGGTACGGGTTACCAAAATCCCGGGAGCGGTACCCGTGCAACTATGAAATATATAGGGTGGCTAATGGGACATTTTGCTTTGACATGTTTATTGAAGACAAGAAAACCAAACTGCTAGGTAAGCTTCACATTCATTTTGTTTCAAATTTCAATATCTCTTCTTCCTTTGTTTCAAAACTTTCAAAATTCAATGTTATTTCTTATGTTTCTCTAATTTGTTGTAGATGCTTGGTGGACAAGCTATGGATCAAGAGGACCCAATTTACAAAAGTTTGTCATTCGAGTTTTTAGCCAAACATTTAGCTCATCAGGATGCGAGCGCAAATGGATTGTAGTTGATAAAATACAACCAAGAAGCACAAGTTATAAAATTTCAAATTAAAATTTGAAGTCATTTTAAATTATAAATTTATAATTTGATGCCATGTCACCCTTTAAATTATATATTATAAACTTTAGATTATAATTTATAATTTATGACCCTCGTTCAAGTTGGAATCCCAGTGCCTTATTGACATGGTCTACGTCTACTACAACCTTCTATTGTAGTTGAAATAGCTTGAGAAAACACATGTTGTGGATGTCATTTCGTTGGATGGGATTGACACCATTGTTGCATGGAGGGTGGAGACCAAAGTACCTGTCATGGACTCAGCCCCTGATCCGTTACATGAGTTGCAAGAGGAGGTGGGCTAGGTGGCAAATGAGGCGGTTGAGGAGAATGTTCCGGAGAAAACACCTTTACAAGAGATGGCTATTGACACAGGGAATGCATCGTCTCCTTTACAGACACAAACATAGGCACAAATAGAGACATGGCAAGCTGGATTTGCACATAGCAATAGCACTAGCAGAGGAAGTTAGAATCTAACTTCTCCCTCTTCTTGATGACATTAGTGTATATTCTCCTTCTATTAGAGCACATCATAGTTCAACACCATCCACAGGGCCCTCTTCATCTAGAGGAAGAGCCATTACCAAATCCATCACCCTTGCCCATAAAGGGGGCAGAGGGAATCGCTCGTTTATTTATTTGATTTCATTGTACTATGTAGTATGTAGATCTTAATTGCCTCATGATGATGAGATACATTTATTATATATTCCTATGATATTTTGAGGCTTGGGAATCAGTAGACTCAATAATCACTACTCAAGAGTTAGGACTCGGGACATGATTTAATATTGATATGTGATTATCATTCAACATCTTATATATCCATTTTCTTTTCATAATTATGTGGCAATGTGTTTATTAAATCTAAGTTGCTAGGAAACTTGGGGATAAGGATGGGTACGGGGACGGGGACGCCACTTTTTGAAACAGGGGACTTGTGTACGTCGAGGGCACATTGCTTCAAAGTTCGTAAACCGTTGATATAAAGTGGAAATTGTCCACATAATCAAGTAGGTAAGTTTATGTTTATGAGTGTAGGTGGTGGCATCGTAATCTAAATGGTTCATAACTTTCGTGTTTATGTTTGTAAGTGCTAAGTCAAGTATAGAATAAACCGTCTTGATCTGCTCATGTAAAATGAATAAACCATCTTGATCTCCTCATGTAAAATGAGTAACTAGTTAGAAAGAAAAATGAGTAACTAGTTAGAAAGACCTTAATAAAAAACTAAATCCTATAACTAAAACAATTAGTTAATACTTAAGTAATTAATGCATTGAAGAAGCATCTTATAAAAAAGGAACAAAATCCATAATGTATAATATCTGATTTGGTAATCTGATAATTTCAATTTGTTGGGGAATATGATCATCGAAAATATAATTTTGAATTTTAAATGATAAAAATATTTATATACCAAATAATTTGATTTTATTCAAATTTAATATTACTAAGATTTACATAAATCTAGACGGTTTTCAAACAATGTAACCGGCTCTCTCCAAGTGAAGTCAACTGTCAAATGAGTGTTGGGAGGGTAGCACAGGCCTGCATGGTGTTAAGAGGGTGGGGGGGGGGCCAACACCCACCCCTTCCCTCTTCAGAATGGTAAAAAAAGTTATAAAAAATATAATTTTTGTTTTATTTTCAGTGAATGAAGTTTCCTCAGAGTCGCCAAAATCGGGTGACGGTGTCCCCAAACCAAGCAAAGTTTCCAATTTTTTGGCCAAAGGTTTCCAGTACTCGGGGACTTCGAGGGGCACTTCAGGAAACGTTTGAGAGGTCTCCAACCCGGTTTCCGAGACATAGGGATGGTACCCAGGATGGGGACACGAACCAAACCCCTGGGGACAGGTACCCCTGCAACAATTTATTTAATGTTGTCATTATTGTAAATGTTTTAAAATTTGGAAAAATGAATATTTTTGTATTTTTTTAAATGTGCCAATATTTTCTGATACTTTCCCCAATGTTGCCGATAAGTTGTTTTCCAAATCCTCAGCAATACTTTTGCCGACGCGGTGTTTTCAGCATTGATACAAACAGAGACCATAGACTACTCTAAAAATATAACTAGCGAATAAGATCCTACAGTAGGCCAATGGACTACTAAAAGTATCGTTTCTGTAGGAAGTCATTATCTTAAAACAGTCATTACCTCTTCTTCCAACCGCTGCTTCAAATTCCTTTTGCTTGAGGACCTACCCTCCTCTCTATCTTTCTCTTCTACCTGATAAAAAGTAAGATAAACAGAAATCATGAGAATTATGAAAGGAGTTTGAGATATGTCGCAAACAAGTAATAGATTGTAACCCACATGATATCATCCAGAAAATCCCAAGAATGAAGGATGACAAAACTAGGATCTAGGACAATACTTTGTTGTATCACCAAACAGACGCACACAGACAATACTGGTATAGAATAAGACAGGTTCTGCATATAAAATATCAAATTCCGTTTCCAACCACAATTGACCACCATTCTGCCTACCTTAGCTGGTGGAGGCACTATATAAAAGATATTAGATGAGGCAGGACAGGCCTTTCCAGTTTGCTCTCCTTTGCTATCCCCGAGTGACACCTTCCCATACGTAATTTTCCCAAGTAGCACTGTTCCTGCAGAATAATCCTGGCACAGATACCAAAGTTGAACAAATATCAATAACCTGGTTACTAGTCTAGAATCAGTAAAATCAAAACTTCATTAGGAGCATACCTTCGGTAGTTTGTCCTCTGACAAAGGGCCAATATAAAATGCCTGTGATTCCCTGTAAGGAAAAGCAATATTGAACATAGAAATTAAAGTGCAACACCATCTTCAAATTAAATGAAGTTTCAATCTGAATGTAATTAAGGATTCACAATAGAATTAAATACTAAATCAGTTTGTCACTTATACAAATAGGTATGAAACAAATAAAATAAATAATTAGGAAAATAAAATAACATGCTTACCCAGGTACTAAATTAGAAGAACTGAAGATATCCGATCCAGTAATTGGCCCATCAGGTTGTGTATAAAAGTTCAGCTGTTCAGGACATTGTCAATGGTTGGATCAATAAACTTCCAGTATTTATGAAAACAATAATTTACAGATACAAAGAATCTAAAAATTAAGAACATGCTAAACATCCCAAATTGACCACTGATTATTACTTCTCCCGACAAAAGGCTTATGTTGATTCAGTTATTGTCATTGATGCAGCTAGTCAGCTAGTATTTATGATTGTTCAAGTTGCGCGGTAGTTGCAGCATAATTTCCTACTGATCACCCAAGCTTGGTTGCTTCTAATTGATCATTGGAAGGCATTATTTCTCCTTTGTTCCCAAATCCAAATAAGATGTGAGTCTGTCTGTCACATGGTAGCTACAATATAATTTCGAACGGTTACCTAACTTAGCTTGCTAGAGCTTCTAACTGTTCCTTTATAATATATTTAGATACAAAGTTCCCTGAGTTACCGGAAATGCCTCCTGAGGTCCCCCAAAATGTCATTCATCATTTTGAAAACTGAAATGGAAAGGAAACACCAGCGAAACATGTCAGGGCTATTTCCAATGGTTTGAAACGGAGTATCGGAATCTGGAACCTAGAAACAGTCATTAACCTCTTCTTCCATTCTAGTCATCATTTTTTAAGCCAACAGCATCTACTTCTCAGCTCTTATTTTCTATATCTCACTGCTGTTTATTCAGTTATACTTTTTCGGAGTCCATTTCCATTTCCATGGCTGTTATGAGGATTTTGCCCCCGAATTTCTGGCTCTTTTTACCATACATAAAACAAAAAGTTTCAAATCCATTTGTTGTTTTGCAAAAACAGCCATAAATTCAGGGAAAAAATCGAATAACTGTAATGCAAATGGCATCTAACTCAAAAGAATATAACCATAAGAAAACAACAGAAAAATAAAAGAAATAAGAACCAAACTATAATTATCAGCTAGGAATGTTGAGGGCTATGGATCCCCCACCATTGCCAGATATGATCCAATGGCCCCTCATTGAAAATAAGTTACTAGTGTGGGGAGGACGCAAGGAGGGGTGTCGATAGTATCGGTGTGTCATGAGAGTGAAAAGGAAGTCACAAGACTTTCTACACCAAGGCAAAAGCAGATTTAACCGCCATTAAAAAGACAAGAATTAGAGAATGCACCAAGTAACCTAAGATGGATGAAATAGAGAGAAAGGGTTTGAGCAAATAAAAGATAGAAAAATATGGGAAAAACAAGAGCATGCAGATGCTAAAGCTGCATAGTTAAGTTATGTCCCTCAATTCAAACAATCAACAACACTCAAACAGCTTCATCAAGGCCTTTAGTATTCCGTAATGAACCTAGCATTTCTTCAAACCGGTCTAATTTAGGACCCCTTGAAAAAGGTTTTAATAAGAAAGCTCAAGTTAGGGCAGATCAGCGATAGGTCAATGCATCTATGCAAATGGCCTTCCTTTTAACTTAGTCTGACCCCTTATTGGATGGACATGATGAAAGGGGTTCTTGACTGTGTTACTTGGGAGCGGAAGCAAAAGCGAGAAGCAGAAGCAGGAGCAAAAAGCGAAATTTTCAAAGGCTTCCGGTTTGGGAGCAGAAGAAAAAGCGAGAAGCGGAAGTGGGAGTGAAAAGCGAAACTTTCAAAGGCTTCCAGTTTGGAAGCATTTCGGAAGCGTTTTTTATATAATATATATATATATATATATATATTGTATTTTGATGTATATATGTCAACAAATGCATGTAGAATGTCGAATTAGTTATGGAAAGCATAAAAACATGAATTAAAACATAATACCATATAACATCATTCATCAATCATCAATCATCTAGTAATGAATGTGTCAACCATAGGTCTAATATTCATGATTCTATAACATCAAAATTTTCAATATATAACATTTTGTCATCACTAGTCCTTGTAAACAAACTATAGTCTAGACTCTATAGAACATCAATGGTCCAACCATGAAACAAAAGTTGAAAGTTGAAACAATTCACGAAGCATCATATTCATTACTAAAGAGTTATAATATGCTTTATGCAGACAACTATTAATGACTCAATCATGAAAAGTTACAAATAGTGAACTACAAAGGTAGGTTCAACTTCAGACTTAAAACTTGAATTGCCATATAATCATTACTTTTTACAAAATATACCATAACAAATATAAAAGAGTCAATAATGCATAAACTTGAAAGTACTGTAAACAAGAAAAGACAAGAAATGTAGATTTTATAGATGTTTCCTCTAGCCACAGGAAATTTCCATTTTCTTTTCCCATGCTCTATGAGTTTGAACAATGGGATTATCATCCCCAGTAGTCATCAATGTTGAGCCACGTCCAATACTCGGTCCTGCATGTCCTCCCCCTTGTTAAACTAGCAGCAACAAGGAAGGTCTTACTGCATGCATGTGTTCTTGCATGCAGAAGACTTAAATTAGGAAACCAGTTGTATTTAATTTACTTTTCCTAAGTTTACTTTGTAAAATAAATTAAAGTGATCTAAATTAACTTTAGTGAAACACTACTTAAAGTGAAAGTGAAATTAGGGTTTTCGATTTACCTAAAGTTATAAAAGTGAGATCAATTGGTGGAGAGAACACACACTTGTATTCCAACAGAGACAAGATACAGGCAGGGAGAGAAAGTCAAACAGAGGATTTAGCTGGGAAGACGAAGGAGCAAGCAACAGTATCACCAAGTTTCGAACAATTGGGTCGTACACTCACGCAGGAGGGTGCTGAGGTTTAGCTGGGGTTTTTCCTAATGATTCTGCCGTGTAACTGCATTCGCCGGGTTTGGGTGAATTTGCAGTATTGTAAATGCTCCATATTTTCCTATAATAAAATCTATATCTAACTGTTGCACCGGTTTTCCCATCTTGGATTTTTCCGAGGGTTTCCATACCCAAAATAATAGTGTCAATATTATGATGTGATGTTGTCATTTATTTCTCAGTTTTATATTCTGCTGCATACTGTAAAAGATATTCATGTGTGGTTATCAGTAGAGATTTGCATGCACAGTTTAGCCCTAGTTTGAATATTAAAGGAAAATTTACATGGTCTCAGAGCTCTGGTGAGCTAAAGCTGAGAGATTTGCAGCAACAGTGATAGATCAGGGGCAGATCTATTGAAGACACAAACTTAGATTGCAGTTCTAGGGTTTCACAGGTAACACTTCACAATGGCCATGCAGTTGAGAGTTGAGGATAGACTCTAGGGTGGTCAAAACTTTCCTACATGGAAAGAAAGGATCACAAGGATCCTAAACGTCAATGATGCAGAGGAGCACGTAACTCCACGAAGGTTGCACCCACAGATCTGGTAAATCTAGCAGCTTAGAAGAAGATTGATTCCAGAGCCATGCTGATTATCATGGATGGAGTGAAGGACCATGTAATCCCTCACCTTTCTAGTAAGAAGACAGCATTAGAGATGTGGAAGGCTATGGAGAGTGTAACAAAGCAAGAACGAGAACCGAAAGATGGTGTTGCAACAGAGGATGTGCAACACCAAGATGGCCAAGGGAGAAGGAGTGGTGCCTTATATCATGAGCCTCACACAGATCAGGGATGAGCTTGGAGTTGTTGGCTCTAAGACTAATGATGAGGAGCTAGTTCGGATAGCCCTCAATGGATTCTCTAAGCCATGGGACACCTTTGTCAAGGGTGTGGTGGCTAGGGAGAATCTCCCTGATTGGCAGACACTTTGGGATGACTTTCTGCAGGAGGAGACCCGCATGGGTCAAGGATCAGGCTCATCCAGCAATGCCCCACAGATTGTGGATGAGGAGGCTCTAGCCCTTATAGGGAAGAGCAAGGGTAAGGCAAATAGGAAGAAGGATGGTGAGAAGAACCTTGACGTGTCAAAGGTCAAGTATTTTATCTGCCACAAGCAGAGACACTTTGCCCCCCAGTGCTCAGACAGGAAGAAGAAGAGTAACACTCAGATGGTTGGATCTGCAAAAAAAGATGAGTTCAACAGGAACTTTGATGAAGAGTTTTGCTTGATAGCTTGCATGGCAAGCACCACAGGGAGCAGCATATGGTACATCGACAATGGAGCATCTAGTCACATGACTAGACAGAAGAGATTCTCCAGAGACTTGCAGGAGGGTGGAACAGGGATCCACGTTGAGCTGGGTGATGATGCGCAGTATCAGGCACAGGGAGTTGGCACTGTTTCATTTCAGAGGGAGTCTAGAAAACCCCTGAGTTTTGTTGATGTGTTGTATGTTCCAGGACTGACCAAGAACCTTATATCAGTCTCCACTCTGGTGGACAAGGGATATCAGGTGGAGTTTCGTGACCATAGAGTATATATCAGGCCGAAGGGGTCACATAGGAGCTTGGATTGGGTAATTGGAAGGAGGAGCAGGAAAATGTACAAACTACACTTTGAGCTTGCAAAGGCTCTAGTCAACAGCAGCAACACCAGTCACAGTGAATTGTGGCATAGGAGGATGGCACACTTACACCATGGAGCACTGAAGCATTTGAGACAGGAACTCATTGGATTTCTTCAGGTACAGGAGGAAAAGTATAACCACTGTAAGGGTTGCACTTTGGGGAAGAACATCAGGAAGCCTTTCACAAAGTGAGCACAAGTATAAGGAGCCCTTGGACTTGGTGCATTCTGATGTATGCAGACTTATGAGTGTCCATTCGTTTAGTGGTTACAGTTACTGCGTAACCTTCATTGATGACTATTCCAGGAAGACCCGGATCTATTTCCTGAAGGCCAAGTTAGATGTCTTTGAGAGGTTTCGAGAGTTCAAGACTCTCACGAAGAACTAAACAGGAAAGAAGATTTCGGTGTTGAGGACAGACAACGGGGGTGAGTACACTTCCAATGAGTTCATGGAGCATTGTTTGGCAGAGGGGATCAAGAAGGAGCACACAGCAGAATGGAGTTGCAGAGCGGAAGAACAGGACTATGGTTGGAGCAGCCAAGGCCATGCTATTTGATCAGCGATTACCACTATTCCTTTGGGCTGAGGCATACAGGACTGCAGTATACATCCAGAACAGGTGTACCCACATAGCTTTGGGGAGGAAGACATCAGAAAAGGCCTTCACAGCCACCAGGCCAGATGTGAGTCACATTTGCATATTCGGCAGTGTCTGCTATTGTTATGTTCATGCTAACAATAGGAAGAAGTTGGACCCTTCTGGAGAGAAGGGGTCACTTGTTGAATACAGCGAGACTTCGAAGGCATATAGATTTTACATTCCTGATCGCAAGAGGATCATTAAGAGCAGGGATGTCCAGTTCGATGAGGACAGGGCCTTGTGCAAATCTCTGGACTTGCTAGCAGAGCAACATCCAACATAGGAGTCGAAGGTCAAGTTGGAGGAGCCAAATGTACAGGTACAGGTACAGACACAGAGCACAAGTTCTAGTGGTCAGAGAGATTCAGGTAGACAGGATCTTACAGTCATTGACTTGGAGGATGAGCTGCAACAGGAGACAGATATCCACCAGCCGCAGCAAGTGGTTTAGGTGCAGAGTACAGGATTCCAAGTAGGTTGACCCTCCAAAGAGATCTTTTAGATGAAGAGTACCATCAGAGAGGCTTAGTTATATGGCACTGATGACAGAGTTGATTAACTGTAAACCTTTCATCTTCGGGGAGGTTGCACAACATGATGTGTGGCGGGAGGCTATGGTTGAGGAGTATGACTCGATTATGAAAAAACAGGAATGGGAGGTTGTGCCGAGGCCACAAGGGAAAAAGGTGGTGGGATCCAAATGGATCTACAAGGTTAAGCATGCAGCAGACGGAAGCATGGAGAAGTACAAGGCGTGCTTCGTGGAAAAGGAGTTTTCACAGAAGGAGGGTATTGATTATGAGGAGACCTTCAGCCCTGTTGCCAGGTATTCTTCCATTCAGACCATTATCTCACTAACAGTTGAGATGGGTTGGCGAGTCCATCAAATGGACATCAAGACTGCCTTCCTCAACGAAGCAATAGAGGAGGTGTATATTGAGCAGCCAGAGGGGTTTGATGTGTAGAACAGGGAGATGCATGTTTGCGGACTGCATCAAGCTCTTTACGAGCTTAAGCAGGCTCCTCAAGCATGGTACTTGAGGATTGATAGCTATCTATGGGAGATGGGATTTTAACGGAGTGAGGTTGACCACAACCTGTACTTCTTGACAAGTGAGGTGCCTCTCATACTGGTCCTATATGTGGATGATCTCTTTTTGACAAGAGATGAGAGGATGATTGGAGACTGCAAGTCCAACCTTGCAGTGGCGTTTGAGATGAAAGACCCTGGGCTGATGCATTACTTTCTGGGCTTGGAGGTTTGGCAGAGAGACAAATGCTTCTTCATTGGACAAGGGAAGTATGCAATAGAGATCTTGAAGAGATTAAGAATGGAGGACTACAAGCCTATGGACATACCTCTAGTTTCCAACTGGAGGAAGATTGATGCATTTGGATCAGGCGGATTTGATCCTACCTTGTATCGTCATCTTATCGGATCGTTTATGTATCTGGTCAACACTCGACTAGACATCAGCTTTGCAATCAACTCTTTGAGTCAGATCATGGTGGACCCTTGGAGAGTGCATTGGACGGTTGTGAAGCACATACTTCGCTACATCAGAGGTATAGTGCAGTATGGATTGGTTTATGAGCGCAGGGTGAGTGTACAGTTAGCAAGATTCACGGATGCTGACTGGGCAGGATGTGTAGACTATAGGAAGAGTACTTCAAGATGTTGTTTCAGCATTGCATCGGGGGTTGTGTCTTGGTTCAGCAGGAAGCAGAAGTCGGTTAGATTTAGCTCGGCAGAGGCTGACTACATGGCAGCCAACACAGCTTCTTGTGAGGGTATATGACTGAGGAAGTTACTTGTAGGGTAGTTCAAGTGTGAGCTTGAGGCTACAGTAGTTTACTGTGATAATCAAAGTGGCATCAAACTATCTGAGAATCCAGTATTCGATGACCGAAGCAAACACATAGACATTAGGTACCAATTCTTGAGAGATTGTGTTCAGAGGGGAACCATTCGGTTGGAGTACATACAGACAGATGAGCAGGTGGCGGACATTTTCGCCAAGGCACTTTGCAAACAGAGTTTTGTGAAGTTCAGGGATAAGTTGGGGTTGCTACCGAATCCCTTCCTCGTTGAGAGGGAGTGTTAAACTAGCAACAACAAGGAAGGTCTTCCTGCATGCATGTGTTCTTGCATGCAGAAGACTTAAATTAGGAAACCAATTGTATTTAATTTACTTTTCCTAAGTTTACTTTGGGAAATAAATTAAAGTGATCTCAATTAACTTTATTGAAACACTAGTTAAAGTGATAGTGAAATTAGGGTTTTCGCTTTACATAAAGTTATAAAAGAGAGATCAATTGGTGGAGAGAACACACTTGTATTCCGACAAAGACAGGATACAGACAGGGAGAGAAAGTCAGACAAAGGACTTAGTTGGGAAGACGAAGGAGCACACAGCAGAATCACCGATCTTCGTACAATTGGGTCGTACACTCATGCAAGAGGGTGATGAGGTTTAGTTGGGGTTTTTCCTAGTGATTATGTCGTCTAACTGCATTCGCCACATTTTGGTGAATTTGCAGTATTGTAAATGCTCCATATTTTCTTATAATAAAATCTATATCTGACTGCTGCACTGGTTTTCCCATCTTGGGTTTTTCCGAGGGTTTCCATACCCAAAATAATTGTGTCAATAATGTGATGTGATGATGTGATTTATTTCTCAATTTTATATTTTGCTACATACTGTAAAATATATCCATGTGTGGTTATCAGTAGAGATTTGCATGCACTGTTTAGCCCTAGTTTGAATATTAAAGGAAAATTTACACCCCTCACTGATGCAAATGGAGGTCGTGAAATTGAACCTCTATGCAAAGATAGCTGTAATGTCCTCTTCTGCTTAGGCATTGAGGACCAACCCGCTAACCTATGTAATTCCTATAGGTTCGAACAGGTACTGACAGTCAAGGAATCAGTCGAAGACTGATGCCATATATAGAAGATCTAGGGCATCAATATTATATCACCATTGGATCGAAGAGGGCCACTAGAGCCAAAGGCCACCTGCATGCATGACATCCGAGCATTATTTAATGATGCATGCACCCGATTAAGTCTCCATGCGCATGCATGCAAGTCAACTGTAAATTAGAAGATAAAGTGACCTAATTAGGTCAAAAGTTAGGGTTTTCGCAGTTGAGAGTTATAAAAGAAAGATAAAGTGAATGGAGAAGTCACTTATGTGATAATTGATTTGTGGAGTCGAATTGGAGAGCTCGGCGAGCTAAGTTGGGGTTGAGCGCATGCTCGGCTAACTGGTGTATTTCGGCAGCGAAATCTATCTGCCCTAGTTCATCATCAAGTTGGATCATCCAGGTTCAGCACTAGTTCATCATCAGGTTACATTCAGCAATTATTCCGGGAGGTTGATTCTTCATCCAGCCAAAGGGTTTCACCGTCACACTGTGTCACCGTGATTAGAGACAAAGCAATTCGTTTTCCTACCTACAGGGTTCAGAACTTTTGCATGATGCTTCCATCATTATCAAAGGGGTATTATAACCCTAGTTCACATCATCTGGGTTTCCAGCAGCAGTTTATTTATTATTCTAGAGCTTATATAGTTTGAGAGGAGGGCGCATTCACCTATGGAGGACGATTTGGTGTATCTCCTTATTCCTCCGGCAGAATCCTGCATGCTGGGACCAGTCTCTTCACCATCAGCTGATCTATATACTGGTATCTACATGCATTGATTTCTCCTATTTTATAGCATCTCGGTATTTTTCTAGGGCACATATTTGCATGCATGCAAAGTTCGAGGTTTGCTTTCCTATTTGATTAAGGAGTAAGTCTATTAGCCATCTACAGTATACACATAAACAAGAAAATATCAGTTTGGGATATTACAATAGCGCATCTAGAAACAAGGTAGAAGATGGTGGTGGCAATGTTGTTGCTACTGCTGCATGGTCATCATCATCGCCCAAAAGCTCTTACTCCAAGCACTCTAAAGCTAAGGCTCCATCCTCCAAGTTATGCTCCTCTGGATTGTTGTCCCAAGTGCAATATGACCTATCAATTTTGGCTTGCTCACAGTAATGAGTCAACAACCTCAAGTTGTAATGTACATAAACCAAGCTTTCGGCTTCATTTTCATTTAATCGGTTTCTTTTCTCTAAGTGGATGAAGCTACAGGCGCTCCAACACCTTTCTGCAGAGGAACTGTTAACCACTTGTGAAAGCACGCTGACTACCAATTATTCAAGCGTGGGCATGTTCAGCCATACATGTTCCACCATTAGATAGGAGGCGCCCTATCTCGATCTCTAGTTGCATGCAAAGTACCAGACGAACCAACTTCACTGATGTATTTGTTGAATTCACTACGCAATAAGTCACATTCCTCTACATCAAGGAACAACTTGTCTATAGCAGCCATGTACCAAACCTATACCTCTGGATCTGTGTGGGGCTTTCTCCTAACCCCACCCCTAGGTGTTGGTTTGGCCCACCAAGACTGAGAATAATATTTTGGTGTTAATACATATGCTAATGCATGCAATGGAACGTTAAGATGTTCCCACCTTTGGAACACGTGTGTGAATATGGTCATACAAGATGGGATATTTTTGTTCAACAATATCTTTAATTTGGCCCAACATGTTGACCATCTGCTCATACACCTCTCCAATCATCAACTTATCTGTATCTACAAACTGAAACATGTAATAAATGGGCTTTGTGAACTGCAAAATATACTCAATACTTGGCCAAAATTGACCATCAAGAACGGTGTCCTCCACCTTTTGAAAATCAAGCCTGTCAGGTGTGGATGTAGCCCTCTATTGCAAGACCTGCCATGATTCACTTGATACAATACTAGCCAATGCCTCTCTTACCTTCAAAAGGCGCTTGAATGTGAGGTAGTACCTAGCAAATCTAGTCTTTGCTATCTTCAATAGCTCCAACTTTGAGTGACTGCAGAAAAATACCATGGGCATTGCTATGGTTGATAATAAATCTTATCATGTACTTGCCCTTTTTGTGCAGTTCACCAATCCATTTGTAATTATTCTCCTTCAAGTTAATGATGTCATGCATCAAAAGGTTCAATATGTAAACCAAACACCTAGACCAAAATATGTTGGGGTATTTATCTTCAATGATTGCTAATATTGCCTTACAATTAGCAATGCTATCAGTTATTACTTGGATGAAATTGTATGGACCAATTGTTTTAATGGTTTTGAGTAGGATTTATGCAATCTTCATGCCAGTCTTGAATTTATCTGAGTAGTCATGGGTTGGAAGGAAGACTGCACCAGAAGCAAACACACCAAGAACATTTATCAATGGCTTGCCTTTTACATTTGTCCAATCATCTAATACAATTAATACCCCATACTCATTCCAAGCATTTGTGAATTTCCTCAAAGCATTATGGATCTTGGCTTTTCCCTTGTCAAGCCCCACGGTTCTAGCGTTGTCATACACAAGGCTCTTGTATCCCGCTGGAACAATGTAGATGGCCTCTACCATTTCATGCCAATAGGGTGAGCGAAGAACATTGAATGGTATGCCACATGCATACAGAAACCAAAACACTTTTGCATCCATATCATCCCTACCACCATAGTCAAGGAAATTTGATATTGTCTTACGTGACCCCATGGATGAGAATCCACTACCTTGGGTGGATGGGCCTCCAGTTCTTGGTGAGTTTGAGGGGCCTTGTCAACGCTTGATGCTTTTGATTTGTTTTGTGCTTCAAATTCTTCCTTCTTATACATGGCTCTTTGTGTTGATGGTACATTTGGGAAAACACAAACTCCTATAGTTTTGTTTTCATCACATGGCATTTGTCCACATAGATATCTTCTCACACGGGTATATGAACCTGTGTAAATCTTTTTACAATGCATCCAAACAAATTTGGCAGTTCCACCCCCTTTTGTTCCTCCCTACTTTGTGACATATTTCCACAAGAGTGATGGGTCCTCTTTGGTTTTCTTTCGGTTTCCCTCCTCCTGCTCCTCTTCCTCCTCCACCTTCTCCGCATGGTATGTCCCACTACCCACTTCTTCATCCTCTTCCTCATTCCTCCTCCGGCTTCCAATCACCGTCATCAAAATAACAAACGGAAACAACAAAATAAACCATATACCCATCATCATGTTTGTTGGAAGTTGGAAGTGGAACTAGAGATTTAACCTGTTGATCTACAATAGAATGAGGGAAAATGCATGCGAAAGACTAGGAGAGGAACATCCACATTCTAGATTCCAAATCCTAAGGCTCAAGCATTCAAATATAGATCAAATCATCAAGCATCAAACTTCAAACACAAAGCAAATTAACAAGAAAGGGTTTAGAGTTTAGAACCTACCTCATTGGTTCTCCAATGGTAGTGTGTGATAGCCTTCTTCAATCTCCAAGGACCAAGAAAAACACAAGCTTGATGGAAGCCTTCTCTTCTCCTCTCCTCTTCTCTTCTCCTCTCCTCTCCTCTCCTCTCTTCTCCTCTTCTCTTCTCAAACAATGCAAACTAAGAATGAATGTGGAGAATAGGGCTTGATCCTCCCCAATCCCTTTTCCCTTCCCTCCAACAATCCAAGCATGGACCCCACCTTGCATCTCCTACTCATTTCCACAGGTTCACGCGAAGCACTCAAAGAAGCGACGGGAAGCGTTTTGAAGCGTTTTAAGTTGGAGCAAGAAGCGCTAAGAAGCAAATAGGAAGCGATATGGAAGCACTCGCTTCCGTAGCATTTCCACACAGGGGCAAGGAGTGCTTTTTCAGCCCTGAACCGCGCTCTAAGAAAACACTTCCAAACGAAAGCGAAATAGAAGTGAGCTTCCAGCTAGCTTCGGTCGGAAGCCAGCTTTTGGAGCGGGGGCGAGGGGGAGGGGGGGCGCTTCCCTGCAACACAGGTTCATGAAGCCCCAACAGTATACAAAGCCCTTAATTATGAGTAGGTCTGCACTACACTTTTGAACAATAAGTTAGGGATGGAGAATGAGATACAACCCATCCAAAATTCATGGTTTATTTCAGGGGTGTCCATCATTTGTAATGAATGGAAGGATCAAAGGAATAGGCATTTGGTCATTGTTATTTCTTAAATCCCAAAAGGGGCAATGTTTTTAAGGCAGCTAATTGTCGAGGGGAGAGATCCTTTCATAGGTTGCTAGTTCTTAATCGTCTTAGAACTAGGGTACCAAGATATGGATACGGATCCGGATCTGGATCCAG
The DNA here is from genome assembly GCA_001517045.1 of Pseudotsuga menziesii. NCBI lineage: Eukaryota > Viridiplantae > Streptophyta > Pinopsida > Pinales > Pinaceae > Pseudotsuga > Pseudotsuga menziesii. Next base: position 121,443 of record LPNX010297193.1, on the reverse strand, counting down.
ATACAGATCCGGATAAAGCCAAGATACACCAAGTACAAAAGATATAATAATATCTTATAAAGTCTAAAAACATATTCGAAGTTTATAATCAAAACCATTTATAAATCATATCACTAGAACTAAAATCATGCATAAATTTGAACATTGAAACAATGAATATTGAAATGATAACTCTTACCTCATATAAAAGGATACTAGTAAATCAAAAAATGAGTGATCAATGATCACTTTGCTAATATGGTGACGTAAAATAGATCTACCTACATATCTTGAAATGGGTCTACATCCTCATCTGCATATTGAAGCTCTACATCATGATAGACAACAAGAGGTTGGTAATGTTGTAAGTTGTAGAAGAAGATTGAACCAGTGGCATAACCTCCTCAAGTAGGTTTGGGTAAGTCATGGCATTCAATGTAATATTTAAACTAGATATCTAATGCTCGACAACCCACACCCTGCTCAGACATTTCTTATACTTTGAACAAGCATGTGATAGTTGGCAAAGATTGGAATAAGCATACACAAGGTCCTCGACCTTTGTTGCTCCCAGTCTATTTTGTTTCATTGAAAACATGAAGCCACATGTACTCCAATTCCTTTCAACTAATGTGGAACAGGAAGCCTACAATAACAACGTGGTGGTCGTGGTCGAGAGATGAATGCTATACTTACCATGGAAGTCCCACCAAGTAATAGGATCAAGATGACCTCGATCATCCATGGCTAGTAGATCTAAAAAGTTACCAATGGATTGTACAATAACATCACATCTTCTCACACTTCATTTGACACACAACAACATCACATCTTCTTCTCTCTTCAAGTGCGCACCTCCAAGGAAGGCCTAGCAAGAAAGAAGCATAATTTTGGGTTCTCTTATTCTCTTATCTCTCTTGGAAGATTATATATCCTTACTCGGGTTTCTTGTGAAGGAGGGAGAGCCTCTCTTATGTTAGGGTTCAACTTCATGTTTGGTATTGCACTTGAATTGGATTAATTTCTTCTGAGAAAAGTTTGTTGGGTTTTCTCCCATTTGGGTTTCCCAAGGTAAAATATTTGTGTCTCTTGTGCATGGTTATCTTTCAATGATCCTTATATTATTTTCTGCTGCACGTGAATATTGATCATGCAATGAAATTGTGGGATGAAATAAATGTTTGAAGAATTATTGTGAAATAATTATCAAGGATTGAAAATTGGATTAAAATTCAACAAACCCCTGTGTTGAACACACTCCTTATCTTAATGTTGATTTGATGCACAAGTGTAATAGGTGGCCCAATGGATTACACTATAGGAAACCTTTAAAATTATTGCCCAGATTTGATTTTCTTATTTGTTTTTTCCACACATTTCTCCAGCATTAACTCAAAACTGTACAGGAAAGTTTTTTAAAGTCTGAAGTGTGCCCAAATTGCACAGCATTGTCTTTTAAGGTCTAGTTACACTTTGTATTATCATAACAAGTGCCCAGAATTCTTGTGAACACTGTCATTTGCTGATTAGGAGCTCAGAACAAAACTCGTTTCTGCTTAAAATGGAGGCTAGGAAAGGCTGCAACCAATCAAGGCATACCCAGATCTGCTTAAATGTATCCCAAAATACATTTCTATTCCTTGTTGCGTGGCAGATATATGCGTCCATAACTCACTCAAACTTGGCCTCCTACTGTTGCTACAAGCTAATAGTAATAAGTACCTCACATAAATCTGACCCATAAGATTGATTGCCATTGATGCTATAGGGGCCTTCAAAAATCATCACCCTAGGACATTCATCATAGTAATGAAATGAGAACCATCAAACATCATCATGAACTAATGTCACCTCCTTCTCAAGAGTGTGATCAGAATCATGCAAGGACACCCATACAAAATGGGGGGTAACACCTAGCATTATACATGCAAAACATCCTCAGGCTCGCTTCCCACACTCTTTACCCTCCTATACTGGACTCCACTCAAGGATCACTTCCTCTTTTATGGAGCTCCCATTAGCTAGGGACACCAAGAGACAAACCGATAGCAGCATCTCTTTCAACTCTAGATCAGTGCAAACCTGAGGCAAATCCCACTTTCGCAATGATCTCAGCAGCAATGCCAGACTAGATCCCTCACCAGCAGGTAGACGTGACCAGCTTCCCAGACCAAGTCCCTTACCATCAGGCAAACAAGATCATTCAGACTCCAACTACAGGGGACCCATTCCAGGAAACAAATAAATTAGTGCTTCATCCAATCTTCCCCCAACTCTCCCTCCAAACAATATTCTATCCTAAGTTTTCCCCATTCAGCCTCGGATGGTAGGAAAGGTGGATCTAGCGGACCTTAACATACCTGCATCATTATTTGTTTTCCAGTTATTATCCCCATCCCCTTTGTACATCTCTCTCTCAGTGCAGTTAAATGCTTTGAGACAAGGCTTTTCCAAGCTTTAGCATAGATCCACACTTTACTTTCTGTGTCTTGCTTCTACAGGAGCTGCTTTGGTTCTCTTGCTTTGTATTGAAATCATTGTACTTAGCAGTCCCATTGACCTACTTTTGTGGTTATCTGTTGGATATTAATAAAAGCATCCTATCTATCTATCTATATGTTATAAAACATATGTGAAATAGATATTTTAGCAATAAATTTAACACACACGCACAAACATATATATATAGTTGTCGAACTTAAAAGTATTTTTTTTTAATTTCATGATTATTGAATTCGAACAGGAACATGAACCAGGTGACTTAGGCTATAGGAGTTGCTTATTGACCTACCTGTGGTCATTACTCAGAGATTAATAAAAATATTATATCTTATCTATATCCACTTTGATTCACACATTTATGTACCAATACTCACAAACCACAATCCAACTAACTACAACACCTAGTTACTAACCAACTACGATTTAACTGTCTTTGCATAAAGAGTACAATATTTTGTTCTAAACTTCTATTTGTGACATAGCAACCCAACAGATTCATCACTAATTGACCTTGACTCATTAGGTTCACAACTTGTTGGGCTACCTTTAAAAAATCTACTGGGTTGCCTTTGATAAATCTACAAGTTAATAGGCTCAACTTCAAAGAACTAGCAACTTGGTAAGCTTGACTTCAAATGAGCTTCAATTCAGTTGATTCATCATGATGGAATCGTTGTTGTTAATTTTTACTTGAGTCTTAAGCTTAGCTGGGATATACTACTTTCAATAAATTCCCAGATGCATATACATAAATAATCTCAGATCTGATTTATACGAAGCAATACAATAAACTCATTAACTTGTCGATCATGCGCAGAGGAAATGGAAATCAATTACACACTGTTTAAAACAATGATTTACCCTAGAAACCCCAATGGGGAAATCCAACAACAATGGACTTTCTTCAATCTCAAGCCAGAGAGAAATATAGAGAGTTATACAATCATAAATTTATACAAGTAGAGAAACCTGGTGGGACAAGCCCAAGATCTGCAGCAGTTGCAACTGTTGCTCTAGGGAATGTGCCCTCTACTCTACTCTACTCTGAATCTCTGATGAACTGCCTCTGCCAATATCAGGAAGAGGTAACTCCCTCTCTCTCTCTGAAGAAGTGCTTGTTATCCACTAAAGTTGCACTTAAGTGGATTTCCGATGAGTCGCCGAATTGATGAACAAGCCATTTATTCATTATCAATGCTCGGAGGTTCAGAAAACATTTCAAGGCCATTTTGGGGCCCCTTTTTTAATAAATTACATGTTCATACCCCGTGGGGATTTTGTAATAAATGTGCTAGAATGGAAAACATTTTGTAAAGGACTTGGCTTCCTAGGACTTATACGTCAATTCAATCATTCCAAGGTGTTTTTTCCCTTGTCAATTATCCAATGTTGAATAAGCGATATATAATTTTCGAGTTTTTCACCACTCCTCCAAAGCTAGAATGGTCGTCTTGGTGGTTAAACCCCGAGAGGTTATTAAAGTTCATGTGTCGATATATATAAGCATGCTAGAATCATCGTGAACATGTACTAGGTCCTCCTAGGATTTTTTTAAATTCCGAAAAAAAATATATATATATTTCCGCAAAATTAGGCCATTTTTAATGGTTTAAATGGAAATTTTCAGATTGTAATAAAAGTATGGTCCAAAGTCTAATGTTGGCGTGGGGATGCTCATTTTCACACTCAAAGCATCTTTTTTACTCCACGGCCCTCTCTTCCTATGTTTCGAGCGGTCAAATTGTCACTTGAAGCTGTTTTTCTTAATGGTGCAACAAAATGCCCAAAAAATGTTAAAAAACAACAAAATAACACTAACGACAAAAGTCATAAGTCATTGACTTCTTTGTCAAATCACATGAAAAGAGTGTATTTATGTTTGTTAGTGGAGGGCGAATAAGACTAAAGATAAAGCATCACATCTAATTAGGATTTGGACTCAAGCAAATCAATTTTTTTAAGGAGAACATGCCCCCCGCATGGGCCCTCACGTGGTGATTAGGTGGCATCATGTCATAGGTGTTGAGGTTTGTTAGTCCTATCCAGGTGAGTCCTATCCATAATTAAGGTGAGTCCTATCCATAATTAGACCGTGTGATTAAATGGTGATTTGGTGGTTGGCAAATCATTCCAAGTTTAGGAATGCGCCATCCTTCATGTGATGAGTGTTTTGTGTATGTGGCTTCATGTGTGTGGGTTTGTTAAGCAACTGGGTGAGGGCGCACCTCTCTTGGGAGAAGTGGCGCATCCTCGTTCCAATCAACTCCTATCAATCCCACAAATCATCCCTTCAACTCTAGTTAACTCTAGTTGAGACTTTGGAGGTCATGTTGGTGGTGCAAGTTCTCATTGTTGTGAATGTTTAGCTCTTGAACCGAGGTGATATATGCTTGTATTTAAGTTCTTTTCATACATGTGTTAATTAATCTAGCTTGAGAAGGTTATATTCTAATCCATGGAATAAGCATTTGAAAGCTCAATTTGTTTATTTATGAGTAGTTATCTAAGATCCAAGAGTTGCATGTTATAGTTGGTTATACTTATGCACTTTTGATTTTATTTAATCTACCATACTAAATCTAATCACTTGTTTGAAGGGTTCTTTAGTTGTGCAGATCACCAAGCAGTAGAGTAAGATTGCAGCTCGACTGCATCTTGTCTTCTTCACCACATATTTTGGATCTAATGTTTATTGTTTTTCAAAACTACAAATCTCATTCTTTGTAGTTACTTTCATTTAACAAGTATGCTAAAGTTCATCATTTTTATTTACTTGATTGATTAGATCTAAAAAGTGCTTTTAAGTTTACATTCTAAGCATAGATTTAGTTCATTCCTCTTTGTGATTGATACCTTAAATGGTTCCTATCTTCTGCAAGCACTATGCAGGTGTTTTTTAATGTGTTTTAGCGAACTACTAACCGTTTTTGGTGATTTTTGCTAGTTGGTTTCTATCAGGTCGGAGGAAAAAGAGAGGGAAGTGTTACCGCCTAATTCGCACCTCGGGTAACGTGGCAAAAATCTTCAAGCCACTGGGTGAAACCTTGGGGGCAAGCTTGAGTGAAGTGTTGTCACCTGATACTCGACTCCTCCGTCTAGGCCAACACCTAGCGAAGCCAAGGGGGTGGACCCTAATGAAAATAAATCAAAGGTTGTTTCTAACTATGAAACCTTGAAACACAAATTTTCTAGGAGTTTTAGAATGTGAAGTGAATTTAGAGACTACCAATAACTGCAAACAAAATTAACTTAAGCAACACTTAGTTGAAAATATATGCACAATATTCAAGACACATTTGCAGAATTAACTTATGCAAAACATAATAGAAAAGATCAGTAACATAATGAAAAGAATGCTCTGCAAATTGTGGGTTGCTAGTGTAGTCTCAGTGAAAGTATTGCAGTGTCTCGGTTGGTAAATTTTAGATTATTAGATGAATTGATTAAGGAGAGGGTAAATTCTTGGTTGGTTTTATTAATGTGGAAATGATCTGGATTATTAGCAAGGAGGGGGGTTCCCGATATACCACGAAGGTACAAGAAATATGTCCAGACTCACAAAGTGTTGTAGCACACGAGGAAATGTGGGTTGAATGGAGTCAAAGGGGGATGTTCAACACTACACCAACAAGGATGTAGCCGAATGGGGCCCCGCGATCGCTTTTCAGTAGTTCCTGCTTCCTCTATACAATTTCCCCACACGTAACAAAACGCAACGCTAGATTTTCGTTGTGCGGGGAGATTAATTAAAAGTTAGACTGGTTACTAGTCACCTAAACCCTTTTCTGATACTACTAACTAATCAAACAAAGCTGCAGTCGATGTAGAGCATACGAGGATGAAGGCCTTGTAAATTTTAAATATTTTTTAACAAATTTTTCTAATTAGGAGTTAATCCCAAGAGCCTCTTTCCAGATTCACTACTCGGGCAAGCCCTTATCCATGAACCTGTACTCGAGAAAGCGAGGGGGTTTATTTTAAACTCAACAGTGCATAACAATTAAAGTTTTCTAATTACTACATTGCTCAAATTGTTTCCCTTACGGTACTTCTGTATAGTGCAGTGGTTAAGTATTCAGATTACTTTGCAAATAACAACTTAAATAAATGCTAGTTTTTATTTAGATCTGATTAGATTATCTAGGATCTTTATCTGAAAGAATAATAAGTACAGCAAGATGCATAAGATATAAAAGATACACGAGACACAAAGATTTTCACCGGGGAAACCATGAAGGAGAAAACCCCGAAAACTTCCCTAGAATAGTAAGATGATCAAAAGCCGTAATAAGAAGTATTCAGCATCTATCTATCTCTCCTGCTCTATCTCCCTCTCTCTTTCTCTCATGCGAACTTGAGAGTGTGAGGTGTGTATAAATAAGGGAGAGCGTCTCCCTATTTATACCCTTCGAAATCACTGACCAAACATAAGACTAGGGCCCACATGTCTTCCCTAACAGGGCTGACTTCTCCTAGAGAGACTCCAAATACACATTACATGATGTTACAATGGGGACTATTGCCCCAACTTACAACGGAGGTTGTACCTCAAGATCTAGACACAATTAAGACATCCTGCAAGCGGGTAAACACATCCCTAATGGGGGTACAACAACATACAATGATACTATACATCAAAATATCTTCCGAAGTTACAAATATATCAACACTCCCTCTTAACTAGGAAGGTATTCTCTCTCTTCACAGTCATCAACACAATTCATCAAGTCTTCATCGCATAGTCATCATCACGGAGTCATAGAGTAATCATCATAGTTGCTGTCATCATCTTCTTATTATTGATCATCGATCAGTACTATCTGTCATCGAAAGTTTCTCCAGAGCCAGACCTCTCTCGACTGGGTGTAGGCCTAGTCCTCATCCAGGTCTTCATCACATCTTGAGCATCCCATCTCGTAGGAACGGTTCAAGACCTTCTTTACATTGCCATGGAAATAACATGTGTCTCCTACCTCCATCTCATCGCATCCAAATCATCTCTTTTTCCCTGCACAAATCAAGACAAAGAACAAAGATTTAGATGCAGACAACCTGCGTTCTTTCATCATAGTAGTAAGTGAGGATAATTTTCACATCATTAAGACAACCTCCAGCTTCTACTATGCGAGAATCGCCTAGGAGCACACTCAGTGCATTACGTCTCTGCACGGTCAACCTACATTCTATCAGTAGAACCGCCTAGGTGCACCTCTCGTGCTTCATGACCTTATCATCTCAAGAACACACATATATAGATATATATGTAAAGACAGATTACGACGAAACAACCTGCTACATCAGGACCCTTTACATTCTCTGGTTAACCTCAAGGACTTATTACATCTAAACAACCTGCGTCCAGGATCTTTTACGCTCAGACAACCTTCGGGACGTATTACATCCAAGTAACCTGCGTACCACGCCAGGTCTCATTTTACACTTGGACAACCCACAGGGCGTATTACATTTGAGTAACCTAAGTGCCACGCTAGGTCTCATATTTCACTCGAATAACCTATCACAGGACGGATTACGTCTAAGGATAACCTGCGAGCTTCGCCAGAACTGATTACATCGGAGGACAACCTACAGGACTGATTACATCTTAGCATCCTGCTTCACCAAGATTTTTCCCGCTCGGACAACCTGTCACATTTCCCCTGTGAGATATCATTCATCAGCAATTTCTAGCATATAACACATCAAGACTGATTACATCCATGGATAACCTACGAGCTTCTCCAGGCCTTATCCAAGGATAACCTAAAGGACTGATTATGTCTGAGCAACCTACGAACTTCGACAGAATGTTACGCTCAGACAACCTGTCTCTCTAGCTATGCTAGAATACATCACTCCCTCTTTCGAGGGATCACACCAAGTCTTCTCTGAAGTACTCGAACTTCACTCTCGTTAGAGACTTGGTCAACACATCGGCTATTTGCTCCTCTGTTGCCACATACTGGAGCTTCACTACTCCTCTCTGCACCATACCCCAAATATAGTGGAACTTGATCTCAATGTGCTTCGACTTGTCATGGAATACTGGATTTTCCTACAGCCTCACGCAATTCTGATTGTCATAGAAGATACAAGTCACATCCAACTATGGATCAAATAAGTTAGACATTATCTTTCACAACCACACTGCCTCGCAACTAACCAAGCAAGCGGCAACACACTCTGCCTCAGATGTACTCAGCGCCACACATGATTGCTTCTTGTTGAACCAGAAGATCATGCCAGATCCCAATCTGATGCAGCATCCTGAGGTGCTCTTCTTGTCAGTGGCGCTACCTTCCCAATCCAAATCAACCTGTAGGTTAATATTCTGATTCGCATAATATTTGAGCCCATAATCCACTATACCTTTTAGGTACCACAAAACATGCTTTCAGCTATCAGGTGAACATGTCTCGGATCTGTCAGGAATTGGCTCAAGGTGTTCACCGCAAAGCATATGCATGGTCTCGTATTCGTTAGATACATCAATGAGCCAATCATTTGACGATACATCGTGGCATCAACCGACTCAAATGAAGCATCACTCAAAAGCTTCAAGTTAGATGACATAGGTGTGGTTATCGCCTTGCAGTCCAACATTCTGAATCTCTTCAGAATCTCCACTGCATACTTCCCTTGCCCAAGGAAGATTCCATCTACACTCTTCCACACCTCCATGCCTAAGAAGTAGTGCATCATAACAAGGTCTTTAATCTCGAACTCTATAGCAAGTCTCCTCCTTGCATCTGTAATGAGTTCTTTGCCTGTCAGAAACAAGTCATCGACATATAGCAGGAGTATCACAGGTCTTTTGTCTTCCACCTTGAAGTAGAGGTTGGAATCCGCTTTACTCTTGGTAAAGCCCAAGCTCATCAGGAAGCTATCCATCCTAGCTTACGATGTCCTCAGTGCTTGTTTCAATCCATACAAGGCCTTCTTTAATTTGCACGAATGGGTCTTCCTGTCTCAAATCCCAGTGGTTGTTCCACGTACACTTCCTCCTCAACTACACCATTCAAGCAAGTTGTCTTGATATCCAATTGGTGTGTCTCCCATCACATACCTGCACGTATGGATCTATTGGAAGTGCACCTCACCACAGGTGCAAATGTCTCTTCATAGTCTATGCCTTCTTTCTATGAGAAGCCTCGTGCTACGAACCTTACCTTCTATTTCTCGATGTTGCCACCTGCAGCATGCTTGATCTTGTAGATCCACTTCGAAGTCACGACAGACTTCTTCTCCGGTCTCGAAACTATCTCCCAGACATCATTCTTCATGATCGATTGATAATCCTCGATCATAGCATCCTTCCATTCTTTCTTTTCTACAGCCTCTTCATAGGTGGAAGGTTCTCTATCAATAATGTCACACAGCAGGGCCACATAGCTATTGTAGGGCTTTGCCCTCTTTCTCTCTCTATGTATTCCCTCTGGAGCGCCATACCTTTCAGCTTCTCGTACGAGCTCCGATGAACATGTTGGTTTCCTCTTGTGGGAGTCCTTCTCAAGGAATGTCTATAATTGCTCTTGTGGTTTTGTCATGTCATGATCTTCATGGTCTTTTGGAATTGCTTCTCCAATTTCCAGGACTCGGACTCTCGTCTCTTCAGGTTCCGCGATTTCCTAGATAGGAGTTCTCCTGGATTTGAAGTATGCCGAGTCTTCATCAAAGGTTACATCTCTACTAATGTTGATCTTCTTCAATCCTTGGAAGTATATTCGGTTGGCCTTTGATGTATCACTGTATCCAACAAATATACCCTTCCTCCCAGAAGGATCGAGCTTGGTCCTTTTCTCCTTTGGGATATGTATGTGAACTGGACAACCAAATATTCTCAGATGGTTGACTTCTGGTTTCTCTCCTGAGAAATCTTCTTCAGGAGTCTTGTTGTCAAGTACTCAATGCGGAGTACGATTCTGTACATACACAGTTGTTCTTGTTGCCTCTGCCCAAAGGTGCATACGAAGATCCTGGTCATGCTGCATAGCTTTTGCTGCCTCCATAATGACTCCGTTATTTCATTCCACAACCCCATTCTGTTGCGGATTGTATGGAGTGCTCAACTCCCTCTTAATCTTGGACTCTCTATACAATTCCTTGAATTCTTTCAAAGTGAACTCTCCGCCATTTTCTGACCGTAGAGTCTTGATCTTCCTATCAGTCTGGTTCTCGACAAAGGCTTTATATTCCTTGAACTTACTGAAAACTTCACTTTTCCCTTTCAAGAAATATATCGAAGTCTTACATGAGAAATCATCTATAAAGGAAACATAGTACACATACCCGCTTAATGAGCTAGAAGACATGGGTCCACATACATCCGAGTGTACTATCTCCAGTATTCCTTTAGCCTTGCTCTCACAATTGGGAAATGTCTTCTTTGCATTCTTTCCTTGTGCAAATCCTTTGCAAATGCCTTCATGCTTTACCTCGATCTCTAGCAATCCTGAGACTTATTTGCTTGCCATTGGTAGTGCTCTGTAGTGCACATCTGCAAGCCTTCTGTGCCACAGTTCGCTTGGTTCAATTGACTCATGAACCAGTGCTTGTTCAACTTATCCTTTTAGCTTGTAGAAGCCTCCGTCTTCTTCTCCAATCACTGTTGCATCCTCTATTGTCTTTCCTCTAGGCCACATCAGAACTAGGCCATCCACAAAAGCAACCCTAATTCCCTTTTGCATCTAGTGCAAAGATGGAGAGAAGATTCTTCTTCAATCCTAGAACATATAGCACATCCTGCATCTTTAAAGATTTCTTGAAGTCAAGCTTGTATGAAGCTTCTCCACTCCCTTTTATGGGGTATTGGTAATCGTCCCCAAGTTTCAGCTTGTGAGGTGACTGATGTTCAGACATATTGACGAATGATCCCTTGGATCCTGTCATGTGTTTAGAAGCTCCACTATCCACAAGCCAATCACTGCTTTCGTGTGAGATAGTGCCAGTAAGTGCTGAGATTAGCACATATTGTTCATCCAAATCATCCTTCTCCCGTCTGAATCTTTTGTTTGTTCATTCATCATCTTCGGCAACATGAGCATGGTGTCTCCTTTTCCTAATGGGACAATCTCTTGCAAAGTGTCCCTTTCCATCACAAGTGTAGCATCAAACATTTGAAGTGTCTCTCTTAGTCTTCTTTGATTTCTTGTCCTTTTTCTTGTTGTCATGAAAGGTTTCCATCTTCTCCTTCTTCTTGAAGTTCTTCCCGATGTGAACTGTGAGAGCTTGATCTTTAGTTCCTCCCATCTTCTCTTCTCTTGTCACGAGTCGAGCTTCTTCTTGTGCACATTCTTCTCGGAGTCTACTAAAAGAGATCAGCATCCTTCTTGCACAAATCCCTTGAATGAATGAGTCCCATGATCTAGGGAGAACATTCAACGTAGTCATTACAATTTCTCCTTCTTCGACATTTTCTTTAACCGCTTCAAGTTGTTTTTTTATTTGAGCAACCTTTGTGAAGTAAGACTGTATGGTATCATTGTTCTGTATCTTCACATTCTTTAGCCGGTTCATCAAATTCATCTTCTGATTGATTTCTTTTTTGCGAACATCTTTGTCAAAGCATCATATACTTCCTTCGGTGTCTTGAATGCAAACACATGGGGAATAAGGTGATCCTTAATAGAATCTGCAATGATTCATAACTCCAAATACCATGATTAATTACAGTTTCTCCAGTGATGCTCCATCCATTCCATGAATCCTTTATTCCCAAACGAGTCATAAAAGGTATAACGAACATACCTTGTCTCCACATTGGATCAAGAACAGGATCGGATGGATCAAAAACTGCTAATTCGTACAGAGCCATTGAACCAACCCAACCAAAAACTAGAGTTGTATGCATTATATGTACAGAAATTAACCGGCCAGGATCATTCAATAGGACGGTATGAATGTGATACCAAGGCAAACCCATGCAAACACCCCTTTATCGGAAAAAGTAGACACTATGTAACTTTACTCTTAGCCTTAGACATGCTTCTCTTATGAGCAGCCTTAGCCTTATCTCCCTTTGGTTTTGGAACTTCTTTGGTAATAAACTGATCCAAGTCATTTTCTTCAAGGATCAGGAGAGATGTTGTACTTCAATGTTTGAAAGTTATCAACCCTCCAAGCTTGTCCTCAAGCCGAGTAGGGTAAGTCATATTTTCAAATGAGAACCTCAAATGCAAATAGAAAATATTTAGACCTTACCGATTTGATGTGTTTGACCTGGTTCCGGAGCTGGCTAACCTAGCGTTTGTCAGAGAAACCCTAATTTTCCAAACTTGGAGTTTGGGAATTCTGTTTGGACTGAAAGATATGCCTCCTTGAGGCGAGTTGCCCAGCTAGATCACTTTCTGAAACTGAGGTGGGAAGCCTCTGAAACTTGATGCCCTAGTTCCTCCTGGCACTAGCGACAGGGTCAAAAATGAAACTTCTTCAATTCAAAAACTGCCTCCACCACAAGATGCGCCCTGCTGAGGCGAGTCAGCCTAGACTCTTTTCTCGATGATTCGTGGAGAGAACACCTTGAACTAGGAAGCCCTAGTTTCCGCAGCTACATAGTGCCTTCTTTCAGAGAGGCTTTGATACCATGTTAGTTTTTCTTTAGATCCGATTAGATTATCTAGGATCTTTATCTAAAAGAATAACAAGTACAGGAAGATGCATAATATATATAAGATACACGAGACAAAGATTTTCACAGGGGAAACCACAAAGGAGAAAACCCTGCAAACTTCCTCAGAATAGTAAGATGATCAAAAGCAGTAATAAGAAGTATTCAGGAACTATCTATATCTCCTCCTTTGTCCCTCTCTCTCTCTCATGCGAACTTGAGAGTGTGAAGGGTGTATAAATGAGGGAGAGTGCCTCCCTATTTATACCCTTTCAAGTCACTGACCAAACATAAGACTGGGGCCCACATGTCTTCCCTAGTAGGGGCGGACTTCTCCCAGTGAGACTCCAAATACACATCACATGATGTTACACTGGGGACTATTGCCCCAACTTACAACGGAGTTTGTACCTCAAGGTCTAGACACAATTAAGACATTATGCAAGGGGGTAAACACATCCCCAATGGGCGTAACAACAACATACAATGATAATATACATCAGAATATCTTCAGAAGTTACAAATACATCAACAATAAATACTGAAATAGTGAAAGAAAGAAGCAAACTATACTAACAACATAAAAACCACCAAAAAGGACGCCGACGTGAATCCCCCTAGTGGGGATGGGGACCAAGCTCTGATGAGCCTACTCAAACCTTATTTGCCTTTTAAAAATGACGAAAGAATGCACTTTGGTCCACAAATCCGGATCCAAAGGCTTACAACAACAGAAAAGAAAAGACTTTTGGTGAAAGGGGAACTTCATTGAGCTCTTAATGGTTCATTTTCCCGCAAAACGGCCAGAGTTTCCTCATCCTTTTTGTTATACCTGCAAAAAATCAGCAGGCAATCAAATACAAAAGATGCTCAAAGACACTGTAAGAGTGTCTTCGAACGATCTCCGAAAACTCTTAGAAAAAATTTAAGTCAAACTAGTTTAAGGAAATAACAAAAGAACACAAAAGGACAAGTCCTTTTGTGGATCTTGGCTCAGTTTTAGGGCAGCCAATGGAAAGCACTCTTATCTTGCAAAATTTAACTTTTCGAATATCAGAAAATGAAACTATTATCCTAGCCTTTAGATATTAACAAGAAAGTAGCTAAGAAACAAAAGAATCTATATACTAGATCTAGCTTGCATATGAAACTTCTTTATGGAACAACTAGCATCTATTTGCATTTGCCAAAGGAACTAGATCTAAATGTGATTTTAACCCTTTAAAATGATAGATCTAATTCAATTTGCAAATTAAAATAGTAACCAAAGAACAGAAGGTATAAAGAGAAAGAGAAGAGCAGCTTGGATCATTGAGCAAAGAAGACTTCGAAGGTTTAAACACCTGGGAAACGAAGGGTTTGATCTTCTGTAAGAGATCTGAAAGAACAGGAGCAAGCAAGCTCTTTGCTTCTTCAAATCAGATAACCAGTAACTAGCAACATACTTGCACACAACACATTAAATCTAGAAATGGAACAAGATAGAAACCAAGAAAATATGAGCATAAACAAATGATACATATAAATCTTGAATCTCTAACTTACTGCAAATAAAAGATTAACTAAATCAAACAAATTCTAGCAATCCTTCCTACAAAATTCATACCAATCCTACGAGTAGGCTAGATTTTCATAAAGCAAGTGCACAAAGACCAAATACAGGTTGCTTCATGAAATCGAGATAATACATCTACTCAATTGATTGCATCACACAACATGGACCTCCAAAGCCTCTTTATTTCTCAATATCGAAAGATAGTACAACAATTACAATTCTCCAACCTCTGCGGAGCAAACTCTAACTAGTTTCAAAGGGAGAGAAGCATGCTTTATTTATAGCAAAAGCAAACCCATGGGGGCACCACCAACACTAGCAAAAGAAGTTCACATGATAAGAGTGACTCGTGGCATTGATTGAGAGGTAACTATAGTGAGATTGTGGAGGAGGAACCACCTCCCATGAGGTAGGCGACCTCCTTCACCTACCATGCCAGCTCACTAATCCCAATTCACATGTGCTTTATTACCTTAGCGTCATCTCTTTATTCCACGCGAGTGAACTCACCAATATCATGCACATGCACTATCCAAAGTTTGATGTATGGTATTTCCAACTTGATTTTAACCAAAGTAATGTTATAAATATGAAGGGAGGTCCACCCCTTGATGCTAGCGCAACCTCACATACCATGCTTACGATTCCTTAAAGATTGGCGTCACCATCCATTAATCATTCGTACGCTCTTCTTTTGACCAAAGTTTATTATGTATTCACATGGAGGAGGATCGCATGACATGAGGGACCCACTTCCATGTCACTCCAACCAATTTTTAATTGATTTTTGACTTGACTCAAACTTTTTGAATTTGTGCAATTTGTCGAAACTTAGCATTTGTTTGCCATTTTGTAGCGTCCTTAGCAAAATAATGCCATACGGGACGATATAGCTACTTGAAACTCGTGAAAAGTAGCCCCTAGGGTAAAGACGATGCTCTGAGTGTGAAAACAAGCATATCCACGCCAAAAACGGACTATCGACCCACCAATTATTACATTTTGAAGTCTTTTAATTAAACCATTAAAAAATGGCTTAAAAAACGAAAAAAAAAATATATTTTTTCCCGAATCGGACGAAACTCTAGGGGGACCTAGAACATGTCGATACGACTCAATATTGATGCCTAGCATGCTCATATACATTGACACATGAACTTTAATAGCCTCCTAAGGCCTACTTGCCAAGACGACCATTCCAGCCAGGGATAATTTTAGGGGCGAATTTTAGCCTAGCGGGCTATTTTTCCATGTTTTTCTCCCAAAAAAGATTCGCCATTTTGCATTTTTTGAAGCCCTGTTTAGCCCAATTTTGATGGGGTAAAATTTTTTCACCCTAAAAATCGCGAAATTATTATATAAACAATATAAGATCCTTGGAAATTAAAATATTTTTGGCAAAAATATCACCAATCATTTTATAGTTGGCGTTTAAGAATTGGTAATATTCGCCAACATTTATACACTTTTAAATAAGTGTGGTTCCTTAAAATCATCCCTGATTCCAGCTTTGGAGGAGCGGTGAAAAACTCCAAAATTATACATCGCTTATTGAGCATTGCATAATTGACAAGGAGAAAAACACCTTGGAATGATCGGATTGACGTTTAAGTCTTGGGAAGCCAAGTCCTTTACAAAAACTAGGTCATCCTAGCACATTTATTAAAACTTCCCCGAAGGGGTATGAACGTGTGGTACAAAATGTAAAAGGGCCATGAAGGCTTGAATAAACTTCTAAACTCTGAATTTGAACATGTATGTGTTCATCTTTGACGACTCACCAAAAGTTCAACTAGATGCAACCTAGTCGATAACAAGAAGTGCTACCGAAAATTTGAGTTTTTGGCCATCATCAACACTCAGAGTTCATCCCTCTTCCCCCTCCATTCCTCTTCTCCCTGGGCACTTGTAAAACCCTTTTTGATCCATTTTTCAAGGGTCAAAAAATGGTATTTCTTTTTTTTATAACATTGTAATAATCTCAATAAAAAGCAAGTGGGATTACGGCTCCCATACCCTTCTTCCCCCATTTGGGGGAAGCCTGTATCTCCCTCATTTGCTTTATTTGCTTTAGAGTATATTTTCTAGCTTGCAGAATAAAAATAGACCAATCAATGTCTTTGTTTTACTTTCTTTTTTTATTTTTGCAAAACTGAATACTAACCCAGCATTGCTTTCCCAAGTACAACCTTCAAGCCTGAAAGAACTCTTGGTTGTAGTAATTAGAAAACTTGTCTTTCTTCTTGTTTATTTTACTTTGGAAATTCACCACTTGCTCTCCCGAGTATGTCCTTAAGGCCTGAAAGAGATTCTTGGGCTTAACAATTAAAACACTTGTTCAAAAATCTTTAAAAACTGACCAAGGCTCCGTTGTGTATGCTTTGCACCTATGCAGTTCTACTGACCAGTTGGATGCTTCAAAAGCAACAGGAGTGACTAGTTTAATTAGGTTCACACCCTAATAAATCTCCCAAGTAGAAAATTCAACGCCTCGATTCAATCTCGTGTGGGAAAATTTCACAGAGGAAGCAGGAACCACTAGGTAGTGACCTCAGTGTACTGTCAGGCTGCACCCTCGACTGGTGTAGTGTTGGACACCTCCCAGAGACTCCGATCCATCCCACCTTTCTTCGCATAGAGCCACATTTGATAAAGTTTTTGGACATATTCCCCGTACTGTCAGGGATATCTGGAGTGCCTTTCCCTTTCTAATCCACTCATCTAAATCCACTTTTAACTTGAAGCGAACCAAGAGACATTTGCAAAACACTTCATGTTTTCAGCAACATCGCACCATTTTATTTGACTCCATTGGCACTGATATCCATTTGCAACAATACTTTACATTTGCTTAATATCAATTCATTAAGGTTGGTTAATTTTTATATGTTGATGTTGTCTTTTATATGTTGTTGAAATACTTCTTATCTTTGCAATAACCCCCGATTCGGTAATTTACTTCGAAAACTCCTAAAAATACTTCATCCTTAACAACTAAAAACTTTTAAGAGCCTTATCAACTCTTTATAGGGACCGGCCCCCTTGGCTATGTTAGGAGTTTTCCTAAACAGAGGAGTAAGGATCAGGTGACAGCACCTGGCTTGAGACTTGCCCCCAAGGACGCACCGAGCAGCTTGAAGATTTATGTTGCTCTAACCCCCAGGTGTGTGTAAGGTGGCAACAGTGCTCCCTTTCCCCCTATTCACTGCTCTTCTCTGTTTGATGAAGAAATATCCCCTGAATCTCTGAAGTGCGCCCCTAGTTGTAGAAGTGCGTCCTCTCTCCTCAAAAGTGTGCCCCTCTAACTCTGTCTCTCAATCACTGATGGCATCTCACAATGTCCTTCTTAATCTCTAACGAAGAACTCCTCTGCTTCTCTTGGCCCTCTTGGCTTCAATAAGTGTGCCTTTGTCTAGAGAAGTGCGCCCTCATTGTCTCAACGGTGTGCCCCTCGCAGTGACTGCTCTATCAATATTTGAAGATATCCAATGTGATGATCACTCATACTCCTAAATGATGCACCCCCCACAGTCTTAGAAGGATGTGCCCTCACTCAGCTTGGAATGTGTCATCCTCTCTCCTCAAGAATGCGCCCTTCCTCATGCACTTTGATCACCTGTATGACGCAAGCATTCTAACTTTTACCCTCTACTAACCTTTTAATAACTCACCGATGAAATTAGGATCAAAACACATAATTTTATTTTCATCCAAAATTACGCTTCTGCAATAAAAAAATTCACTACTGAATTTAAAAATGCCTACATGCAAGTCTCGCATGCAATTGTTACAAGTCTCAGAACTCTGTGCATGCTTCCACCACTGAAGCCATGCCAACTGGTAAAGTGTTTTTCACACACTACATCAATGCCTATACTGTCAATGTACCCTCATGCTAGGCATCATCACATGAAAGACATCCTGAGATACAAATCTCAACAGTTGCTAGATGGATTAACCATTCAATCTATTCATAGCTCAGTGGAATTTCCCTTCAAGGACTAACAATCTAGTGACCTACAAATAGTGGTTCGATAATAAATATGCTTTCTATTGCCAACAAAAACATACAGAATGCTTCATTTGGAGCCAAAAAAGGGTTAACTATCTACCTTTGGCAGCTGTCTAGAGAACCCTTCATGACACAGAATCGTCTCTAGGATGCTTTCCTCTTCTCAAATACTATCTATTCCACTTTCTAGGGTTACACTATTGAATTCCCCCCTTCTCCAATTATATCATCTACTCTTTCATTATTTCTTTCTTTAACCTAGGACTACAGACTCTAGGCACTTCTTAGTGTTGTTATAAAATGTTGTTCTTCCTAGTACCATTCAAAGCTTATTTTTGTCATTTGTCAACATTATTATAATTTTCTTTCATTTCTAAGTAATGTAAATGTTAGTAATGTATCTAAATGGAAACCCTGAATAGTTTTCTGAATTCTTAATTTACATTACATCAGCACTATGGAAATACAACCACCAATAGCATTCAAAACAAAAGAAATATGTTCTTAATGTGAACTGCGATATAAATCTAATGGCAAGAAAAAACAATGGTCGACTAAAAGCTTCATTGCATTCAAATGCATCAACTTCTAAATTAAGGATATTGAACGCGTTGTAAAGTAAGCTAAGAAGATAAATTATTTTAGCACCATAAATACAGCAAAAATTACTACCGTGTCACCTCTAAACTTAAATATCTCTAACATCAAACAATTTCGGAGTACACAATAGCCCCGATTGTTACTGCATGGTTTCTGTAGTCACTCTCATCATTATACGCAAAGCTATCAATGTGACTTATCTCAGTAATTGTATTAAGTGTCTTTATACAAGATCAAAGTTGAGGTATTCCCGACTTCACTAAAAACAGGATTCCTTTTTAGCATGCTAAAACAAAAACAATTTTTATTTTGTATTGGTGGAATACTTTCACAAGGACATATTTACAGCCACACCCACAGAGAGTTTTGAACCCAAGTCTCCATGTTAATACAAACCCGATCACCTAGCTTCCTGCCATTAGACCACACTCCCATGAGATAAAATATATCATTATGTGGCTGATAGGATTATGATGTATAAAAGGATACATTTATTAAGGTATTATGATGTTCACAAACAAATAAGAATAAAATACTCTTATTCAATTAAAGGTTCAACAGGTCAACATAGCAATCCATATATACTCAAACAAAGGAATGCAAAAGAACCTTTTCTTCAAATTTCTTCTCGATGAACAAAACTAACTTTTTCAATTTCTCCAAACACTGTGTATTGTCATGCCTGCACATCAAAATATACAATAGAATAAAATCATTCACTTCGAGAAGTTATCTAGCCAAAGCTAATATGTCAATATTATAATTTATAACTCAGGAAACATATATTACAAACAAAACCATGCCAAGAATAGCATCTCAATAAGTTCATAATAGTAATTGTAAAATGAATACTGAAAAAAGAATAATCCAAGATTCCAATGTACAAAAGCCAATTTGTTTTATTCTTCACGCCTAAACAAAAAAATCAATACGTTTTATCTATTACCAAAATGATTTTATCACACATTTCAAGATGCAAACCCAGAAGATTACTATCTAGCATCCAGAAAATCTTGTTTTGATTAGTGAAGTTGTGAATTCAAGTGATCTGAGTGAAGTTGTGAATTCATATGATCAAGTTTCTTTTAATGAAGCAAACAGCAAATAAGAATATCATGGATAAATGAAAAAAAGACTTGGAAGTCAGTTGAATTACCTGTAAATAAGATATTAATAGGCTGTAAATGTGTATATCGAACAAATTTCAAATCAAATGGTTCAAATAAATTTAAAGCCAGGCTCATTGAAAAAGGATATGCACAAAAACAAAGTATAGACTATGCGAAAACATTTGCTCCCACGAAAAGATTAACTACAATCACACAGTTTTGACGGCAGGTGCAGGAAGCAGTTTGGCTTAGGAAACTACTATCTGATCTGTTCGGTGGAAATCTTGACTCAACGATTATTCATTTTGATAATCAGAGTTGCATTAAGCTTTTAGAGAATCCGGTGTTTCACGATAGATCGAAACACATTGAAATGAAGTATCATTTCATCAGAGACCTAGTACAGAGAGGCACTTTGAAGTTGCAGTACATCCACACAGACAAACAGATTGCAAATATCCTGGCCAAGCCTCTGACAACAACGAAGTTCGTGTACTTTCGTGACAAGCTTGGCATGGCAGAGAATACCTCTCTTGCTGAGAGGGAGTGTTGATTTTTTCTAAGCAGCATCGAGAGCCATTCTCTTGGAGAATGGAGACATCTAGTCAAGGCACCGGGATGTGGAACCAATCTAAGCACTGGGGTGACTCAGCCTTGAGCTAAGTAGCCATTCTCTTGGAGAATGGAGACATCTAGTCAACGCACCAGGTGTTGGAATATTGGACAATACTTGGGGGAGGGTGGGTGAATCAGTATTGACAACTTTTTAACAATTTAAACCACTTTTAATATATTCATTAACACACATGATCAACAAGATACACAGAAAAAAAATTTGATCGTGAAAGCCCAATTGGGAAAACCACTGATACTTCCTATTACTGCAAAATTATATTTACAAATAGTTTATGCCTGCTACTACAAACAAGGATGGTACTACACCCTATTTACCAGCAACTACGGGAAGGAGGCTATGACCCCTTGTTTTATCTGTTGTTGTTGAAAGGATGCTTCTACACCCTATTTACAAGCTACTACTGGAAGGAGGCTACGACCCCCTATTTTATCATATGCTACTGAAAGGATGCTTCTGCACCCTATTTTCCAGCTACCACTGGAAGGAGGATATGCCCCCCTGGTCTATCAGCTGCTGGAAAAGATGTTGCGACATCCTATTTACCAGCTACCACTGGAAAGAGGTTATGTCCCCCTTGCAGGCATATAGCTTTCCCTAGCACCACCCTACCACCCTAGTATGTTTTTATCAAACTTCCAGATCTGTTTATGTCTCCCTTGGTCTCCGTATTACTTACTGCTACATCGATCTGAAATTCAAAGACACCTTACTATCAAATCGATGTTTTGTTTAAATATTATCCATCATCATGCCCTTTCATCAAACCATCGCACAAGTTCATTGTGTCTTTTCACAGAATTGTGTCCCTTTGTTAATCACGTTCTTCCAAAGAATAAATTGTGTCACTATTTATCATTTTAACGCTGTTTAGATTTATCAGTCACATCCTCCCGCAGTTGCCTTTCCGCAACGTCCTTTCTGCAATAATCTCTCAGCAATAGACCTTTCCGCATTGAATTTTCCGCATTTACCTTTCCGCAATCATCTTTCCGCAATTACCTTTTCGAAGTTGTGAATTGCAGATTGCGGACAATTACGTTTCCGCAATTGTCTTTCCGCAACGACCTTTCCGCAATTTGCGGGAACTCATTCCTTCCGCAATTGCGGGTTGCGGATTATGGATGTGCAGTTTGACTTTTCTCAAAAATTGCTTCCGCAATTATCTTTCTGCAATCGGAAACTTCTTCCTTCCGCAATTGCGGATTGAGGGTATGCATCTTGACTTTTCTCGAAAATTGCTTCCACAATTATCTTTCCACAACGACCTTTCCGCAACCGAAAACTCTTTTCTTCCACACTATGGATTGCGGATTGCGGATTGCGGATGTGCCTCCCAACTTTTTCGAAATGGGCTTCCAAAAATGTCTTTCCAAAACTCCTGTCAATCATCGATCACTTTGGGGAATCCTCCTCGTTTATTGATCAGTTATCAAACACGAAACTTCACTTTGGTGCTCCAAAATGTTATCTTCCACGAACATTTACTTTGCAGATTCATTCCCTACCGTCAATCTATTTTCTCGATACGATCTTAGCCGTCTAACCTATGTTAAATAAGCAACTTCACTTTGGTGCTCTGGAATGTTATCATCCACACACATTTACTTTGCAGATTCTTTCCCCACCCTCAATCTATTTTCTTGACACGATCTTAGCCATCCAACGTCTGCTAAATAAGCAGATTGCAACTCCACGAATCTGCTTTGATTGATAAGAGGATTGATCAATCAAGATCAATCGGACTTCGCCTGACTTGATCCCCTCGTTGGATCTACACATTACCTTTGTGGATTCGTTTGTACAGGTATTCAAACTATCAATCCATTCATGATGTAGACACACAAGGAGTCAATTATTCACTTACACAAAGATATGCATAAGTAGTCCTCAATTCAAACATAATGATGTTAGATTGCAAGACTGACTTCATGATAGCACCTCGTGTGCCTTTCCAGCCTCATCACATATTCCCCAACATTATGCATGCCATGTCATTGCTTCCTTTGTTATTCCTTTACCTTACACTAAGCTTGCCCTGCTATCATGTCTATGGTTATTCCTTTGTCATTATTGAACTCCTTTGACATCAATGACAACTATTTTCAACACCAGGATGTGGAACCAGCCTAAGCACTAGGGGAACTCAACCTTGAGCTGAATAGTCCTTCTCAATTCAAACATAATTATGTTAGATTGCAAGACTGACTTCATGATAGCATCTCGTGTATCTTTCCATCCTCATCACATATGCCACAACATTATGCATGCCATGCCATCGCTTCCTTTGTTATTCCTTTACCTTACACTAAGCTTTCCCTGCCATCATGTCTTTGGTTATTCCTTTGTCATTACTCTACTCCTTTCACATCAATGACAACTATTTTCAACACCAGGATGTGGAACCAGTCTAAGCACTGGGGGAACTCAACGTTGAGCTAAGTAGCCATTCTTTGAATGGAGGCACCTAGTCAGTTACCAGGAAGAGGAACCAGTCTAAGCAATGGGGGAACTCAGCCTAGAGCTGAGTGGCCATTCTTTGAATGGAGGCACCTGATCATTTACCAGGAAGAGGAACCAGTCTAGCACTGGCAAAACTCAGCGTAGAGCTGAGTGGCCATTCTTTGAATGGAGGTACCTGATGAACCAGTCCAGGACTGGGGGACTCAGCCTAGGGCTGAGAGTCATTCTCTGGGAGAATGGAGGCACCTGGTCAGTTACCAAGACATCACTATAAGTCCTAGATTGGGGATGTGAGGTGCTCCTATCCTTGATATGTGGGCTTTGTGATCTTCTCCAGGACTTAGCTACCCCTAGTTAAGACACCTAGTACCCTATCTTGGTGGCACAAGGAGTTTGAGGTAAAAACATTAGTAACATCATCAAAGTACATTTATGATGATGTACTTTGAGTGGGTATGAAGGACCCCAATGCCCACTTGCATTGACCACAAGGCACTTGAAGAAGGCTAAAACGTAAAAGTCAAAAAAATATAAGGACTCTTGGACCACTAAGAAGTCAAAGTGAAAATACAAAAAGGCCTTTATTACCACTAAAGGTAGAAGTCAAAAAGGTGAAAGAGTAAAACCTAATATTATATTCCTATCTACAAGGACCACTTCAAGTGAATGAAAAGGCTATAAAAAAAGATCACTTGCAGCTCATTTGGACACACTTCATTATCAATGACAAGCTGCTCCATAGATGATTTTCGTTGGCTTTGGAAGTGAGAGAAGATCTTTGTTTGTTTATGCCCTAGCATGGAGGCTTTTCTAGCTAGGGCATCTTCATCATTCTTCTACAAACCCTAAAGTAGATAGGGCATACCCTTACTCTTCATGGCTAGCAGGAGTGGAAGAAGAGCAGAGTTGTGGCATCATCCTGGTGTACATCCTCTCCACGGACAACATCCTTCTCTCTTCCAGGCAGCACAGCAAACCTCAAGGAGTCTGCTACTACTTCGGACAAACCGTAATATTCACGGGCAGACACAAAAGTGGCTCAAGCAACAGGGGCAGCTGAGGGGTGGATCCAAGGCAAACCCCTCTCATCACAGGCAGCCCCATTTCTACACAGGAGTCTCGGATAGAACCAAAGGCATCCTGCTCCTCATCACGGATAGCAAAACAGACCCTTAGCTGCCACCTCCTCATTCAGTCTGCTACAGCAGCAAAGTTCGAGCAACCTCAGCACTTTCGAGCAGCAGCACAGGAAGGGCTAAACCAGATCGGGCAGTTCCAGTTTGGATCCAGGCTGCCCTGTATTGGCCTAAGGCAGATCTGGTCTGAGCTCGAGCAGTCACAGGAAGACTTCAGGGAGGCCTGTATTGTTCTCCGGGCAGACTGTTGTAGATTCAGGCAACTCTAATTTTGACCCCAGGCAGCAACATAAACTTTGGGCAGCTTCTGCAGAAATTTGGGCAGCCCACAAAAGACTCGGGCAGCCCTAAAGCACTCACGAGCAGGTTCAGACTTGATCTCGGGCAGACAAATTGACCTTGGGCAGTCTTGGACAGTTTCGGGCAGACTAGCAACTATGCAAGTACTTGGGAAGTAGACAAAGTCTGCATTTGTTCTAGTAATTGAAAGTTCTCTTCTTGACAAAAATTAGTTTTCTCTCTCCATGTAACAAACCTGCTAGGGTTTGAGACAGTTGTCCAAACCACCAATGGTTTGACAAATCTTGAAGAACATTCATTCTTTTGCAAACTCAGTCATCTCATTCAAGGGATGAATTACTAATGCTTTTGGGTTTTTTGTCCTTTAAAGGTTTCCCCGTGAAAAACATTGTGTTCATGTGTGTTGATGTTTTGATTATCTATTGTACTTATCTTATTGTTATCTTACAGTCTGCAAAATTAAAGAATACATGCTAATGCTAAAATTCAACATGGTATCAGAGCTTTGCATGTGAAGACCCCAGTAAGAGAGCAGATTACTGTTGTCTTCCTCGACCTTGGGAGATTTTGCAGACTTAGATAACTGACTTGTGAAGTAGAGATGGCTACCAACCCTTTTAGACCGAAAGAAAGCTTGAGGGTTCAGCAAATTACAACTCTTGGAAAGCTAGGCTCACAACCATCCTGGAGGAAAATGACCTTGATGACTTGGTTTTCAACACCATTGAAGAACCAACATCTAATGCTGGTAGAAATGCTTTCAAGAAGAAGCAAGCAAAGGCTAGAAGGATCATTTATGACTCAATCAAGGGAACCTTGATGCCCACCATCACACCATTGAAGACTGCCAAAGAATGCTTTGACACCTTGACGAATTTGTATGAAAAGAAGGCTCCTAGTCATAAGAGAGTTTTCAAGAAAAGGTTTCGAACACTGAAGATGAACAAGGATGAAGGAGTTGGACCCTTCTTCACAAAGATTGCACAGGTAAGAGACCAACTTACTGCTATTAGTATTACTATGGATGATGATGACCTTGTACAGACTGTATTCGATGGTCTCCCAAATTCTTGGGAAACCTTTCTGGCATCAGTAAGTGGACATGAAAATCAGCCAAACTTTGATAGACTTTGGCATGATTGCTTGGAAGAAGAAGGAAGAGTTCAAAGCAAGGCAATTGGGACTAAGAAAGAAACCTTGCTCTTACAGCTAAGACAAGGAAGTTCAAGAAGCCCTTCCCTCAAAAAAGGAAGGGAAAGAAACCACAAGGTAAACACATTAATGTTTCAAAATTAGAATGTTATAATTGTCACAAGATTTGGCACTTCACTAAGGATTGCAGGCAGCCCAAGAGGAAGTTCAAAAGGAGATTCCAAGCTTCTATTGCAGAAGAAGAGAAGAAGAATACCAAGGCTACCAAAAGCAATGAACCTAGAAGGGAATATTATCTGATCTTTTCTCTTCCCAGATCTATCACTGACAGTGCTAACTCTTGGTTAGTAGATAGTGGTGCCTCCAGACATATGACAAGTCATCGTGAAGCACTCACCAGCTACAAAAAGAAGAAGTTCACTACTCAAGTGGAACTTGGAGATGACTCCACTTACAAGATTGAAGGAGATGGCTAAACCTCACTTCAACTTGATTAAAGTACGGTTTTGCATATTGATGATGTTTTATATGTTCCTGGTTTGAAGAAAAACCTTCTCTCCATTGGTTGCTTAAAAGACAAGGGCTACAGAGTCCTCTTCATGGACAAGAAGGTCCCACTATGGGCAAAGAATCAGAAGTTAAGCTCAGTTGTAGCGATTGGGGTTCGAGAGTGAGGTCTTTATAAAGCTTCTGGAATTTCCACACAAACTTTGGTTCATCACACAGTTGATCCATGTGAGCTGTGGCATCGGAGGTTTGGACACCTTCACTATACAGCTCTTCCAGGCCTTCAGAAGATGGTTACAGGTATGCCATAGATTTCTCCTAAACATGATGGCATTTGCAAGGGTTGTGCTCTAGGTAAGAACACTAAGAAACCCTTCTCCAAAAGCAAGAATAGATCTAAAGGATTGTTGGACTTGATTCACTCTGGCATTTGTGGACCTATGTCTTCACCCTCCTTGAGTGGGTGCTTGTACTATGTTTTATTCATAGATGACCATTCTCGAAAATCTTGGATTTACCTTCTCAAAGCCAAGAGTGAAACTTTTGACAATTTCAAAGAGTTCAAAGCTCTGATTGAAAATCAGACAGGAAGACACATTCGTATCCTAAGGTCAGATAACGGAGGTGAATATGAGTCTAATGAATTTGATGATTTTTTACGAGAAGCAAGAATAAGGAGAGAACTAACAGTGCCTTACAACCCTCAACAAAGTGGGGTTGCAGAAAGGAAGAACAGAACGATTTGTGAAGTTGTTGACCTTGATCTTCCTTTATCTTTGTGGGTTGAATTTGCATGTACTGCTATGTACATCCAAAACAAAAGCCCTCATGCCATCTTGGGGGAAAAGACTCCAGAAGAAGTCTTCACCAACAAGAAACCTACAATCGACCACATGAGGATTTTTGGCACTCCAGTGTACATTCATGTACCAAAAGAAAAGAGGGATAAGCTAGAGCCTTTCAAGAAGAAAGGCATATTTGTTAGTTACAACAAAAGCTCAAGAGCCTACCGCATCTATGTCCTGGACAGAGGTACATTGAAGTCAGTAGAGACGTGCTATTCCATGAGGAAGTTGTGTTTCGTCAAACACAAGAGCTTTTAAAGGAAGATGAAGAACCTCCTTCTAAGATCTCAGATTCAGAAGTTCAAAGGGAGGAAGAAGAATTTGAGACTCAAATTCCAGATGTACCCGAGGAACCTGGAAGTCCACCAGAAGAACTACTTGAAGTCCCTCCTTCCAAAAGGAGACATGCCTCGTATCGCGAAATGGTACAAGAAGCTAAGAAGCATAAATCTCCTCCAGGGAGTTTCAGAGAAGGTATAAGGCCACAGAAGTACTCAAGTCTTATGAGCCAACATCAATGCTGAACCTTCCACATACAAAGAAGCAGCAAGCCATCAGGTTGTTCATAACCATATCTTGATCCTAATCCTGTATGTGGATGACTTGTTCCTTACTGGAGAGAAACAGCTGATAACTCGATGTAAGATGGAGCTCACCTTTGAATTTGAAGTGAAGGATCTTGGTCTGATGCATTATTTTCTTGGGTCTGGAAAAAGCCAAGAGAGATCTTCCTAACTCAAGGGAAGTATGCAGTTGATATCTTACAGAGGTTTGGGATGCATGACTGCAAGTCCATGTGCGTGCCCATGAAAACCAACTTGAAGAAGTTGCGAGACTCAGCCACCAATTCACAAGATGTGAACTCTACCCTGTATCGACAATTCATTAGATCTCTGATGCATCTCGTACACACGAGACAAGATATATGTTACACAATGAATGCTTTGAGACAGTTCATGTCTGATTCGAAGGCGGCCTTGACGGATAGACAGATAGACTCATGTGTGCAACTTAAAGAAGCCCTTGTATAGTTTAAAGCAGGCACACAAGATGTGGTATGACAGGATGGAAAGCTTTCTGATGAGCTTGGGTTTTACCAAGAGTAAAGCAAATTCCAACCTTCACTTCAAGGTTAAGGATGGTAAACCGGTGATACTCCTACTATACGTAGATCACCTGCTTCTAACAGGTGAGGATGAGCTTCTTGCAAATACAAAGAGGAGACTTGTCACAGAATTCGATATAAAAAACCTAGGAATGATGCACTACTTCTTAGGTCTGGAGATGTGTCAGAGATCAGATGGAATATTACATGGTAAAAGAAAGTATGCAGTAGAGATTTTGAAGAGGTTCGAAATGGTGGATTGCAAGGCCATTGCTACACCCATGGCATCGAACTTGAAGCTTCTATGTGATGCTTCTTCAGAGACGGTTGATGCCACGATGTATAGGCAAATGATTGGTTCATTAATGTACTTGACGAACACGAGGCAAAACATATGCTCTACTGTGAACACATTTAGCCAATTTATGACAGATCTAAGACGTGTTCACCTCATTGTTGCAAAGCATGTATTGAGGTACCTGAAGGGTACAGTTGAGTATGGGTTCAAGTATGCGACGAATCAAAGGATTAACTTACATGGTTATGTTGATTCAGATTGGGCATGCAATGCCACAGATAGGAAGAGCAATTCAGGATGTTGCTTTAGTTTGGAATCCAGTATGATCTCATGGTTTAGTAGGAAGCAGTCGAGTGTGGCACTGATTACAGCCGAGGCAGAGTATATTGCAGCCTGTTCGGTTAGATGTGAGGCAGTATGGCTCAGGAAGCTACTATCAGATTTGTTTGATCTCCAGTTAGAGGCAACTTACATCTTCTGTGACAACCAGAGTTGTGAAAAGTTGTCCGAGAACCCGTTATTCCAAAACAAGTCGAAGCACATCGAGATCAAGTATCACTATATCTAGAATATGGTGCAAAGAGGAGCAGTAAAGCTCCAATATGTGGCGACTGACGAGCAGACAGCTGATGTGTTCACCAAGCCATTAGCGAGAGTGAAGTTCGAGTACTTCAAAGAAAAGCTTGGTGTTATCCAAATCGATGTTCCTCGAAAGAGGGAGTGATGTGACATGTCTGAAAGACGCAGGTGCACCAGGGTCGCATCTACATGGTGGGAGATGCAGGTGGTCCAAAATGGCGTAATGCATCTAGGATGCTCCAGGGATGTACCCACATGTCTGAAAAATTTGGTGGTCTACGAAACATAAAGCATTTGGGATGCGGCTAGGCTATACCTACATGGAGGGAGACGGAGGTGGTTTGAAAGGACGTAATGTATCTAGGATACTCTTGGGTTGTACCCACATGTTTGATACGTAAGTTGTTAGAGAGCGTCATAATACATCTGGGTTGTACCCACTAGGTGGGAGGCAAATGTTTCATAATTGTACCCACTTGGTGGGAAACACAAGTTGACAAAGAGCGTCGTAATACATCTGGGTTGTACCCACTAGGTGGGAGATGCAGATGTTTCTAGGTTCTACCCTCTTGGTAGGAGACGCATGTTGTCTGGTGGACATGATAAGCACCTGGGTTTGCTCTCCATATGGGCGACGTTGTGTATGCTCTTGGGTTGATCTCCACAGGGTGGAAGACGCAAGTTATCCTAAGGACATAATGTAGGCATACGACATGATGAGATGATTTGGATACTACGGGATGACAGTAGGAGACGAAGGTTGTTACTTGGGCAATGTAAAATGAGGACTTGGGTTGTACCTACTTGATGGCTTGCTCGCAGTGATGATGATGAAGTCCTAGATGGGATCTAGGCCTACATCTTGGCTCTATAGAAATTCTAAGGACGTATAGATTCAAGAGATGTCACTAGTCAATGGTCGACGAGATGAGAATTGATGCAGCATTGGTGATGAACCAACGATGATGATGATCCAGCGACAACGATGATCCAGTGATGATGACGATGTCCAAAGGTTGTGTCCAATTGTGGTGATGACCATGTTAGAAGAATACCTTCCTTGTTAAGAGGGAGTGTTGTTGTAAATGTAAATTTGGAAGATATTCTTTGTATCATTATTATTATATTTTATTGTACTTTAGTTATTCCTCCTTTTGGGGATGTTTCCCCTTCAATCAGAGATGTCATTAATGTAATTGATCATGTAAAGCAGTGTTACAAACATCGCTGATATATCGGGAACATCGCGATGTCAACTCACTGGAGATATATCGCCAATATATCACCCCAATATTTTCCCCGATTTTTTGGGCGATTTTATCACGATATTTGCCAATTTTTTCGAATATATCGTGATATTTGTGGATTTTATGGCGATATTTGTCGATTTTTTTGAATATATTGTGATTTTTTGCATTTTCGTTTTTTTTTTTTATTTTTTATTTTTTATTTTGTCGATATATTGTCGTTGTTTCCCAACAATTTCGCCAATAAATTCATTTTGGACCCTCAACGATATATTCGGTGACACGATATTTGTAACATTGATGTAAAGAGTTGACGTAAAACCTCCGTTGAAAGGCAGGGCAATAGTCCCCAAGGAAATAATGTAAAATGTATTTTTGGTCTCCCACAAGGACAAGTCGGCCCAGTCAGTTAGGGAAGTCGGCTTTGTTGAGGAAAAAGGTCACACACATGATCAGTATTAATAGGGAGGCACCCTCACTCATTTCAACACACATCAATCACAAGCAAGTTCGCTCCAAGAGAGAGAAAGACAAGTTAGTTCCTTGGGGTTGAAGAAGGGGAAGTTGCAGAAGACATCTTATCTTTTGGTTTTCTACTATGTTGCAAGGGTACTCGTCCCTGGGGGTTGGGTTCGCGTCCTCGTCTTGGATACCCTCCCCAAATCCCGGAAACCGGATCGAGTACTTCATAGGCGTCCCTTGAAGTCCCCGTTGAAGTCCCCAAGTATCGGGTACCATTGGCCCAAAAGCAGGAAACTTTGCTGATTTTGGGGACTTCGAGGAAATTCCAGTATGTGAAAATTAAAGAATTATATATATTTTTTATAAAAGCAATCACCTTTACGAAGAGGGACGAGGTAGGCGTGGGTCCCCTACTTTCTTAAGACCCTGCGGGCCTGTCCACTTCTCCCAACGCAAAGTCGAGTCTTGACTTTTGTTGGAGCCCGCGAGAGGAGAGCTTGATTCGCAATGGAGAGAATACATGTACAGGAGAGGCAAGACAAGCTGTAATATCCCAAATCCCGATATTTTCTATTTCTATACAAATATGCTGATACAACAGGGCATGCAAACTGCCAAGCAAAAATCCCTATTTTATAGGAAAAATTAGGGTTAGGGTTTGCGAGATAGAATGAACACTTACCACTGATAAGCCGACTGAACTGCTCCGGAGAAAGTATGCAAGCACCGGATACTGGATCAGAAATAGGTGGATCTCCTCTACTCCAGGTGAACCCCAGCAACAAGACGCCCCAGTCAGAAAAGGGTGACGCCTCAAGGAAGGAGGTGTCCGATGGAACTGCGAATTTGCCAGGTCGATAGGTTTTCAGTGCCGGAGAGAATGCCTGATGCATGCGGAGGTTCTAAGACCTCTAGACAAGGTAGCGAATTGCTTCAGAGAGGCAGCTACTCACGCCCTGGAACCCCGAAACTGCTAATAACTGCTTCGGATGAGCCCTGATGGATCTGATAATCACCGGGTACCGGTGTATGAAGCTGATGATGAGAATGGTGCCTGAGTTTCGGAAGAAAACTGAGATCTGAAGGCCCAAGAGCTGATTAGGGCTTTCTGGCTGAAAACCCCCTCTTACGGCTACACACGTGTCCCTGCAACGATCTATACCATGTACTAGATAACTGATGAATGAATAAAGAACAAGTGGTGAACCTGTATGGCTTACCCGGAATAAGACTAGGACAGATGTTTCACTGCTGAAATCCTGTTAGCTGAAGACTCCGTCTCCCACCCCAACTGCTGTGCTGCTATCCAAGAGCTCCCAAAATAATCACAATCCAAAGTGAAGTCTCCCTTCGCTTTATCCTCTATTTATAAAGTTCAACTGCGCAAAACCTAATTAGGTCACTTTATCTTCTAATTTTCCGTTGACTTGCATGCATGCGGATGGAAACTTAAAGAGTGCATGCATTATTAAATAATGCTAGGATGGCATGCATGAAGGTGGCCTTTGGCCCCGGTGGCCCTTCTCGACCAAATGATGATGCCCTAGATCTTCTATGGATGGCATCAGTTCTTACCTGATTCCCTAGCTGTCAGTAACCGCTTGAACCCACAGGAATCACATAGGTTAGCGGTTTTGGGGCCTTAAGGCCTAATTGGAAGAGGACATTACACAAGCTTAGGTTTCCTTAGACTTATAAGGTTTGTGCTTTTAAGTTAATGGCATGGCACTATCTAGCTTAGAAGGGCTGGTATCTATTCTTAGACTGTTTCTTCTAGAATATTGCCTTATCCTTTTGTGACTCTGGATCTTGTCATTTGATTTTTCTTGGCATAGTTTGTGTTCATAACTTTATTGTTGATCCTTTGTGCAAGTTGTTCCAATGTTGTTGCACAGACCGTATTCTTTCTCCTTCATGAATGATAGAAAACCTACTTTGTTGAAGTTTGTGCAGACGTTTCTATGCATGTGCATATTTCTAATTTTGAAAAACCAAAAGCTCCATCAACTATTGTCATGTTTATACTTAAGGTTCACATGTAGTTCCCACTTTATATCAATGATTTATGAACTTTGAAGCAATGTTAATGTTAATTGTACTTGTTACTTATTGAAACAAGTATGTTAGGAGTATCAGACCTTCCTCGGTCTTCTCAGCTCCCGAATCTTGTTCACCTGAGCACCTTCGCCCTTGTGCAGGGCTACATGATTGGAACTGGAGCAAGAGCTCTTCCCTGCTTCAGCCTAGCTCGCTTTGTACATCTTTGCTTCTTTCTATTTTATCGCTTATATTGTATTTCCTTTAAGGGAGATCGATTGATCCTCCCACATGCATAAAGTATCATTGTAACTGACAGTTCCATTGACCTACTTTGTGGTCATTAGTGGACATTAATAAAATTATCTTGTCTATCTTATCTAATACTAGTGAAAAACAAATTGATTTATTTATTTATTATTATTATTATTATTATTATTATTATTATTATATATACACACAGTACCCCTAACGTACCAAAGTCCCCTGTTTCAAAAAGTGGCATCCTCGTCCTCGTACCCAAGTTTCCTAGCAACTTAGGTTTTCTATCTGTTAAACATTGTACTGAGTGACAAATCTATACAAAAGTTGTTGGTTTTTCTCCCTTGTGGTTTCCCGGATAAAAATCATTGTGTCTTTCTTTATGTTGTGCTTGTCTATCTTTCAGAGATCCCAGTACAAACTCTTACAGAATGTAGTATGACAATGGAATTGTGATATAACTTTGCACTTCCACTTGATATCAAATTTTATGTTCCAATTGAATGAATGATGAATCATTGAATTTTGAAGAAATATGCATGTGACATGTTTTTAACTTTTTTATTTTTTAATTTATAAAATAGAATATATATATATAGACACGGTACCCTAACGAACCCAAGTACTCTGTTTCAAAAAGTGGTGTCCCCGTCCCCGCACCCACGTTTCCTGCCAACTTAGTTCCATACATATTCTCATGAAAGGCTGGTACTCTTATAAATAGCATGGTCCCTACATAGAATGATAAACCGGTTGTACTAAAATGTACTATTTTAGGAAAGAAACTCATAAATAGTGTGTTGGAAAAATAAGTGATTTGCCTCTAGCTGCTTTTGATGGACTAAAGCCACAATATAGATGTGAAAGTTGACATTGCAATTTTATGTACTTACCTTTTGAAGAAAATTCAATTTATCGATAGGGCTTAGCAATTATATCACACATGGCAAAATTTAGAGTCATGCATATTCTTACTCTTTTCTAGCATTTTCAAATCTCTATGCTGACATGGATCTACTGAGTCATGCTAGAAGGGTTGTTCCCTTTATTAATATGTTATCTTATCTTATAGCTGAATTTGCATTACAGAGAACTTTATAATTTAATGATTTTCAAGCATTATAATTGCCTTTAAAATGGATCATAATTATTGCAATACTTATCTATTGTAGTTTTCTAGGGCATACAGAAGATATTTCCCCCTTTTTATAAGGATTAACATACAACATGTGCACCAATAAAAATCATCCATAGGGAGGAATTTCTAACATAGAACAGCATTACCTGAGGAAAATACGCAAATTATAGTCACCCTTTGAAAGCCTCACAGGTTTTGGATAAGCATCTCCCATTGCCAGCACGTGCTACAACACAAAAACGAGCTACTTTATTGGAAAAACACTCAAGACATGAGTTCAATATGTTAAACTTAAACCTCATGCCAAAATATGAGCACCGTGTAATATACTTAACCATCCACTTTTGGAAAATAGACAACCCAAAACAAAAATTACATAATTGAATAAGATTAATCTTCCACTTCCACCAGATAGACAGCACTCTAAAAATAATACTAATAAGAATTTTATACCCTTTCTTTAGATTTGTATACTTACGTACAGTTAACCTAGAGCCCTATATCGATTTCACTTTTAATGTTGAGGCATGAACCATAAATTATAACTAAGCTATAAAGAGCAGCAAAGAGATGTGTAAATACTTGCAAGAATAAACTAAGTTTTTTGTCATCAAGTTTACTGAAAGGAATAATTTAACAAAGCAAACATAACTAACATATTCCAAATTCAACTACTGTTGATCACTTGTATCAGCGTAGCATTATAAGAACTTAAGGTCCTAAACATAAGGACTTGATGATTACAGAACATAGGTCTCTAGAAATCAATGTTGTTTTGCTTGATATTTCTTCTGTTCAATCTTTATTTTTTTCGCTGCATTGTGACATGATTATTTTTGGTCACTTCCTGATCACTTCCTACAGCCTCAATGACCACTTTTGGTCACTTCCTGATCCGTCCCACAGCTCCCATTGTTCAATTTTGGTCACTTCAACACATTAACGAAGTAGGCTCTTTAACATTCAATTTTAATTTCTGGCAAATAGTATGTATTTTAACCTTTATTGAAATTGATGAATTTGATTCATATATGAGCCTACTACATATAATTTTCATGGCAAGCAATTTAATGGTTTCAAACTAATGCATATCTAATCATTCAGTTACCAATAATAGAAAAAGTATAGTGGAAACTTATGAAATTCTTGACGTCAATTAAATAATGTCAAATAACATTACATTTTACAGTGGTAGTTAGCGACCATGGTGTGTATTTGTGTCTGCCGATTCCCCCACTTACATCATTAATAATACTACTAGTATCATAAATGGTTATATTTAAATTACAATTAGATAATATTAAATAATAATGAAATCATATAGTATTCTATATTATAAAGGTAATATGAAAATCAAACTAGGGAATATGCAGTGGTAAAAATCATTTCCCATGAGTTACAAATACTAGCAATTAATATTGTGGACAGTAAATGAGCCATTATGCCACTGGAAGATAAACAGGGGAGAATAATTCAACATAGAACTACCAACAAAACAGTGATTATAGTCCAACCAATAAATATGATAAAAGGAAATACCTTATTTATGTCTGCTATCATGTAAAACTGTGATTCAAACATTGTGTCATAAATACGGTTATTAAGTAGCGGAACATGTGGTGTCACATCACATGCCTCAGCCAACGTAAACTTGTACCTGTTACCAACCAAGTCTATCTCAGTAGACAATATACATGCACGAGGGAAAAAAATGGAATGATTCATGCCGCATAGAAAAATAATGAAAGAAAGACATCACCTACGTTAATGTCAATCCATAGATTTGTGCACCAGATGGTAATCTGTCCCGTGTTGTAGGGAGAGGAAAAAGAACTGATTTGACAGGCCGATAGGGAACTCTGATCTGCGAAAGTAAGGGTTTCTATCATCTCCAACCTTATCAATTCAAATGTCTGAGACTGTCACAGATCTGTCCCAGTACATGGAAAAAAATTGAAAATGTCAATACTTAAATCACAATATACTTTACTTTTGTCAAACACGCAGAAGGAACAAGCTTCTCAGTTGATAACAAGGCCTTCACATCAATCTTTGTTGGAGCTTCAGTACCAGAAAGGCAAACATCTTCCTTATTTGCACTGATTCCATGAAATTCAACCTAAAAAACAGTAATTTAAGATATCAAATTAGCTGTCAAAGTGGTGTTCATCATTGAATCAAGTAACAATAGAATTTAATAGCTCAAAATGAAGAACACTTGTACCTAATCTAGTATGATGTCTTCAGCTGGGAAAATGGACAGAAATTTTGAGCTATTATTACATCTCAAGGATAAAAATAGTGATGAAAAGAAATATAAAACTTGTTAAACATGTGCCAAAAGATCTAACTTAATATAGATGCAAACCACAAATATGAATCAAAGGCCAGATTTTCACGTTGTCCAAAGACATGGAAGTAATTAAGTCTAATGTGGACTAGCAAAGAACAATGGTGCATTACAGAGGACTATCTGGATAGAATGAAGAATATGCACACTCTATTTTAAAAATCCAATATAACCATTCAAAGCATAGTCTAACATCTAGAGACTCCATAGATAAATGCAACAGAAAGACAGAAGTTTTAAGTCACATTGTTTTGCATTGAATGGGTGTTTCTTGCAAGAAGAACCTCTTGGTGTGGAGTCTGCACACCTTCCCTCTGTAATCTAATAACTAATTCAAGAATGAAGATAACATTTAAATGTTAAAGTTTAAGAACTTGGGCATTGAAAAAAAATGTAAACAAAGAGATGTAAAGAGAAAAAATTCTAAATAAATGGATTCAGTGAGACTTGTGCAATATAGTCTTAAAATGGTTTGTTCAACCCAACGCCACTACCACCACCGAAGAGCCTTTCTGTCCACAGAAACCAGATACAAATCACTAGTCTAAAATTTTCAAGATAGAAAACACAAGGACAAAAAAGCAATGTTCCCCCAAGTTTCCGGGACGTGGGGGCGCGGGAGCGGGGAAACGCACATTGGGGACGTGTGGAGACCACCCCCAAATTTTAGCGAAAATCGAGGGGGGCGGGGGGGCGGGGGGGCGTCTAGGAGCCCCCCTTCACCGGAGCGCGCTGCAAAACAGGGGGCGCGCCCCCTTGTGCGTTTCCGAGAGTTTCCTAATTTTGGGGACGCTGGGAAACGTTTCCCCAGAAGCCCCCGAGCCCCCGGGGCGCAGGGAGCGAGGGGGGCACGTCCCCGACCCTAGGGGGCGAGTCCCCGTGGAACACTGCAAAAAAGAGGCTGATGAAAACAAAATCTAGATGATTTGAACAGGCTCAAGAATATTAAGCACAGTAAGAATCTCTCCATTCCAGACTTTTATAGGCAAGTCAACTGGACAGCTTTCATGTAACCATTGATCAAGGGGAGAACAATGGTTCGTGAGAGGAAATTGAGAAACAGGGTCAGTCGGGAATACTTGGTCAGATGGAGACATATGCCTATGGAGGATGCCACTTGGGAGAATGAACAAATATTGCAGCACCCCAACTTGCATTCGCTTGAGGACAAGCAATTTCGGGAAGGGAGGACTGTAATGTCCATTTCTGAATAGTCACCACTAGACTAGCTCACCTACTCAAAACACTCCTAGGGTTTGACAATGTATAAAAGAGGAGAGATAATGAGTGGATAAGACTAGATCTATCGAATTAGAGCGGTATGCAGATTAGGGCCAAGTTGGGGAAGCTTAGTAAAGATAGGAAATGACCCAACTTGGATAAGATTGTACCACAAATGAGTTAAGGAAGTAGATCTAGGGAGATCTAGCCAAATGAAAGGAAACCCTAAAGGGACCCACCTAGGGTTTTTGCATAAGTGGACAAAGTGGACCCAAAAGAGCAGATTGGGCCATGAGATGACTAGATTGAGGTAGTTGAAGGTTGGATCTATGATTTTCAGGCGGGTCCAAGCATACCCATCTGACAGATCTGAAGAGAAGGCCACACACCCAATAGAGGTGCCCCCACCTAGAGTGACTAGTACTAGATCCCAGGGCAAATGGAGTTCGATTAACGTAAAACTTGAGATATAGGGTTTATTCATTAATCTCCAAGTGGGTTTTGATGGTTGTCATCAAAAACTCACCAGATCTATCAGATCTACGAAACAAGGGTTTTAAGAAAGAGGGTTTGTTTGACAGTTGGATAAAAATAATGAAACATAATACGTACCTTGCAGATCGTACCTGAGAATACTTGCGGTCGCCTTAGATGTCGATGATCCTTCCACTTATTACAATTTCAAGCTAGATCTGGCATGCAACGAAAGAAAAACGCCTAAGTGAGGAAGTGCGCGCCCTCTTCTCCACCTGCAAAATCAATCTACCGAAGTCAAAATTGTTCACCAATGAAGAAGATAAGCTACGTACAACATCCACAGAGAAAGATTCAATGCACAAAGTAACAATTGATCACTCCCTAGCAATCTCCTCCTCCAATTTGCTACCTACAAAAAGATGTGTACGGCCCTCACAGAAAAATATTGTTTGCGTACAAGATCCCACTGAAATGTCTAAGAAAGAGGCATAACAATCACATCCACGACATTCACAAAGCTCCCAAGAAGTTTATGCAAAACTTTTATTATATTCAATATTTCTAGAGCCAACAGTCCCTTTACAAATGAGAGAGCATATCAATATATAGATCTCTCAAGTACATAATACCTAGATCCAAAAAGATCGAGGGTCAAGATCATAAGATAAAATCATCCTAATCTACGACTAAGATTAGTCGGATACATCTCACATGGATCAACTCAAAAATATAAGGGGGCGCATCACTAGAAATGCCCAATGAGGGGCACCCCACATAAAACATGACTAGTGACCACAAAGTAGCACATGGTGGGGCTAGGAGGTTATGTTATCCTTCACTAGCATGGCCCCATGGCACAATAACAATGTGTGGTGGCAAATAATATAAAGGACTAATAAAAATCACTAGGGGATCTCCCTCAAAATACATCAAAATACCCTCAAAATGCATAAATCAAGAATTTGTGGACCCCAAGTGAAGTGAAGTTGATGTCGGATGATGAATATCACCCAAATACGTGCCTCAAACCAATTCCATGCCAATCCTTTGCCTCAATTACCCAAATCGATTTCCTCATTGGCCATTTTTAATTATTAAAATGCTTCCTTGGGAGCATAAAACAACCAATATCTCACTCGAGAAGAGTCTACGCAAAAAAGTAACTGCACAAATATGCCTGGCACCCTAGGTATATGGTACAAACGCCTGGCTGCACCCCACAAATCCACTCCATCGTTCCAAGAGATCTCCTCAGTAACTGCAAAGTGTTTTATTTTCATTTTCCTCAAGGCAACTCTGCTATAAAAGACGAAAAGACCCATATCTATCATGTACCTTCCTGAAACTGAAAACCAGCTGCACCAATGGACTCAGAATGTCCAAATCAACTAGGAATGAGTACTCATACACCATAAGTCCATCAAAAATGGACATCAGAGGCCCTATCCAATGTCAAAACAATAATAATAATAATAAACTTATAAAGCCTGTAAATGTTGATAATCATAGAAATAGTACAAGCCATCACAACAAATCACGATCTGAAACATGAATATGTCTAATGGACACCTGTAGACCATAAATAATCATCATCCAGAACCATAGGTCTATAACTCATCTTGGATCCTGCTCATGACCTGGCCAACACTAGGTTGACCAAGTCAACACTAATCAAATGATGACCCAAGTGCTAACCTCTAATGTTGCAAAGTACTAATGGACATGCATGCTCAATTATCTATGCTAGCAGTGACACTCAAGTATGATTAGATTTTGTTGGCAAGTATAAGCACAATACATATATAATAATCCAAATCAAAATGATTAGTTGCTTCAAAACAAGAACCTCCAGTGTATACTCATTTATAGATTTAGCCCTTTTGCTAGTCATGGGAGAAGGGATCATAAACAATAGGTAAGGCCAAGGGATGACTTGATAGCTCAACACTGTAAGCATCTGGGCTAAAGGACAAGGGGATCCACACAACACATAAGTTGGACTAGGTGAACAATAGGGCATGGTGGTGTCTCACAAATAGGTGGAAAGATGAGATGGCTCCACTAGACTCTAGACAAGCAACCTTTTTAAGACTTAATTTGCCCAGCAGTTATTTCACTAGTTGACCTCTAAAGAGAGGCGCCTTGGTAGCCTTCTGGGCTCCAGATAATGACAAAGACATGACCTTCTTGGGCTAGTCTCTCCCTGCTGCCCTGTGGGGGCAAATGAGTCGTACATTATACAAGAAATGAGTGCTCATCCTCTAGCCATCAACTTTATTTTTCATTGATAACTTGCCAGCCTCCAAGAGCAGGTGCCCTGAAAAGCCTTCTTGGCTTCTAGAAAATGGCTAAGGCTCGGCCTTCTTGGGCTTGCCTCCCCGATACCCTGTGGGGATACATAAGCCTTGCACCATACAATGGATGAGTGCTCATCTCTTGGCCACTGGCTAGTTTTATTTTTCCATTTCCTGTAGTGTCTAACGACACTTTTATTTTGTTGGCAGGGCATCCATTTAGAATAACTTTAAGCTCCAATGCCTTAGTGTCTAAAGACACTTTCTTTCGTAGGACTACTTGTGTTCAAGACCTAGAGGTAGACATTCCCTGTGACAAAAATCACATAAACCAACAGCGAAACACAGTTTTATACATGGAGACCTATTCCAACATAGAGGTGAAGGTGGGGTAAATCCCAAATGTCACTAGTCATGTTACAAGTCAAGGATAGTCAATGAAACATGGGAAGGCAACGGATGGATGGAGACAATGGAACCAATGCCAAAGCTAGCAAGCTATGTCCCTGAGGGGAAAAGACTAACTCCATAATAAGATTAGGACAAGGTCAATGAGTATACAAACAAATTTCTTGGTCAAAACCACTGGATCATTTATACTTTAGATTTCAAGTAAACCAAGATAAAATATTGCCAACATATAATCAATATCAACTGAGTCTCACTGCTAAAATAGGTAACAGAGCAACATCAAAATCCATAAGCACAAACCATAATATCACCTGGGTCATATACCTGCACTGGATCTGAAATCAAGTCTGAAAATCCCTAGGACAACTGCTGCTGCTACACATAGGCACTATATCAATCTCTGCTCTGGGTCATGAGAATGGCTAACTCAGTCATCAAATTTGGGGTCACGAGGCTCAGTCAGGGCATAGAACTGGGCAATCTGGTCCCTCTGGATCTGCTGAAAGTGAGAGATCATCAACTGCTGGCTCATCATTTGCTGATCTCATAGTAAAGGACTGCCTCAGAACTGCTCAGGAACAAAAGTAGCCCAGCTACTATATATGTGACAACAGGTACCATCCTTAAAATAAGGGGAAGTACCTAGCGGGTTTCCCCAGGATATGTATTTCATGGGGAAAAAAAGCTGTAACCTACCAAACTATTAGTTATACCTTAAAATCTAATATATCAGAAGTCAGCATGATTAAGAAAGTAACTACTAAACTTAATTGTTCAATGAGGGACATAATTAAAAATTACAAATCCAGAAAAGTGGTTGATATTGGAAAAGGTAAACAAACAAAAGTGCACTACCATTAACTTCCGTAATCCATTAAGCATTAAGATAGATAAGATAAGATAAGATAAGATAATTTTATTAATGTCCACTAATGACCACAAATAGGTCAACCGGACTGTCGGTTACAATGATATGTTGTGCATGTGGGAGGATCAAAAGATCTCCCTTAACGGAGATAAAAGTTAAAATAT
Organism: Pseudotsuga menziesii; assembly: GCA_001517045.1. Lineage (NCBI taxonomy): Eukaryota > Viridiplantae > Streptophyta > Pinopsida > Pinales > Pinaceae > Pseudotsuga > Pseudotsuga menziesii. The sequence continues at coordinate 79,131 of LPNX010297193.1, read as the reverse complement.
TATTTGTTGCGACAGTTAACATGTGACAAAAACTCATAAAAAGTCATCTGTTAATGTCCCATGTAGGTAAATACTAAAAATGAAAATGACACATTTTACTAGTAACAACAGTTAGCATGTAATATTAAATAAAGACTACCTTCTATTGATACATTCTCTCTTAAGACTTAAGTAAGTCTCTATAGATAACCACAGGAAACAATCCTCAACAACTGTTGCATGCTAACTGTTAAGTTAACATTGTCACTATCATGGTTTTAAGTTTTAACATTGTCACTGTCACATGTCACTTTCTATGTGTGAATGTCACATGCTAAAAAATTCATTGTAACATGTCCCTTTCTATGCGTCACTGTCACAAATAGATAGAGTAGGCCTTTTTATTTTTAATAAACCAATAAGATAGATAAATAAATACTAGATAAACATGTATTCAATGTTCATTGAGATAGTGATGGAATGTAATAATCATAATGTCACATGCCAACGCCTAACTGGAACAACTAATCAACTATAAAGGGTAATCTCTATTTAAATTTTAATGTCATTTGATGATTCTAACCAAAATATGGGCTGAAAAAATGGCAGTTGGCTGTGGAGCCTATATAGTGTCAGTGTAACATAGGCTGTAGGTAATAATAGAGGCGTTGGTCTGAATTAGGCACATAGTAGGGAAATTATGGCACATCTTATGTCCAGAGGATGATAAACGGAACCAGTCAACAGGAACAGGAATTAAACAGTGAAATAAATTCATGCTTTTCAGAAAAGCGAAAAAAAAATGAAATAAAGGCTACTATCTTTAGTTTAAATAAAAATACCTCCAAATCTACTTTTGTTGTTGCATGACTACCATTGCCACTAGACCAGAACTGAGCTATAGTTATTTCCATTGTTCGACCACCTTCCACTGCAAAGCTAAAACTTTTCAATGATGGTGACGAGAATGTCACAAAACTCTCCCAGTCAATAGGCCGTCTTTTAGGACAAATCTGCACATTATAATTAGTAAACCTTTAGATTTCAACCCGAGAATGAATAGATTTGGTTATATTTTGTAATAGAAATCCTTACCTGAACAGTATTGATGAAAAACTTTCTAGGAGTGTCAAAACCAGAAGTTCTGATAGTACCCTCCACCCATGTAGCGCCAATAGGTACTTCAATAAATCTGCGCTCAATGTGGCCTGTTATTACAAAAACAGGGATCCATAAAAATAATAATAAATAAGAGAATTTCCAGGTCTACTTGATAGTATCCTTTTGCAGGGCCATTAGGTTTGTTAACGTTTACAAAATTTGATTTTAGAAATAGTATAATTCATGCTTGTAAATTTACAACTACGATTAGGAATGTTATTTTGCATCACAAGTATAATAAGATTTAATGACTTTTGTAATTAGCTATTTGGCTATTTTCAATATTCTTGTTTGCAATTTCATGTATGATAAGAAAATCAAACACATATTCGTTGGATTTTCCATGCTAAGTTAAGCATCACAAGGTGACACAATCTACCATTGACATGCCTTTGCATATGGAAATGTAAATACCTAAATATAATCCACACAAAACAAAACAAATAAAACTGCTTTACAATTAACAATGTAATGCCATTGCTCACATGTCACATAGTTAGCATTCAATCCCTAGGAGCCTATGCTAAGATGCTATCACAATGTCCACAAAGGAAATTGTGAAGTACATTATCTCAAAGATGATAACAAGTATTTGAATCAAAGACTTCACATGCACTTGAACTAACTGTAGCCACATATCGTCTAACACTAATTCTACCACATTAGTAACTTATATGTATGTTCTTCATTTTCTTCCAAAAAGACTATTCAAGTTAACTTGGATGTTACTTCTTTTAAAAGAAGCATTAATGTTTCCCCATCAACATATTACAATGTACGTCACAACAATGGGTTCATGTTCAAGCTTGACAACAAATAATTTCAAGAAAAATCAATGGGGTTTAAGAAAATTCAATGAAATTCATCAAAACATTTAGAAAAACAAAGAAGTAAAGTTGTCCTTGCAAAACAGAAATTGTGACAGTCAATGCAAATAATTATTTGCAACAGTATTAAACAGCAAACCATGAGTGATACTAAGACGAAGGATCTCTGCCAACTAAGCACTCCAAAGTTGGTATAACCCAAACTTTGATGTAATTTCTGAAGGTAAAGGGAGTATAGCCTTTGGAGACAAGGTAACTATATTGTCTGGAAAATATTGTGCAACATATTGAACAGGATTGCTAATCACCACCAACAAGAAAGCTGAAAAACATCTTTATTGAAGGGATCAACTTTGTGTTTAACCATTAAATTCCAAAATCTAGAAAAACGAGATTCTATTCTAGTTATAAAATTACTAGCAGACAAATGGATTAATGATGATTTGAAAATTACGAATGTTCTTATAGGACAGCAAAGACAACAGAAGAAATTTTCAAATATTTAAGAATGTAATGTCCCCACCTACCTAGCGCATTGCACTGAAATTTGAACTGCAATTTCTTGGGGCCTATAGCCAGGAGGTACAGTAGGTAGAGGTCGGTGTAGATGCATTTTGGTGTTTGCATGTTGCTAAGGTCGGTTTTTCATCAGTTATGGCCTTATTCCTACATGTTAAGAGAATCCTTAACATTTAGAAAGTCTGCATGGATGCAGGCCCCATCTTTGGTGTTGGCACTCTGGATGCCTCTTGTAATTGTATATGGATTTTGGATTATCGGATACTTGGTTCACATGTTATGACACTTTTATGCTGTTTAAAAACGAAGTCCGGTAGACTTTGTGACTTATCTTTTAGTAGATTTCTTGATGATAGTTGGGGTAAACTAGAGCATTCAATAGCTCGTTTGAATAAGGAGTGAACCTTGAATCCAAAGTGATTAATCTTCCACAGATTCAGGTGTATCATGAGAGTTCCACTAGGCATTCCAATAAATGGTCAGCCGATTTTAAATTTTATGATATTAATTCATGAGGTGGGTCTATAACTTTAAAATCTGAAAGTTATATTAACTCCTAACTTGTATGGGTTATGTGATAAAATTATGGGGGTAGCCTTGAAATAACACAATGCCTAAGAAGAAAATCGCTGTTTTCCAAAGAAACATTGGAATAGGGCTTGACCAAGAAAATGAAAAGGGAGTTCAGCAGCTTTGGGAGGATTATTCATCATTTTGTCAAATTTGTTTTAGACAGTTTGGAGCAGCTGACGGTGACTAGAAACAGCAAATTCTGGATGGAAAATCAGAGTTGGAAAACTTGGGGGCAGAAATCCACAGGGTTCTGGAATCTGGAGCAGCTGTGTAGAAATCCATATGGCATATGCAAGATGAAGCATTCAGCTCTATCATTTACGTTCATTGGGCATGTTTCAAGCATTGTTATTTTCTGGTTTTGAACTGGGTTTAGGCGGCTGAAAATATGCAGTTAAGCACATTTACAATGGAACAGAAATACCACTGGATTTGGAAACAGTTGATGGAACGTTGGGGTTGTGTTCTTGGAGCAAAGCAATCAGGTGGGGCATTCAAACTTCACAGGGTTGTTACAGGCAGTTTTGTCATGGTTTTGGGGTTTGTTCCAGCTTCCACCAGTTTCGCATATTTTATCTTTGCATTTCTAATTACAAATGAGAGGATGGATGGCATGTTTTGGCTGACTTCAGACAACGGCTTGCTTCAGCAATGAGATTACAAAGTCAATCTGCAATCACAATATTCCAAAAGCTATTGTCTAAAGTTCCTTGGAGCTAAAAACCGTATCAGAAATCAGAAACCCTGCAGACTATATGATTTCTTGTGGATGAACCACAAATCAATTTCTTCATCTATTCTGGTTCATGATTACTGATTGGCATAAACATTAAATTTCAGGTGCACACTATTACTGTGATACCACATATATCTACATAGCTTGATACGTATTATTGACTGAACTGAAATCAAAGCCTTGAATCAGCTTCCTATATATTCCTTTTCTTCAGTTGCTGTATTAGATTCTAGCATTTATCTACTTATCTTGTAGCTCTTGTGAGAAAAAGACAAGGATTTTTGGCATTCCGGAACCCTAGTGCTACTCGTTATGCTAGTTTGTTGAGGAAAAGAGGAGATATTTTCCATGTGCCAAGGAGTCTTGCCAGTTGTAATGCTAGGTTATAATCTAGGTTGAATAAAAGTGAATTATTTGTTGTTGGCAATGAAGTACACTTGTATGGTCTTTATTCTCTTGGGCTAGCTTATAATCTGGGTTGAATAAAAGTGAATTATTTGTTGTTGTCTGCCAAGTCACAAACACACTTAAGTGGAACATCACCAAGGATAAAAACGGCCTTTGCATTATCACAAGATCTAATGGTCCTTTAATCCCTCCAATATGCTGAGCCTGTTAAATTCGGCGACCCACTATGCCTTGCCAACGGGGCATAACATTCCCTGTATCATCCATTTGTCGGCAAGGGCCACCTTTAGGGGTTTTACATCAAAGAGGCCCAAATCTCCTTCAGGTTGGGGTAAGGTGCATATGTCCCAACTCCCAAGCCACCAATGACAGCCCCTTTGCCCCTCCTTGCTTACGGCAAAGAAAGCTGTAGAGTACATGCTACAGGACTTTATATGTTGATTGGTAAGGAAAGAGACATGACGAGTAACACAGATGCCATGATGCTAAGATTCTATCCACAACTGTAATTCACCCAGCAAGAGGCAAGTCAAGAATCAACCAAGCCAAAAGCTCCTTTTTAGATTTGGCCATGATCCACCTCCTTTAATATGCAAGAGAAACTTCTACCCCAAAGAGGATGCCCAAACAACGAATGATCACCCGAGGTCTTATGTACTTTCACCACTGATTCAACCAATGTCGGGGGTCCTCTTGCTCGACAAGAAGAACCTATGTTTTCTCCACACTAACAACCACAAAGCATCCAAACATAACAACATACCCTCCAAAAAATGTAGGGACAATTTAGGTGTTAGAGTTGAGTCATCTACACAGAAGAGATTAAGCAGTTGGTTACCATCAAGTCAGCAGATACCTCTTATTTGGCCTTGCATTCCTGTTGATGCCAACATATAACCAACGACATGAGCTATAATCACATAGGTATATGGTACCAACGAGCACCTATGTTGGATAGAATATTGCAACACAAAAAATAACAATAGCACAACATTGACATTGACTAGTGACAAACCCACAAGACAAGTCTCTCCAAATATCAATGAGCCAAAACCCAACCAATCCAACATGTTGAGGATTAAATCCCATTCAATTCTATCATAAGCTTGATCAAAATTAATCCTTAAAAGGAGGGCCATTTTCTCAATCTATAGAGCCCACTCAAGGCCTTCCTAGTTATTGATAAGATTGTGTAGGAAAAATATACCCTTAATAAAGCATAATTCCTCGAAAACTATCCCAACCACCAACAACCTGATCCTCTTGGCTAGACGTTGCTAAAATTTTATAGGACACATTCAACAAGGTGATTGGACATCACTCGCCCACCAAATCCCTTGTAACACCCTTATGACTGAGTTTTATGGACCCAGTGTTAACCAACAACCACATAACATCTCCCTTGATATTTCGTGGCACATTTTCAACTAAGTAGAGCCCACAACAAGCCAAATCTATTTATAAAGTTCAATTGAGAAACCATCTATAAAGTTCAATTGAAAAACCATCAAGACCAAGCAACATCTCACTCTTGAGTTCCTTCCTAGTTGCCTCCAATTCATCCAACTTGAACTATCCAGAGATATAGTTCCATGCCTGGGCCTCGATTCTCCAAGGAACGACCTAATGGACAAGCTCCATGGTAGCAAAGCACAATCGATCAAAACCCACAAAAGTGCAAAACCACTAAAAATTATCTTTAAATATTTGTCAGATTTCTATCTCAATTTCTCTATGGTTAACACTAGGATCTTGTATGATTTATGTTTGAATTTTAGATGTTGAAATAGAATCTTGTAGGCATATCGCCCTTAACCATCCAATGAATGCATCCCATAATCTTGGTCACTTTAACCTTATAAACTTTAAACCATTGTATCTATGGTTCCAACTCCCTAACTTACTATTGGCATAGCTCATTTAAGGGGTCCGCCTCTAATCTTTGTCCAACATCCTAAAGGCAATTTAGGGCATAGTTTTCATTACCCTTCCTTAGTCTTGCAACCACCCCCCGGAAAACTCGAAGAAATTGGGTTGTGTGAAGAATAGTTGTCTCCCACCAAAAGATCCAACCAATCTTCCCTATGGGGGTCAGAACCAAATACTAGATCCTTCTAACTATCGTTTGACTATCATTAGACTCAAGCAAATATACATTGAGATTGAAGGAGGATTGAGCCTCATATGGACAGTCACTACCAATATGCAACCAAGTTGAGAACTAAGGAAAACCACAACCAAGTTGACATGAGGGAGTGATTGTATTCATTAATAATCAAGTCTCCCACCAAGAGATCCAGCCAATCTCCCCCATGGAGGTGAGTACCAAATACTAGATCCTTCCAACTATGGTTTGTATATATCTAGACTCAACAAAATATACATTGAGATTGGAGGATTGAGCCTCATATGGGAAGTCACTACCAATATGCAACCAAGTTGAGATGAGGGTGTCATCAGATTCAATAATAGTGAAGTCAACATCCACTAAATATTCGCTTGTAGAAAGAAAGTGGCAGCATGTAAATTTGCATAAATCTTATCTTCCCTAGCCTACGTTCAATGCCACTTTGAGGATTATGCCACATGCACAACCCTACCTAGACAAGATTCTTTTGGCCCCATACAAAATCCATGACACAATCTCTCACAATCATTTTAAGCATGCCTCTCATCACCACAAAGCACTGTTTCCCATCCTCCAACACAAACTCCATCCCACTCAACCATGTTGAATTCCACCAAATGAACTACTCAATGGATGGTATTGTTTCTGCCAACCAACACTATAAGTGTGTTATCCCAATTGGGCTATTGGGGACATAAATAGAACGCAAGCCCCAAACCTTCCTGATAGCATGACAGCCAATCAAAAACAATGAGACATGGGGTCTAGTCCTCTAGAAAGAATATGTGGGACCAACAACAACCCGAAAACACGCATCGACCCCACTGCCCCCCCCCCAAGCAACCATTCTCATTATCTATAAAAACATACTCCACACTCTAATTTCTCACTAGTAATCTCAATTTAAAACCAATAACTTTAACTTCCAAAAGGAACAACACATATGAATGAAGAATGGATATGGTACAATGGCATGCATATCATCCGCCAATGCATGCCTATCAATCTACCAATGCTCCCCTAGCTTTCTAGGCCAAGAGATGTAAACTCATGGGAAACTCATGTTAAGTCTTTGTTCAAGTACTACAAAAGAGTTGTGCACATGTACTTCCTTGACTAAGAGGGCATCCATCAATTAAAGAGCCACTAAAAATAAATAGGCAAAGCATTAGAAGGATGTACACGCATGTTGACAAGCAAGAAACACTAGTGGATTAGCTTCAGGGTTTCTAAAATTAGATGACCCTATGACTATGGAAACCTATTGAGATGATCCACACAAACCTTTTTTATTGGAGGCCTCCTAAATTTCATGAATATGCTTTCCCTCTCTTGAATGGAACAAAGCAAGCACACTATCCTAAACCCCTTTACTTGGAGCCCATTTGTGCTTCTTGTAACATCTTAAGTGCAATCTATTTTACCCCTTGCTTTTGACCTCCTTTTACTGTAAACTTGCTACCATTAAAGTAATCAGTTTATTCTTTATAAAAGGGTCTGTCACATTTTCAGTATCAACAGTAGGGTTTTAAGAAACAAACGAACCAAAGGATTCTAGTATGTAAGAAAAATAACAGTTTGAGAGGATGGGATACATTACCTCTTGAATATGATTCATACAATTACAACAAGCAAATCTTGACCAGAAGATGTCTTTACACACAAACAAGCATTATATGCCGAAAGGTGTGGCAACCGAACTTACCTCCTACAACAAATCAACCAAAAGGATGGAATTGTCTTCTCCATACATGCTTGGAGATGCTTAAGTATATGGGGAAACTCCATCCACAAGGGATATTTACTTTGAGACGTATACTATGGGGTAAAGGTTTCATACCAAGGTTCCACATAAGCTAAGGTGCAAGAAATCATCTATACTAGATTGAAAACACCACTTGAGTTGCTTTTGTTTTGTCTCACACTACACAAGAAAACCCCTTGCCAAGACCCTAGAGGATTTCAACTTCCAACCTCTAAGACCAAAGTTGTCAACATACCAATTATAGAGGTATCAATCCATGCACCCCTATTGTAAAAAGAAGAGGATGACAACCTTATTCTTTAATAAATTAGAAAAAAGTTTGACAACTTAGTCGGAAGAAAAATATGTATCAAACTCCCCCAATTGTGGACGAGGGTTTAAACACAATACAAAGAGATCTCCTTCATAATCAAGGACAAATCATTCTCAAAAAGGACTATTGAAGAACAAGAAAATCCACCTAACACCTAGTTCGTGATATAGATATAGGTGATATTATCCACCTTGGGATTCTCTACGGAAAGCTCTAAATGGGGCTCACTATGAAGCTCATGATAGTTTCATGACTCCATGCTTAATATAAAAGAGTTTCTTTTGTCAAGCCACTTCTGGTTGTCAATGCCACCATGCGCCAATCCTACTATCACTTGTTCTTAAAAATTTAAAACTTAATGCCCTAAATAGCTTCAAAACTAGAGGATTATTAGGAACAAATTACAGATTATTACATGGCCTCAACTACAACCAACAATATTTTATATTTAAAATTAATAAAATTCATTTCTTGAATATGAATATAGTTTATTTACTAAATATTGCTGAATTTTTATCTATTTCCAGATCTTGACAATTATTTCACAATGATTTTTCAAACATCCATTTCATCCCACAGTTTTCATTGGATAATTTCACACTAAAAATTTCAACTTAAATTGCAACAGAAACAAAGGATCATAGAAATACTGCCATGCATAAGAGACACAAAGATTTTACCCTGGGAAACCCAATAGGGAGAAAACACAACACATAAGTACGATCCAATTTAAGTGCAATTCAATTCATGAATATTAGTTTTTCTCAGACGTGTCCACTCGCTCTGAGAAGTCACGATAATCAACTCGGCCACAATATTCACTAATCCAAGTTTAAATACACTTCAAACAAATTTAGAACTTGCAGCACATGAAATCCTTACAACTATGACTCAAAAATTTATCCTGGAAACCCCAATGGGGAAAACCAGCTACAGTGGGGCTTTCTACTTTCTTGAACCCAGAGCAAAAAAAATATAGAAGAGGTACAATAAGATTTAGAGAAGCAACTAGTGAACCTAAAGATCCAAAGCCCTAGATCTGCAACAGTTGCAACTCTTGCTCTTGGAGAATGTGCCCCCAGCAGTACACCTCCAGGCTGAATCTCTCAAATCTAACTCTACCAATCACTGGAAGTTGTACACTCTGTCTAACTCTCAAAAGAATGCTCCCTCAACTCTCTGCTCTGATATGCTCTGCTCATAAAGATGGACAACGTCCTCAATCACTAAAAACGTCCCCCAGTTGTACAACTGCGCCCTCATTCCTCTGAGGCATGTCTCAGTTGATCTGTTATCAGTCTGACTCAGACGGATTACTGATCACCTCTCCTCAGTCATTGATGAAGACCCTCAACTCTACTGTCCCTCTTAAGCCTCCCACACGTGTGCAGCAGCTCCCTCACATCCCACACATCTGACGTGTTGCTTCTCACGTCCTCCTCCAGCTACTCACACTGCTGCTGCTCTTCAATCTCTAAAGATGCTAAGCAAATCACTTCTGACATTGCACAAAAGAAAGGACTCTTCAATCTCTGAAGATTTGTCCTCTCTACTTCCTCAGGAATGTATCCGCGGCTGTTCCAGCAATATGCGCCCTTCCCTTGATTCATGTAGCCCTGATCCATAATCATGTGACGATGAACTCTCTTTGTCTCTGCTCAAAAGAGTGGTAAGCTAAATACTCAAACTTCCTTTTAGAAGTCACTAAGGAATTAGGTTACCAAAACCCTAATTTCACTTTCATGCAAAATTACTCATTTGCATCTTTCCTTGTTAATATTTCAACAATCCCTCTTAACAAGGAAAGTGTTTTGAACAACTCCCATTTTGTCCCTGAAAAATACAAACTTACTTTTCCTTTAAGGCTTTGTAAGAATATCTGCATGCAAATATTGAAGCTTAACAGCTCCCTTTTGAACATGATCACAGATGAAATGATATATAATCTCAATATGTTGAGACCTACCATGAAATACTAGATTCCACGTGAATTTCATGCAACTCTGATTATCGCAGTAGATCACAGTTGACTCCAACTGAGAATCAAATAAACTCACCAACATCTTGGGAAGCCAAATAGCCTCACAGCTAGCCAGACTGGCTTCCAAGTATTCTGCCTCAGCAGAGCTCAATGCTACCGACTTTTGTTTCCTGCTAAACCACGGCACAACTATCGACCCCAAGTTGAAACAACACACTGAAGTGCTTTTCCTATCCACTGCACTTCCTACCCAGTCAGAATCTGCATGTCCAATCAACTCTATTCCATCCCTCTTCTCATAGTTCAACCCATAGTCTATAGTACCTTTAAGGTGTTGAATTTTAGCATTAGCATGAATACTTAAAAATTTGCAGATTAACTTTAAACAAATGACCAGTGCAGTAAGATAACATTCATCACATCAACACAATGGACAAGGAGTTTTTCACTGGAGAAACCTTTAAAGGACAAAAACCCCAAAAAGCATTAGTAACTCATCTCGTAAATGAGATGACTAAAATTCTTCAAAAAGTTCCACAAACCCCCAATAGGGTTAACCACAAAACCAGAAGATCAATTTTCCAAATTACATCAAAATTTCCCAATTAGGGCTTCTTCAGAAAATCAAACTTTTCTCTCTCCTACCCAATAATGACAGGCTGCCCGAAATTCTGTTAGCTACCTGAAATTCTCTCAGTTGCCCAGATCTGACCCTGTCAGCCTACCCTGCTGCCCGACTGCACCTTTTCCTATCAGCACCTGCCTGAAATGCCTGGATTTCCCGACCGTATTGTTTCCCGTCCTTTACTCTGTACAGATCCTTACCCGGTTTCTCTGTGTGGCAGCTCTGCTACTGCCTGAAAGGGCTAGCAGTTAGCCCGTGGTCTTCTGGGTCTGTCAGCTGACAACCCGAGACCCTAAGGTCTCCACAGCAAACTGTTGGCACCCCGCAGCCCTCACGGGTTGCCTCGGACGCTGCCTGAGGGTTCGCAAGTTGCCAAACCCTCATGGGTATGCTACCCCAGGGTTGGCTAGCTGCCCAAACCCTCACGGGTAGCAGCCCGAGGGCCAAAGAAAGAGGGTCGAGCCCGAGAGGAGCTTCCTAAAGAGAAAACAGGGGTAGCACGTGAAGAGGAGGAGGGTTTCCCAAAACAAAACTCTGCTGCCCGAAATTCTGAGAGGTTGTTCGGATCTGGAAAAAGCTGCACGGATCTGGAAATGAGACTGCCCGGAGATCAATGTGGCTGCCTGAAGAAGTTAGATGCTGAAGATGAGGGTTTGGTAAAAACCCTTAAGACAGAAAATGGAAGAAACCCTAGCTCAGGGTTTTGTCTTCAAATGGATGATGATGCCCTAGCTAGACTCATCCATGCTAGGGCACAATCATAGACTTTCTTCTTCACCTGTGAGATCCTCTGATTTGCAGCAGTACCTACGAGAGCAAGTGTGTATTTAATTATGAATTGGCTTGATCTTCTTTTATATCCTTGAGTCACCTTTGAGTGGACCAAAATTAGAAAGAACAAAATAATATCATTTTATTCTTTTCTAATTTTCACTTTTACCTTTAGCCTTAAAAAAGGCCCTTTATGTATTTTTTACTTGTACCAAAAGTCCTTACGTATTTTTTACTTTTGCATGTGGTCCTTTTCTCTGTGGTCCAAAAGTCCTTATGTATTTTTTACTTTTCCTTTTAGCCTTTTTCCAAGTGCCCCTGTGGTCTTTTAATTCCATTCAAAGTACTACATCATAAACCAAGAGAGTTACTAATGTTTTTATCTCACACTCTGTGTGACACCAAGATCATGTACTACGGTATCTTAACCAAGGGTAGCTAAGCCTTGGAGATGACCACAAGCCCATAGATCAAGGGTCAGAGTGTCACACATGCCTGGACCAAGTCTAGGGCTTATAGTGCCTTCCTGGTAACAGACCAGGTGCCTCAGCCATAGGCTGCTTAATTTGACCCTAGGTCAAATACTTGGTAACAGACCAAGCGCCTCCATTCTCCAAGAGAATGGCTACTCAGAACTAAGCTAAGTCTACCAGTACTAGACTGGTCCACATCGTGGTCCCAAACCAAATGTCTACCATTCAACAGAATGATCACTCAACACTGGATTGAGTCTACCCGGGGCAGAGTTGGGTCGATATCATGGTCAAGGACCAAATATCTACCATTCAGCAGAATGGACACTCAACACTAGGTTTAGACCACGTCGTGGTTCCGGATCAAGTGTCCCCATTCTCCTAAGAGAATGGCTCTCAATGTTGCTCAGAAAAATCAACATAAGGTACCTCAGCACATTCTTTGCAACCACCCAGTGCGCTCTCCAGGGTTGCACCATATACTGACTCAAGGTGTTGACTGCATAGCTAAGATCAGGTCTAGTGTAAACCAAATACATCATAGATCCTATCCACTAACGATACTTGGTTGGATAAACCAACTATCCCTCAGAAGTCACTAACTTCTTCCAATTGGTAGTCATAGGTGTGGTCATAGGTCTACAATCCTCCATTTGAAATCTTTTCAAGATGTCAACAGCATATTTTCCTTGTCCTAGAAAAATATGCCCATCTTGCTGCCAAACCTCCACGCCCAAAAAATAGTGCATTAGTCCGATGTCTTTCATCTCAAACTATGAAGCAAGATCTTTCTTGCAGCGAGCTATAACTTTCTCAGCTCCTGTAATAAACATGTCATCAACATACAAAACTAGAATGAGAGTATCCCCTTTGACTACTATGAAGTAGAGATTGGGATCTGCCTCACTCTTTTGAAACCCCATTTGCTTTAAATAGGCATCTATTCACGAATACCAAGCTCTTGGAGCTTGCATCGGATCATATGAGGCTTTCTTCAACCTGCACACATGAGAATCTCTCCCATGTTCTTCAAAACCCATCGGCTGCTCAATGTAAACTTCCTCTCCTATAACTCCATTTAGAAATGTTGTCTTCACATCCATCTGATAGATCTTCCATCCCAGTTCTGTAGCAATGGAGATAATAGCTCTGATTGAAGTGTATCTAGCAATAGGTGCAAAAGTCTCATCATAATCAATCCTCTTAACTTGAGAGAACCCTCTTGGTACAAATCTAGCTTCATACTTCGCAATGTTGTCATCTACAGCATATTAAATTTTAATTTTATAGAGCCATTTGGAAGTCACTACATACTTCCCTTCATGTCTTGACACAATTTCCCAGATATCGTTTTTCATGATGGAAGCATACTCTTCCACCATGGCATCTCTCCAAACTTGCTCGCCTACTGCCTTCTCATAAGAAGATGGCTCAGACTCATTAATACTACTCACCATAGCTACATAGCTACAGAATCTCTCTGGTACCTTACTCTCTTTAGCAGCCCTCTTGGGGATTCGCACTAACTGAGCTCCCTTCAGGATTTCTTGAAGCCACTTGGGCTTCCTCTTTCTTGAAGTAACTTCTGGAGGGGAGAAAGGCTCGTCCTCGTCCCAACTCACAATTTGAGACTGCGTTTCAGAAGTAGTAGCTCCGGTGGTCTGAGAGCCAGTCGCTCGAGAACCTGAACCTGTTGGGCCACCACCCTGTGGCTTTGTCCCTAAGCCTATACCTGAACCTGAGGAACTAGTCACCTGAGAACTTGTCACCCCTAAAACCTGTGTAGTCGAGCTCTGACTCGTATTCACCTAAGGAGTGGAAGCTTGCTTCTCCCCCTTGTCCAACTCATGAGATTTCCTACAGGCTTTGTCCTCCTCAAATTTCACATCCTGCCTTACAACTGTATGTTTTCTTGCAGGAATATATATGCGATAGGATTTTGAAATCTCATCATACCCAACAAAGATACCCTTCTCTGTTGTGGGTTCCAACTTTGTCCTTTTCTCAGAAGGAACATGAGAGTAGGTGAGACACCCAAATATCTTGAAGTGCCCTACTTCAGGCTTCATTCCTGAGTAAGCCTCTATGGGAGTCTTACTTCCCAAAACTTTATGGGGACTCCTGTTTTGAATATACACAGTCGTGTTACACGCCTCTGCCCAAAGAAAGAAAGGAAAACCCTGATCATGCAACATAGATATTGTTGCACCAATATTGCTCTATTCTTTCTCTCAGCCACCCCATTCTGCTGAGGTGTGTAGGGCACAATCAACTGTCTCTTGATTCCTTCTTGAACACAGAAAGAATCATACTCCTTAGAGGTATACTCTCCCCCATTGTCAGATCATAAAACTTTGATCGTCCTCCCTGTCTGGTTTTCTACCAAATCTTTGAATTCTTTGAACTTTTGTAAGACTTCTTTCGATTCCTTGGTTTTCAAAAAAAAGATCCAGGTTTTCCTGGAAAAATCATCAATGAAGGTTAGATAGTACTCACCTTTCAGAGATGTAATCGACATCAGACCACAAGGGCCTGAATGTATCAGATCAAGAGCCCATGCTGACTTGTTGTCACTACTAACGAAAGTAATCTTGACATACTTACCAAGAGCACACCCTTTGCACACTTCACTGTGCTCTGTGTTAAACTCAGGTACACCTGTCACTTCAGATCTGATGGATCTAACCTCTACAGTCCAATATATGAACCCTACTATTCAGATCTGGTAGATCTGGTCACCCTCTCTGCAAATCTGACTTCTCCATTGAATCCTCACACAAATCTGGTATGCAGCTATTGTAGATCTGAGAGTGATTTCCCTCCTCTGACCTCTAACGAGGCACTGATACCATACTAGTTTTTCTCGAAGGTCTCCACTCGCTCTAAGAAGTAAGGATAATCAACTCGACCACAATATTCACTAATCCAAGTTGTAATACATTTCAAACAAATTTAGAACTTGCAGCACATGAAATCCTTACAACTCATAAATAATCAGGCAATCACACATATGACTCAGAAATTTATCCTGGAAACCCCAATGGGGAAAACCAGCTACAGTGGGGCTTTCTACTTTCTCGATCCCAGAGCAAATAAAATATAGAAGAGGTACAATAAGATTTAGAGAAGCAACTAGTAAACCTGAAGGGCCAAAGCCCTAGATCTACAGCAGTTGAAGTTGCTGCTCTTGGAGAATGTGCCCCCAGCAATACACCCTCATGCTGGATCTCTCAAATCTGACTCTGCCAATCACTAGAAGTTGTACACCCTATCTAACTCTCAGAAGAATGTTCCCTCAACTCTCTGCTCTGATCTGCTTTGCTTTGGAAGATGAATAGCGTCCTCAATCGCTGAAAACGTCCCCCAGTTGTACAGTGGCGCCCTCACTCCTCTGAAGCACGTCTCAGTTGATCTACTATCAGTCTCACTCTTACTGATCACTGAAGACCTCTCCTTAGTCAGTGATGAAGACACTCATCTCGCTGTGCCCTCTCAGCCTCCCACATGTGTGCAGCAGCTGCCTCACGTCCCACATGTGTGACGTTTTGCTGCCCACGTCCTCCTCCAGTTGTTCACACTGTTGCTGCTCTTGAGTCTCTGAAGATGCTCAGTAAATCACTTCTGACACTGTACAAAAGAAAGGACTCTTCAATCTCTAAAGATCTGTCCTCTCTGCTTCCTCACGAATGCGCCCCCAGCTTTTCCAGCAGTATGCGCCCTTCCCTTGATTCATGTAGCCCTGATCCATAATCCTGTGGAGACTAACTCTCTCCCTCTATGCTCAAAAGCGTGGTAAGCTAAACACTCAAACTTCCTTTTATAAGTTACTGAGGAATTAGGTTACCAAAGCCCTAATTAGGGTTCCAAAACTGTAAATTTCACTTTCATGCAAAATTACTCATTTGTATCTTTTTTTGTTAATATTTCAACAATGAAGACAAACCCTAGCACATAAGAGTGTGCCCTTCTTTCAAAGAAACCCTAGCAAATCTCTAGGGAGATATAGCGAACCTCTAAGAAGAGATAAGAACCCCAAAAATTGATCCTTGTAATCTTCACTAATCTTCCTTGAAAAGTGTGCGCTTGTGTAGCAAAGATGTGGTGATGTGATGGTGAAAACGAAAAGTGTGAGCTCTTTATTTATATTCTTCAGTTCACTTGATTTTCACTAGTGGGGCCGACTTGTACTTTCACTGGGGCCAACTTGTCTTCTCACTGCTAGGGTTGACTAGTCTTCTTGTTGGTGCAGATTTTGTTCTTTCTTCTAGGCCGACTTGTCTTTTTGTCTTCAATCTTCTCTAGAACTTCTTCAATGCTATCTGGGACTTCTTCAATGGTTGACTTGACTTCTTAGTTATTTCTTCCTCATAAAAAAGTTGCCCTTGTTGGTCTTCATCTCCTCACATGCACATCTATTCACTAATAGAGCTCTAATGTTGATTTGACCCCACTCTAAAGTGTTGGACACTTCCTAGAGCTTATGTCAAAATCAACATTAGATTAGACTTTGTATATTTCATAAAAGGATTAAATCCCCTAACAAATAAGCAAGTCAACTGACTCTAATATAGAATAGATCACTCCTTCTCAGAGTATGCAATGTGACCTCTAGCCTTATTCACTCTTAGCCACTTCTCATGACTAATTAAGGCTAAGCACCTCAAGCCTTAATTACTCTTAGTCACTTCTCATGACTAATCAAGGCTATACCGAGGCCATCCTCCACTAGCCAATGGTCAATTCTCATGGCCTCTCTAAGAGAATGTCTGCGGAATGTTGCCCGATGCTGCAACGTGGAGAAACATCAACAAATATGAAACATATTTAAGGATAACAAGTAAAAATCCAAGTAAGATAAATATATAATAATTGAATAAAAACAAATAGATGTTAGAATACAATGCCATGGGATAGTATACTTATATGCATTGATCGATCGCCACGATTGATGGGTCATGCCTCTTAGTTTAGATGTATCTATTCCTATATTTAGCTATTATTTATTATCGTTGTCTATTGATGTTTATATATTTATTTAATTATGTTCATTACAATTTTCTTGTATCATAACATAGTCACCATCACCTTAGAGACTACAAATTAGCTATTGCGTCTTTCTCAAATTCAACCTTTGAAGTAGCCACTACCACAAGCAAAACACAAAAATCGACACCACGAAGAAAACACCCATGAATGACCCACAAAGGTTGTGCTCCCTGCTAGGGCACAGTGAAACCCCAACCGCTCCATAGGCAGAGAGATGCCCCTAAATCCCTCACTAGGAAGAATCTCATTTAGGTAAAAGGTCCCAAATCCACTCCAAAAAACAACCTCAAAAAAATCAACTTAAGAGAGGAAGAACACATCACTAAGGAAGAAATGGCATGTAAGTAAGGAAGGTCACGTGGGTAAAGAAGCCCTATCCATAATGCACAAAGGCTTGAAACCACTCCAAACAACAACATCAAAGTTGAGCATGCGAGAAAGACCATGACGCACTACAAAGACAGTATGTCACATGGATAAAAAAGCCCCACAATGCACAGAGATAGGAAGGCTGTCACACAACGAATAGAGATAGGACAAGTGAACCATGGCTCCTGCTACTCACCACTGCACTGTTAAATTTGTACATTGGAAGTTGTTCCCCCTTAGTGATTTTAGCCTTAGTCACTAGGAAAGGTGAAATAATGACTTGAGATAAGCATTATAATTCAACTTTTAAAGATGCATTAAAGATGCATTTATTCTCAACCTCACATCCTATTCATTTTGGGCCCTTGGATTAGATGACCCTTCACTCACCCCAAGCATCCAAACAAAAGGCAAGGGAAAGGACTTTCATTTATTCACTTGAATGAGCTTTTGGAGAGAGCATTGAATTCTTGAGATGAGAAGGAGAACACAACTGAGAGGAGATTACCAGCACGAATTTTAAGGAGATAATTGCAGCTGAGTTTTGGCACAAATCCCAACGCACTTAGCACGGAAATTGAGGCAAAGAATTTGCATTAAATGCACCGTACAGCAGCAGTATTGTACAGTCCGTACAGTACAGTTTTCAGTCTGAAGGTGGCACGAAAAATCGAGGAAATAGTTTGCTGTGGAGGCACGGATTTCAAGACTTAACTGTGGCACACATTTCGAGGTGATGACCATACAGCAGAGTTCAGGAGGTGACCATACAGCAGGCTCAGAAATCGAGGAAGAAGTCTGCTGGTCTGTACATCCTATTAATTTATCTTTGGCACAAAATTCGAGGCACTGGCCTGAGATAAGTTGGACTGAGATTTTGTCATTACTGCTGTAACTTTGAATTTGACAGAAATAAAATTCCTCTCTCTCTCTAACAGGTTTTCCCATTCTCGATTTTGCCAGGGCATTTGCCGAAAAATACTTGTCTGAAATTTCATGGCGTGCAAATCTCTTTAATTTTCTGCCTGTAAAAATGATGTTCTACTTCTTACTGTGTTTTAAAGTCTGAAATTTTTATGTGAAATATACAGCACTCCTTTAATTGGGTTGGGCATTAAATTTGACTTGAAACCGGGCTAGGTTTGAACACGAAAAACTTTCATGCACCACATCACAACCATGAAACTATGCTTAAGCAACTAAGACCAGTCATGGACATGGCAACCAACCATTGTCCTCACCGGTTGCATCCATCCATGCTCCCAATGCATCATCATCAAAGTGTATGAATGACTTAGTATTTGTCCATTATGATTTCATCTTTGCAACAGGCACATTCTATGTGAGAAACTTGAGTCTTGGTTCGATTTATCTAAGCTTTTGAATTTGACGTTTTGATCAAATCAATGCTAGAGAGTAGAGTCTAAATAGTTCCAATTTCACGATCCATAACAGACATGGATCATCAAGCAATAAATTAGACTATGAGACTCTGCACTAGATTGGCCAGTTGGGAAGGTGGTTCTTCTACTCCCCTAGGACATTGATAACCTTGAAGTTGAGGCAGCTCAATGCATAAGATATAGTTCTTAGTTCTTAGCTACAGCCTACAAATGATCCCAGAAATTGGTTCCTAATTTCAATCAGTTTTGGACTCGTGTTATAGATGAGATATTGTGCACCTGATATTTTGGACATCTATTGATACTATGTATTGCATGGCCGTTATTTGATCATTTCTTTTTTTCCATCAAAAAATGTGTATGTCTTTATATTTTTGTACTCACCGTGTTTTTGTCCATTGTCAAAGTCAAACTCTCAACTTTTTGTCCTTGACAATTTTTCCCCCAAGCCAAGTGTGCTGACATTGATATTGTCAAATTAAGGTTCAAAGGTGTTAGAATATAATCCGTAGGAATTATATATTGTAAATAAATAAATAAAGAATAGGAAGCTGAACAGTTACGTAGGAATATGGATAGGCTGGTCGGAATATCAACCACCGCCTGAAATGTATAAATATATGCATTGGCATTGGAATAATATTGAATCGGGAGTTATACCTAACAAGTGGTATCAGAGCGGGTTCCTGCCATAACTCCTACTGTTAAGTTTCAGTCCTGGCAGCCTGTATGCTTGCCAGTCCATTGCCAAACTGCCTGCTCCGTCAGTCTGCCCCTGCGCGCATTCATTATGTGCGTTTATTCTCTGCTAGAACAATATTATACCTAAACCCTAATTTTCTGTGTTGGAGTCTGCCCTCCAGGAGTGCGTTTCTCCTCTCTCGGATTACTAGGAAGAAACCCTAATTTTTGAACTACCTACCTGTGTGAAGAGTGCTATCTCCTCACTGTGTGAATAGATTAGAATGAATGCGACCTCCATCATGTGAAGATTGTGACTTGTTGGAGTGTGGGTTTCATTGGTATCTACCCTAGACTGCTATGGGCTGCATTGGAGCTGTGAGCTTTCTATATGCATTGAACTGACTGAGAATTGTGCGTGGAGTCTTTCTGGAATTGTCTGCATATATTTTCATATTTTTGATGAGGCTGTTGTATGAGCCTGCTCTTGTATTGTGAGAGTGACTGCTATGACCTCCATGTGACTGAATGTGGAGCTACGATTGAAACAAGAAGCTCGCACTTGTAGAACGTGTAAAGACAATCCTACGTTGTATGCTGAAGACTACGTGGAGACTGGGTGCTGCTACAAGCCTGCGTTGTATGCTGAAGACTGCGTGGAGACTGGGTGCTGCTACAAGCCTGCGTTGTATGATTGAAGACTGAAGACTGCATGCGTTGAACCACTGCATGCGTTGGAGTAATGACTGATAATTGAAGTTGCAACCAACAGAAAAACGCCTTGTTATTGAATGTTTGGTGAAGACTCATGCATATTTTATTTGCGTGAAGACTGAACCTGTGTTTTTTATTGTGATTTCCTTGAAACACAATGACTGGAGACTGTTGGTGAAGATTCACCCTCACTCTTCATCACCACATCGCGCGGGAGCCTTTGAGATGGAGGACGACGCTCTTTTTTTGGGTGCCATTCCAATTTCCCAGTGATTGCTGCACTCTCATTGCTGGAGAAATAATGTGCGCTGAAGAAATAATGTATGATGTATTGTGCCTGATATATGTTGAAGACTAATATATATATTGTGTTGAAGTCTGATCATACATATATATTGAGTTGAAGAGCTGTGACTGTGAGCTTCTGTTCACTATGATGCTGGAAAGAGATGGTTGCAAGATGTCTTCGTTTTGTTTTAGATTAAATATTTTTGATTAGGAGATCACATAGAACTGAAATGTTTTGCACCCTGGTTATACGTGAATCCCAATTTTGAAGAATATTTATGTGCACACTGAATATGACATGTGAAGCTGCGATTTGTGTGAGAGATGATATCCTCCATTTGAAGCTGCGATTTGAGATTATGGCGCCGCCTGTGGGAACCCTAATTTTCTGAGTGAACACTTATTTTCTTATTGAAGACTGGTGCGTCCTCTCCAGGGTGGAAACCCTAATTTTCTGAGTGAAGCTGCCTACGTGGAGCTGCCTGCAAGTTCTTCAAGCTGCTGCGAGCTACCTTGTCCCGTCAGAGTTGGGGTCTATCTCTTCTCTGTAGAGTGTTGCGACTTCATCAAAGATACAACCTGCCATTGAAGAGTCCACGTTATGCTACTACAAACAAGTCTGCTGCAAGATATTTTGTTGATGTATTACTGTATTTGAAATATAATTTTCATGTAATAGCACTCTAGAATTAATGATATAGAGCTATTGATAAGCTGCAACATTATTTGATAAGCTGTAGAATTATTTGTATAGGCTGCAGAATCATATTGTAATCTGTAAAGGAGCAGGAATCTAAACCTGCATCCCATATCTTTTTCTAAGCATTCTGTAAGTTACAATTTCCAGATTAGAGATGCACTCTTTGGCATCTATTATTGGTGCTGCCCTTGCTGGCAAAGACCAATCCAAAGACCCTTCCAAGGGAGATTACAGCAAGAGAAGACGAGGAAGAAGAAATTTCAGAGGCAGAGGGAGCAGAAACAAAAGATCAGATTTGCAGTGCAAGCGTTGTGGAAAGACTGGACACACATCAGATCAGTGTTGGGCTTCATGGGACTCCATCAGAGACAAGCATAACCAGAAGAAAGATGACAATAAAAATCTAGATGCTAGTAAATCTTCTGATTCTTGTATTGTTGCACATTGTAATCTTGGAATTAATGAAATGACTTCACTTTCTTCTTACAAAGATTGTTGGCTGCTTGATACTGGTGCAACATCACACATGACATTTAGAAAAGACTGTTTTGAAGAACTTAATGAAACAATAGATGGCATAGTTTACTTTGCAGATAAGTCAAGTCTTAAACCAAAGGGAATGGGCACCATTCGACTGAAGATGCCTGGATTCCCTGATTTCTTGTTGAAGAATGTTCTCTATCTTCCAAAGTTGCAGAGAAGCCTGCTATCCTTGGTGGAGATTCGACAGCAAGGCCATTCCATCCACATGTTTGATGGAATTGTTGAATTAAGAAAGTCCTCTGACAACCAAGTCATCATGACTGGATACGAAGATGGGAAGCTGTTGAAGCTAAAGGGTTCATCTGCAAGAGTTCAGAACTATGCCTACCTCTCTCAGCATGGAGAAGGTAATATGTCATCTAGTTCATTGTGGCATGCAAGATTTGGTCATCTAAATTATAACAGTCTTCGTTTGTTGAGAAAGAATGGTGTATTTGGTTTGCCCACCATTCCCAAAGAAAAGCACAAATGT